>DF236982.1:0-17608 GCA_000708835.1 Klebsormidium nitens | reverse complement strand
TTTGTCTGCGACAAGAAACAGATTCAAGCTTCAGATTGACCCCTGCATCAGCTTGTTGAAAAACTACTACCAAGTATTTGAGGCGTTTTAGAAGCGGTTCCTTACAGAGCCTGCGCAACTCTCAAGCTCCACCGCATTGAGTGTGAGCTTTCAGCACAAATTTCCTCGGCTCTCAGACAGCCAGTGAGATGGGCACACAGATGACCTCACCCTCGCAGCCGGGCCTCGCTGATGTCAGCATTGCTCAGCAAACTGAGGAGCAACAACCAGAGCCCGGCAGTGCACAGCTGGCGCCCCGATTTGACGTCAGAAGCCCAGCAGACCTTCATCCCGCCAACCTTCTGTGACCTCAAACTTTCTAAGGACCGGAATTTGCTGCTTAGGTTCACGGTTTCGAACTTTAGGCTGCGTAGCAAATAGCAGCTCCTTGACTGATTGTGATCAGACTGCGGCGCTAGATCGCAGAAGTTAAGTGGGGGTCTCAGAGAGATGAGGTCACTTCCAGCCTTGCAGTGCCCTCGCGCCCACAGCCAACGCTAGTGCGAGCTGCCAGGTGTCAAAGCCCAACGTATTTTTCAACAGAAAAATGGTTTCAGCTGCTGTGCTGGCCCCAGCATCCAGAGCCCGGCGCCAAGCGGCCGCTGCTGTACAAAACAATGGGTTTACTAAAGGGCTGCAGAAACTTGCTGGGAATTGCCCACTCAAGAATGATCACTAACAGCCCACCAACTTCAAGCGCTAGGAAAGATCTGTGTGAGCTCGGGCCTTTTTTGTTCCAAAGCCCCTTTTGACGCAGTCGCTAAGTTCAGCATTCAGCTGAAAACACACCCAGCTTCTCCACCTACTGGAAAAATTAGCAGCTCTGCGCGTCTTGCGCTGCAGATCTTCTGTTCATTGCAGGCCAGCCTTCCATCAAACTACCAGTGGTGTTAAGAATTTTCCAAGCTGGGAAGATTCAGCTGGCTAATTCCAGCTCCTCCCACATTGATCTGATGAGAGGTGAAGGAGTAGGATTCTTGAGTCTAGCTCTGGGCAGCTGTGCATACCTACCTATGTCGCTGGTGAGCGCGCTCTGGTCTTATCGTATCATACAGGTCTATTACCAACAGAGAGCCAGGATTGTCTGGCCGCCTTGATGACGGCAAGATGACGTGTCAAAGTGGAGACAAGTGTCCCATCACTGGCGCACAATGCCAACTGCATTCACAACAGCCATGGATCGGACAGTGATGGATCGGAGTCCGGACAGTGATGGATCGGACAGTCGGAACACTTTTCCTAGGTCCTATGCAGTGCGGGCATGCATGTACCTACGCCTGAGAGCTGCACCCTGGGTTAAATGACAGTCAGGTTATCTTTGTGGAGCTCAGAGGCTCAGGAGCTCCTGCGATAAATCGTGATTCTTGGTTAGGAGTCTGGACAGGGTCTATGCAAAATACTTGTTCCTCAAAAGGAACGTCGATGTACTCCTAGCTAGGCCGTATGGATGTTCAGCTCGGTTGCGCAGAAGACAACCGAGTTTCTGGGTTCTTGCGGTCTTGCAAACCAGCTTGCCGATCGCAATGCCACCAAAGAAAGAGCACCTGTGAGATGGTCACTTCGTAGGTGCGGTATTGCCCAAAAGCTTTCACACCGTCTTCATGCATGGTGGATCGCCGCTCGTGGTGTGCCCAGCACCTCTTTCCTGCCGCAGCGTAGGGTAGGTACCTACTCTTAGGTAGGTACCTAATACCTACCTACCTATTACTGTTGTGATTATCCATACCTGTGCAGTGTGCGAAGCAGTCCTGACTCCTGTCATCATCGCGAAGTTCAGTGTCGGTAGTGACCCTAATGCCAGCCTGCAAGTTTGGAGGTTGAAGCTGATGTCAGTCTGTGAGTGGTGTGCCTGCATGCGGCGGCCGGAACCTTTTGCCACGAGAAGGCGACGCCGCACCCCTGACGACGCCAGCTCAGGTCGCCACTCTGGTCCGGTCGGAACTCGGGCCGGCGAACCAGGGCTGGATATTTGTGCGGAGCAATCATTGAAAAGCTCGAACACGATAGCCGCGTCTCGTCATTGATTATGAAAAGCACGTGGGCCATGTGATTACCATGGCCCTTTGCACAAGGATTGGAACCTGAAGCTATGGCCCGGAGCAACACACCGCGGAACAATTTAGTTCTACTTGCAAGCTGAAATTGCCCGGTATATACTCACCGGGTTTTGCCCGTGTCGCGGCTACTCGACTGCGATTTCTCTCGAAATTCGACCATGTTTCCGGGGGGCAATTTTCAGAGGGGCACGGTAGGTACCGGGACGTACCACTGACTCTTGGGTACAAGTGCACTGTGAATGATTGGCAAACCTTGGCAAACGCACAGTGCACAGTGCACTGCACACAGCAAGCTAGGTACCTACCTATCTACCGTAGGTAGGTAGACCGTAGGCTGTAGGAGTAAGAGTCATGACAACAAGAAATGGCATGTCGACATCAGCTCAGTTCTCGCGGCGGACTGTGAGCTGGTCTTTCCAGCTTCCTCTGTGGAATTCTGCGTCGTGACTACGGGCGCCTTCTTTTCAGCTCCACTCCACTCTTCCAAGCTGCGAATTGGCTGCCTTGGCCTCCCCGATTAAGGCCAGCTCTCGTCTCTGCAGATTCTCATTCTCTCTTCTTATCGTTCGCTGTTGCGCGGTCAGCAAGACTCAGCTCCTATTCGGCAATCACTGCTCGTGCGTTAGCGATGGCGCGCATTTCGTTCCTGGGGGCAGCTTTGGCTGTCCTGCTCGCCTGCAGCATTGCCCCCCCCGCCGCGGCGCTGCTCGATTCCATCCAGGTCCCAGACCCCACGTGCGGAGCTCCCAGCACGACTTATGTCCAAGCCAACAGGTGAGCTTTGCAACAGTCCTCCTAGCTACTTCCTTCCTGCTGCAGTGAACTTTAGAAAGTCTCAATTACTCCCTTAACTCTATATTACTGTCTGGTGATTGATTCCCCTTACAACTTGCCTACTTTGGGGGCATTGTGCAGCTCTTTGAGTGACATTGTGCTTTCAACGGAGCTGGGCAGTGAAGGAACTTGGAGATCTTTAGATGGGATGCTTGCTGGATTCAATATGCATTCACCCTTCTTGCAGCCACTTGTTATGAGCTCTCACTTCTGTAGAAATGCATGAGATTGGGTCTTCACACGTAAGTCCTCCTGGCTGTTTCAGATCTTACTCAATTCAAGAAAGCATCCAGTTGCAATCTCTCTGCCCTGCTTGCTGGTCTGTGAGCCACTAATCTTCAGAGGAGATATCAATCACCTTAGCTGACTCTAAATCACACCCCCTTTTCTTGATCAGCAAAACGGTGAAGCGTGGAATCATCAACCCGGAGTTCCCCTCCGGTGAGTGGCGTCCTGCAGACACTTGGGGAGAAAGTTACATCATCACAGGTTCTAATCTTCCATATGCTTTGGGATCGCAGCGAGCAGTTAACACGTTTGATGACGAATAGTTGCACACAGTTGGGTGAGCAATTGCGTTTGTAACCCCATCTTCATCAGTTATGAGTGTAACCTAAGCTCACGGAAACCGGAGTCCCTTACCTCTCATATCTGCCTTACAGTGGCCCACATCGTTTCTGGAGACACCATCACCATGGAGTGCCTTACTGGCGGCATCACCAAGTAAGTGCTCCCTTGAAGCCTGGCTCCTCATGGTATTCCTTGTTTTTCCCTGTCTTTTGCACCTTCTGTTCACTCCACCCTCGCCAAGCCCCACGGCATTTCACAGGGAACTTCTGATTCGATTACCGTCGACAGCAAGTTGAGGCATCTGCCAATAGCTCAATCGTTGGAAGCTGATGCTTGAAATGCTTGACTCCCTACCAGCATGATTGGAGGAGGGTCGAAAGAAGAGGGTGGGAGGAGGGAGGAGAGGAAGGGGCGAAGGGAAAGGTGGGGAGAAGAGGAGATGGGGAAGGGAATGGAGAAGGGAATGGAGACGAAGAGGAGAGCATTCTTCAGTACTGACACTCGGTTTTCTTTTGACAAACAACTAGTGATTACGCCAAGATGATCAAGGGTGACGTGGGCGCTGAGGAGCTCATGGCTTGGCCCTCCAGTGAGTTCCTTCTCATTAATCTCCCTCTCTTTTACCTCTTCCATTTCCTTTTTCTATCAAATAGATATGTATCATCAAACCTGATGTTCTATGCTAGTTTTGCTTTTCAGCAAAATACCCCCAGCCAGGACAAACGAATCCTTGGGAAAGACGGAAAAAGAATATGTGAAGTAAAAGCCTCACTTTTTCCCGTCACAAAGCTTCAGAGATTACTAGCCAACAACGACTCTAGTGCCCTCTGTGCTCTGCCAACGAGTAAAATTCTAGCGCATCGTGTAGGTTGAAAACCGACTGTGTATTGCGGGAACTCCCCCTAGAGCCAGTTG
The DNA here is from genome assembly GCA_000708835.1 of Klebsormidium nitens. NCBI lineage: Eukaryota > Viridiplantae > Streptophyta > Klebsormidiophyceae > Klebsormidiales > Klebsormidiaceae > Klebsormidium > Klebsormidium nitens. Next base: position 13,193 of record DF236982.1, on the reverse strand, counting down.
CGCTAAGCCCCCTCGATTCGGTTTTTGCAGATGCCACGGCATCGACCAAGCCCCTCCCCATCCTGCCCGGCGGCGCCGGCCACATCATCACCGGGTGAGAAATGACATCATATCCATGTTGTCATGTATTCAAGTCGTTGAATGCCAGGAACCAAACACAGTAGGTCGCAGTTCACTGCCCGGCTCCAAGCTCGGCTGTCAAATTTTAAGATCATGCTTCCAAAGATTGCTTGCCTCCACCGAACAACACTGGGCATCCCAGATTCCCGGATGATAGCAAGGACGGCAACAAACCCGATGTTTTTTGAGCTTGGAAGTAGGTGCAGTTTCGGCCACGGCATGAAGCCAAGATAAGAACACAGCTTCGGCGTGAATTATCACTGTCCCCGTAATCTCACCGACGTCTCACCCTCGCTCCGACAGGCCCCTGAGCGTTTGCGGCGCCCTCCCCGGCGACGTGCTCAAGGTACGTGGTCCGCTGACGACATCGTCGGCACCTGACGTCAGCCTTGCTTCAGCAGATGGAGTTTGTTTCGACTGTGGAAGACGTCTAGATCAATATCCGCTGACTATCGGCGCTCCGTTCGAGCATCTTCTCCCAGAGGGTTCGAAAGTTCCGGGTGTCCTCTTTTCGTAATCTGGGACGATTTGGCTTTTCGAAGCAGTCGATCAAACTGAATGCTTTACACCTGTCTCGAAAGATCTCGCCGTCCAGTGTTTTCCTCGGTCGTTACATAGAGAATGTGCATAAACCTGGCTTTCTCAAAAGGCGTTGGGTTTGGAAGCGACGATGACTATTCCGTTTTCTGACTCCGAATGTTTTCGGTTTCGTCCACAGATCGAGATCCTGAGCCTCTCCCCCCGAAAGAACCCCCTCACCGGCAAGGCCTACGGAATCAACAGCCAGAACGGACCGTGAGTTTCCAGTGTATCGAAGTGTGAACTGAGCCAGTACTTCCTCATCCCAAACTACACGTACTCGCAATGTTTGGACGGAAAGTTTCCAGGCAGCCGTCGTGGTTCGTACTTGCCGTGAGCCTTCGTAACTGCGATGCTGGTTGCGTGGGAATCGATCTGAGTGTTCCGATTTGGTGCTGGTATGACTCTGGTTTCACTTTGGCGGAAATGACGAAACGAAGTGCTCAAGGAACAAAAAGGCTTTTGTCGCGTCCGGTCAGCGAAGCAGCTTATTCCAACCGCAGTCGCTTCCAATCACCGAGCCTTGAAGCCTGACCCAACTTCGGACATTGCTCACAGAAAGTTGTCTCCCTTTGGACTTGTTGGATCTACTAGTGACCCGATCCCATCTCTTTTGTCTTGGTCTCTTCTTGGACCTGTTGCAGCGTGTAGTGGAATCCGCGGTCTGAAACTCCTTTTCCGTTCCGCCAGGTACATTCCGCTCAACGTCAAGAACGCCGACGGAACCAACGTTTCGACGACCTCGTCCTCCATCATCTACGAAGTGGACTTCGACGAGTATGGCGGCTGGTGAGCTTCGAATTTCTCCAAATCTCGTTCCGTTCCGTTTCGTTCCGTTCAGTTCCGAGTTCGTTCCGTTTCCAACAGCTCTCGGCCGCTTCGCTTAAACAGGTTCAGAGCATCAGTTTGGGTTGGTGCGTGGGAGGAGTCTGATTGCTGGTTGTTTTGTCACGTGAGCAAAAACTGCCGACGACGAGAGGCCACGCTTATTGTGGAAGAATCTTCAAGGATTTTGAAGGTAAAAAGTGACAAATAAACTTCCACAACAACGCTGACATCGCTCACCTCCGCCGATTTGCAGGGGCCAGCCCATCTACGGCTTCTTCCCTCCTTGTGAGTCCTTCACCCCAGATTCCCCATCATGTCTTGAATTCCCACAGATCCGTTGTCAAGTGGGCCGCAATTGTGAAAGGACCCAATGCATTGGCTTGACAATCCTAGATATGTCTCCTTAGCGATCCAAGAATCTGGAAATGCCGCTCACATGCTTCGATCGTTTTCGATTGAGCGTAACAGCGATATACCCCTCATCTCGCTTTTCCACCAGTTCACTCCCACCTTGGATCACTTGCACCTCATCTGACGTCACCCCTGAAGCGGTTTCCTCTAACACCCAAAGCTGGTACTCAGGACAACGTGAGACCGTTTGCTCCCTTGCTGGCGTCATCTAACGCTGCTGACTTCATCTGACGCTGCTGACGTCATCTGACGCTGCTGACGTGTAGCTCTGATCCCCCCCGACAACGGGACCGTCGTCACGAGCGCCACGGTTCCCCACAAGACCAATATCGGCGTCAAGTCTTCCGCCACCGCCACCGGCTTTGACCCCGTGGAGTATCCCCCGGGTTTCCAGTCTACCCTTAACCAGGTACAAACCCTTAAGTGGTTTTTTGTTTATGGAGGAGGGTTTGTTGACTCCGTTCCTACGTCTTTGACTTACAAATAGGTGCACATCTGTCGGGGCTTGAGGAACGTTTGAGCGAAGGTCTGGCGCAAAAAGCTTCATGGTCGAGCGCTTGTTTCGATGTCAAACTTGCTGTTGCCTTCGGCCGCACTCTTCCAGGGAAAATCGAGTCAGAGTTTCTCCTGTGCCGTGCTTTCTTCTCCTACGTCTGAGCCACTTTCGCAATTTTCGATCCGAGGAAATTCTCGGGAAGACTATCCGCGAAGGACGCTTCTCGGGTACTTGCACCTCCACGTGTCGAACGCCACAAGCAGAAAAGGGTTCCGCTGACGCCCTTTCCGCTTCCGTTCCGCCCAGTCCACCGACATCCAGTACATGGACGCCTCTTTCAACTGGAGGATCCCGTTGAGGCCTTTCTTGGGCACAATCGGTGAGCCCCCAGAATTAATTGCCCTACCTACTACCGGTCTCTGACACCGCCCCGTTTTCCGCTCGATTCCGCTCTGTCACCCCCTTTCCACCGATTTATTCCGCTGCTGGTTCCGCCCGGCTCCCAACCCAGGAATACTTCAGTTCCCTTGTCCGCTGCTCCGGTTCCGCTGCTTCTTGTTGCCGCCTAGGAAAGGCACAGCGCTTATCATGTTCGTAAACCTTACTTTCCTCCGATGCTTTTCTGAAACGATCTCCGCTCCTGGGATTCGGTCGTCTTCCGTTTCGCATTTTCTCTGTGCCTACCCTCTTTCATCGGCGGAATGATAAAAGCGATGGGCGACATAGACCGGCGCTTTATAATGCTCGGCATCAGACCATTTTCTGAGCATTTTGCCCCCGCTTGCAGGCGTGACCCCCGCCAACGCTGCGAACTACATCAACGGCGCCCCCAACGGGTAAGCGCCGAACTCCCTCTGACGCACACCAGTAAAAAGCTGAGCCTGCCTCTCGGATTCCTTTGCAGCATTAGAGGACCTCGTTCTGTATTCTCCATAAAGTCTGAGGTGTCCCTTAGGAACTTTAAGCGGTGAGCTTGAGCTTCCATCTCTCCGAAAACTTTGAGATAAGCGCACCAGCTCGTAGAGGCACAACCCTTCCGGATCCCCAGACACTGTGACCAATTCCGAAACTGCCCAGCAAGTCGAGTCGCTTCAGCATCATTATGTCACCGGCTGACGTCGCCACTTCTTGTGTGCAGGACCCTTGGTGCCTCGACCACCGCCCCTTCCCGCTTCGGTGGAAATATGGTGAGCCCTTTTTTCCGGAAACTAATGGCCTGGTTACTATTCTAAAAGCTTCGGCGGGACCGCTCACAAATTTGAGGTCAAGAGCTTGAATACTTGCTTTGCTCCTGCTTTACCGAGGTTCGGGTACAGTCCATCCATGGAGCGCCGGCGGCCTCGCCTGCAAAGTTGTCTGCTTTTACTAATTGCAGGAGAAAGTAACGCAGATTAATTTATGCGTGTTTTGGCAAGCCTAGCACTCCTGAAGTCTAGCGAGAAACGATCCTTTGACCTCGGATTTGAAGAAGTTTTCGAGTACTGATTCTCTTTTCTGACGTCGCTCGCAGGACAACTGGAGGGTGGGCACTGGCAGCACCCTGTACGTCCAGGTGGAGGTCCCTGGTACGTCCACGTGGCAAGCTCGCCACTCTCTGATGCTGATGTCACGAGATACAAGACGCGACTGGAGGTCTCGGCCTGTCGGATTGCGTATCGTGCCTTCCGCTCCTGACTTTGAAGTTCGAATGGAAATGTATGAAGCTGTTCTATGAAGCTCACATCTGTTCGCTCGTAGTAAAGGGTAGGGCTGACACTCTTATGCAAGGCAAAAGATCTGACGTCAACTTTCTTCTTCCTGCAGAGGCCAAGTTCTTCTTTGGTGGTAAGTCCACCTATGCCGATTGCTCTTCAAGCTTGCATGCTACTTGACTGAGTGGTAACATGTACTCTGAGCTCCCACAAAAGGTGCAGCAAGATTATTAAGGTCACAGCTCTTTCCTGCAGTCATTAGGTAATGATTTCTTCACAGCTAGCAAACCCCTCCGAACACTCCTTCGTCGGAGAATATATCCCGCTAGCTATGTACCGTTGGCGTCAACCGATTGACAACTTGGGCACCGGCTCAGGCGACCCGTATCTTCGTGCGGTCGCCCTAAACCTGGGCCTTAATCGCAGATTGCCACGCCGCTCAGGGCGACGCCGAGATCTCCGGGACGGCCATCGAGGCGTCCCTGACCGCGGTCTACCGCATCTCCGTGCTGCCCCAGGCGACTCTGCCCAACGCGCTCAAGAACCTGACGTAAGCCCCAGACACTATTTTCCCCGGACCCGAGATTCCTGGAGCCATCATTTCTACCAATTCGTTGAATTTCGAGATTCGATTAGTGTCCGTGCGGGCCCAGGCAGCGCTCAGAAAGCTGCCGAACATGTAGAACCCGTCGAAGCCTAGAATTCGAAGTGCGGATCCGCATGACAAAAAAGTCTGATAGCCTGAAGAAACCCGGCAGAAGCCCAGAACCCTCCGGCAGAAGCCCACAGCCCTCCTTGAATCTTTGGAGTTCTTGTCTTGAAGTTCTAGTCTTCAAAACCCTCTGCAGAAACCAACGAGCGCTCCTGAATAACCCCCTCCGTACCTTTCATCGTTCATAGAGACGAGGATCCGAGAACCTGTCCACTGCCACATGCCGCCATTCTTGATGTTTTCAAGACGATTCCTGAGTCTGCAGAAACACTTGTCTCGTTTGCTGAAACCGAGATGTGATTCACCTGCAGCTTCCCCATCGTCGAGACCAAGGACCACATCGACATCCAGGGTTTCGCGGTAAGTGGCCCGACTTGCGCTCTTTCTCATTCATCAATCGAATTCCGCGTGATTGCGGTGGGAGAACTTATTGTTGAGTACTTCCTGCTCACAATAATCTCTGCTCGAACAAGTCGCCCAGTGACCGAATCTTTTGGCGTCGAGGGTTGCGATACCCTCCAGCAACAGTTTCATAGCTTCTCTTCTGTGTGTCTTTGAAACTTGCGTATGCCCTTAGAATCTGTAATCAAGTGCGAGGCCTATTCGATTCACTTTCCTTTCTCGCTCCTCACGTCGGCAGAACCTTCTGGAGGATTGTACAAAACCCCTTCTATTTTCTGAGAATCTAGACTCTTACGACTCCTTTTGTTCTACATTTTTCATCCCATCACCATATTTTCGGACTCGGATAGACGTGGGCGATGTCGGAATAAGGTCAAAATACTCTAGCAATTTCGAGTTCGAGAGTCCGAAGCGCCTCAATTTGCATTTGCCACCGCAGCTGAGAAAGCAAGCATGAGGACAGACTTGGCTGCCGGAATTGTTACGCAGGTTCGTACGCGTACAGGACTTTTCGCACACAATCTTGACTGTTCTGAATAGCGTCGAGTGTTCTGAAGAGCTTTGAGTCTTCCGAAGAGCGTCGAGTGTTCTAAAGCGTCGAGTGTTCTGAAGCGTTCTGAACTCTCAAGAAGCGTTCTGAAATGACGAGTGTTCTGAAGCGTGCTGAAAGCTTCTTTATTGAGTTTTCTGACCATCTCTAGTTCTCCCTCCCCTCCGCAGCTGAACAACTACCTGGACGAGCTGGCGGTGCCCAGCCAGATCGCGCAGTTCGGGCGCAGCAACGACAAGGCGCTCGCGAACGCCTACCAGAACACGCGCAACTTCCTCGTCAAGGGCTTCGGCATGCAGGTCAGGAAACAGCGCGCGCGCGCTCTCCCGGCCCCTAGTTTGCGGTTGTTAGATTCTGCAATCTTACGTCTTTGACTGTTCTGCGATCACCGGGTCTTTGTCGAGGACCATACCATGCGGGGACCGGTCACTTCCAGCTTCGAAAGAATGACCTGACTCCTGAGCCCTCGAGATTGGAAATTAATTCTACGTTTTTGCCGCCAAAAAGTCCCTTGCCCTGAGAGCAGGGTTGGGAAGTTAAATACGGTGCAACAAAGTTTGCATTCCGTGTGTTATACAGCCCTATGAGCCTGTCTACAGAGTCGTGCACTGAACTGCCGAAGTCCGACTGTCCTCGACCGGTCGTCAGATAGAAACCGGGACAATTCTCGCTAAACCTAAGACGTTGGAAGCTGACCCGTTTAGTTTTCCGCCCGGCAGGAACGCGAGGCGCTGTCTCTGATCAGCACCGGCGTCGACTTCGGCATCGCACAGTGCGTCGACAGCAACTGGGGTGAGCGTTCTTTCGTCTCCTTTCTTCCTCATCTCTGCTTTCTTTTCCGTTCTTCCTCTTTCGTTCCGCCTTCAAACCGTGCCGGTCGCTTCTTCTTCGTTCCATCGGGCTGGAACAAAGCAAAACCTAGAGCCAACTCGTACCTTTCGATAGTTGCTAAACGAGCTTTCATTGGGGTCCAGTGGAACTCGGAGGACGGGTTGCAATTCTCCAGGCTGTAAGCAAATCTCTAACGGCGTTCCGGTCCGTTCTGTTCCGCTCCGCAGGCGTGCACGGCTTGATTCCCAAGTCCATCTTCAGCTCGAAGTCCGCCGCAGGGGGCGGCCTCTTCAGCGGCCCCGCCAGCCGCAAGCTCAAGGGACAGGTGCGCGCCCGCGCGCCCTCACTTCTGTCCTCAGCCTCGTCGCATTCTTCCCAAAACCTCTCTTGTGGTTCGATGTTGCCGTACAGATAGATGTATCCGCTAGCCGAAGGTCACAGAGCCGAGACGCGCTTCCTCGCATGTCTCCATCCAATCCTCGTCCATTGTCCCTGCTCGTTCCTTCCTTCGTGACTCGATGTCTGATCACTGTGAAGACTTGAGGGTCAAACACACCTAATCGCACCCAGATTCTACTGCTCCGTGTCCATTCACCCCTAGTTCGTCCTCGCAGCAAACGCACTGGGCTGACGCTTCGTTTGCCGCTACACACAAATGTTAACGCTTGATATCACTGATGTGCAGGATCAGGAGGAGGAGCCAATGGACCTCGTCAGCATTCTGAGGAGGTTCGAGGCCAAGAAGTAGATTGGTTAAGCCGCATAACCGCCCGGTTAACGGCCCGGTCAGCGATACGGAGGCGGCCTTAACCGGGTATGGTTAGCTGTGCGTAACAGTCGTCAGCTACGTAATTGCGAATATCATCGTTGGGTTGTGTTAAACCAAGAACAGAAAGCGGGGAGCTTGGAAGTACGGCCATAGTTCTAGGAGGTCCAAGACGGACGGTTGTCTTCTCGTAGTTACCAACGTACGATCCCGGTTTTGGGTTCAAGTCCGAGGGGCAAAAGGATACTAGCTTTACGGGTTCCAAGCGTCTCGTGCTGTGGCCTGGTTGAAGAAAGAGCGGAGCATATCCGCTCATCATAACGACAGCTAGAACGCACCCGTCCAGCGGATTGACTCTGGAAGTTGCTTATTTATGTACATGTCTTTAGGTGTCAAAAGTACTCTCTAAGCAGATTGCAGTACTTGGGAATTTCTGGACATACTTTCACAATGACAACCATTGTGTTCATACGTTTCTGATGATGAGATGAGCCAAATTCATCCGGAATGATGTTGATCTTGCTTGACTAGTGCCAACGAAATCATGATCACGAAATGCAACTCGGGTGCATACGAATGGCTTTTGAATCCAGCAGAAGATTCAACATATTGGACACTCAAGGACGTACAGGAAAGTGCAATGCAGGCAAGTCGTGATTTGCTTTGAAGTGTTAAACAAGTGCGGTGCTGTTGGACACTCTTTGAGTTGCCGGTGTCGAGGCGGCCCCTAGTTGATTTGCGTCCGATCGAATCTGAACCCCGCGGTGAATGTGAGTGCTGGCCCGGCGTTTTGAAAGTTGGGAAAGGTGCGGTCTATCATGACACTGCACTTGAGTTCGATAAAGTTTTCACCATCCACTGCCCGTTGCTCTGCAACGTTTTTTGGTACACAAGCTACCTATGGTGGGTCTCGACGGTATCGACCGCGCGACGGTCGGGTCTCAAATTTGTATGACCGGTGTCACGCGTCGCGACACATTTTGTACGCAGTACTAACGATCGTAATCGGCCGTACTAGAGAATCGGGTCCGAATTCATGAATCGAGCTTTTCCTGACACGTCGATCAAACGGGCAATTACGTACTACCCGGAGGTACGGTACCGTCGCGCGAGACTCGAGTCTGCGCGGCCGACAAATTTAAATTTCATGGTCTTGGTCGGAACTTCCGACTTGTACCGTGCACGAGTACCGCGGTACCCAGACTGAAAGAAGAGTGCAGAGATTTGATATAGGAGTGTAAGAGAAGGCGCTCTTCAAAATCCAACAATGGCGGCCAACTTTGCGCCTCCTATGCTGCTATTTGAGATTTGTCCTGAACAAAACATGATGTTGGAGCTTCAAAGGACAGCTAATGACGGTCCCCCAACATTTTTTTTAGCTTGTCAAAGGTTTCTGCATGTTGCATAAGCCGCATCTTAGTGTGGCATTTTCATGCTCCCGTCAAAGTGTAAAATAATACACTTGTTTACAACTTCATGACACTCACTTACGGCCGAGCAAAAATTCCTGAGTACTTGAACCGTACATGTTTCGGAAGTCCGACTCAGCGTAACGTGAACCGCCGGTATCACTGACAGAATTTGATACCGGGTCCCACAATTTCGTTGCGGTTCGAGTCGGAGTCGACTCGGCCGGAACCCACCGTAGGTAGCTTGTGTATTATCGCATCGTACAAAGAACAACAAAAAGGTGCACATGCAATACACGTCCACATAGAAGCATTGCACAAAGTTCTTCGCTGGCGATAGTTGCATGATAATCATTTAATAGATGCCAAACTAGCTATGATCAAGATTATCTAAGAACCAATTAGGCTCTCATCAAGCCTTTGGTTTAACAAGCAAGCTACATCAGAATCGAACTATCGAGCTTGCTGTCTCGGCCCGACGTACACCCTTCCACGTACGGAAACTGGGGAGATTTTTGTGTAGGCTTGTGACGACCGGTCCCGCTCCTCAGCCTCACAACATTAGGGAAAGAATGTTTACCAGCCTCTTATCCCGCCTGATGCAAGCTACAGAGGAGCGCCTCGTTGACAGATATGTGCATGCTCTAAGCGGCATTCCAGAATGTACATTTTGATCAGCTAGGGCCTTCGGAGCGCGCTCCATCCGCCTTGACTGATACTAATTGTTGGGTGGCCATCAGCCCTGCATTTGAAGGTTCAGCGGGCGGCCTCGGGTGTCGGTCCTACTGAGCTTGTCGAGCAACATAATATTCTCAACATCAAAAAAGAGCTTAATAATTAGTCGAAATCAGTCGTCGTCATACGAATCGCAAACCTGGTCCTCTGCATTCGGGGCTCCCTCCTACGTCTTCTAAGGGGGTCAGCTTGCTGAGAAGCGCTGACGACCCAATGATCAAGCAGTTCCACTTTAAGAACCCTCTACTTTACGCCCCAGATGCTTCACTCTAGCTGGGCTTCGTCCCTTCACTGATTGCGCGGTCGAGCCCCGCTATTCTGGCCAGCGCAGCTCCGACGAGATGCATCGATCCCGCCAGGCACACCGTGACGTCATCGGGCGCCGCGGCAACCCGGCGGAGCGCCGCCCCAAAGACGGGTTCGCAGACGGCCTCTCCCGTCGAGTGACCTATGAGACATGAATTTGTTGTTCTGTCTTTCCAAGTCCATTTTCTGGGGTTTGGTAAGAAGTGGGCGGAACAGGTCAGGGAAAGCACGGAAGGACGACACGTCAACAAGGCGGCCCTAAGGATCTCTATACGTCGACTAGATGATCACCAATCTAAACGTGCTTTGAATCTCCAAGAGAAACGCTTAGACTCGTCAGAATTCAACCTTTCAGAAAGATAAGTTCTATGTAAGTAAACAAGAGGAAGCTCACGCCTCATGAGGAAGACCCAAAGGGCAAATTTGAGGCCTTTCTGAACAGATGCGGACGTAAAGTACGTGGCTGTATCAGCAAACATTAAAGAGAAGAGAGGTCGGGTCACGGAGAAGGAATCTCGAAACAGCAGTCCTTCTAAGATGACCCTCGAAGTTTTCTCTCTTGACTGGCGACCAATTCCTCATACCACATGCCCACCTTGAAAACCCCCTCACACTTCCAGACGCTTTGCCGTCAAGGCTACACGGTGGCAGAACGACTCCAAAATTATCAGCAGATACGTCCAACCCACCTTCCGCAATCTCCGCCCAGCATTCGGAGAGCGCCTCCGCGCGTGTGGCGCGCTCGAATGAGCCCGCAACCGGCACTTCTGTGAAAACCAGGGTTTGGAGGTTTAGGTCCGCGCCCCGCAGTTCTCCGAGGCACTTTCGATGGTCCTTGTCATTGGACATGGCGACCACGAAGAGCACTTTTGGGGGTACTTGGTCGCCCATGCGCTCGCGAAAGGCTGCGCAGAGCTCGTGGAACGACTCCGGAGTGTGGGCTGCGGAAGGGAAGCGCGAGAAACATTCATAAGTGCTGTTGCACGAGAACAGATGTATAGCCAGAACGCCTCCACGAGAGATCTTTTGAATCCAAGCCCAAGCTGTGCAGAGTCTCCGGCATGTTTGCTGCAGAAACGGTCTGACATGGAACCGAGCAGATTCCCACAATGCCTCGGGAATGTGGGCTGCAGAAAAAAGAGCTGACGTTGTAAGGTATTCGACTAACTATGGTTAGGATGTAAACGCGAGTTATGGCGACAACGGAAGCTTGCTAGCAGCAAAGGGCAGCAGACTCGAGAACCTCAAAAATGCAGAAAACAACGGTCATGTGTAACGTAGGATCCCGTTGGACCCTTAGGAAAAACACCTTTCCATCTTGAACGATGATCTCACATGGCAGACCGCCTCTTGATTGCTCAGGCGTTGCAATTCCCCGGAAAGTGCATAAATCCTGCCGACGCCAGCGCTCGCAAAAACATGTCGTTAGCATCCCACCTCCATCTAGTATGAGGGTCTTTCCTGGCAGGCCCAGCGATTCCGCTTCGCCCTCGCTCAAAAGTCGCATCGCCTCAGGCAAAGGCCTTCTCACGTCAGCAAATCGAAGTTAATCTTGATTACTAACGTCAGCACTGTCAAAAACTTCTCGACAAGCTCTGTACGACCTACCTCCGTCTAGTATGACGGTCTTTCCCGGCAGGCTCAGTGATCCGGGTTCGCTCTCGCTCAAACCTTGCATTCTTCCAGGGGGAAGGACTAGAAAGTCGTCTGACGTCAGCATGTAAGATTGAATCCATGCTGCTGACGTCACACGGAAAAAGTCGGTGCGACCCACCTCCATCCAGAATGATGGTCTTTCCCGGCAGGCCCAGCGAGCGTGCTTCGCTCGCGCTCAGGCGTTGCATTCTCCCCGGGGGAAGCGCCTCGGCCGGCGGGAACGGTACGGCTGGCAGTTCGATGGAGGGCGATACTGCGGAAATGACGATGGACAGACAGAAGTTTGAAAGTTTGGACGCTTCTGATTTGCCTTTGCGACTGTCTGCTGCATTCGGGCTGTGCTCAAGGCCGAATCTGAAAGACGGACGTGCACGACGAGTAGGATCGCGGCTGATAGATCAATAGGCAAATCAGTCGCCTCGTCTGGCGCTCGTCTGCTTGGATTGCTTACGGCATCCGGTCGAAAGTGAGATAGCCAGCCCCCCGGAAAGGAAGTTGAAAATCACAACAATCTCTAGGCGGACACCTTCTCGGACAAAGGGGGTTTCGAGATGTGTGAGCCCCAGATAAGTCATAAGTACTTGATCCTCGTTGAGAAACGGGAGTCTATACAGAAGCCGCGAAACAAGAATGAAGCTGGGACCAGCGTTTCAGGATATATAACGTCTCGAGAACGGACAATGGTCATGCATTGTCCTCGCAAAGACAATACCGATCCGGGCCCCAGTCAGCGTAGTCGTTTGCACGCACCTTGACTCAGCACGATCTGCGCTGCCCGGAACGCAGTCGCAGCGTTTTCCCACAGGACCCCTGCTCGAGGCTCCGCAGGGGAGACTTCCCGCCCTGACTTTGAGTCTTTGTCGCTAGTCGACTCTTCTGGCACGTCTCTGCAACAATTGTCTGCAATGTTTAATAAGCTTTCCGACAGGTGGCAGCACGAAGCTACATCTATTTCAGGGATGCACATGCAAACGAATCCCAAGCACAGTCGGAAGCTGGAACCAAAGACAAATCAGAAATTGTTTCCAGCTATTTCAGAAGCTCTGCGACAGCCTGGCGAGCATATTGAACCCTGAAAGTCGACGAAGTAGCTCCAAGCTTATCAAAGCACGTGACAGGCACGTGTCAGCAAGTGGTCATCAACCCGGACCGCTGCCCTGAAACGTATCCCCACTGAAACCCGCGGTCTGGTTGGAGCTTTGCATACGAACCACTTCGGCGTGAGTCCACACTTGCGGGGGCATCGGGAGGGGGCGAGAATGAACGGCCAACACGTGAAAGCAGAAATCGTAGAACACCAAAAATCGCAACCAACCCTTGCGAACTTACGTACTTGCGTCCATCTCCACGTTGCGCAACCGCGCCGCATCAGTTCTCCAGATGGTGTGCAAGGGCGCCGCGCTCGCGCGCGACGCGGCCTCCACCCCGGGAAGTATGTCCAGTCTTTGCGGAGCAAGTAGCACCTGCGTAGGACCGCGCGTTGCTTCTGTCCGACTCTCACGTACGTTCGTATATCGAAGTCAAGAAAGGTGATAACAAGCTAAACTTATCATAAGGTAAGGGTGCGCGTCGACCGAAAAGCTGCAGAAAGCTTTCCAGATTTCTGAGCCAATTGGATGGCGTTTGGGATGCACGCGGTAGCACAAGGTACATACCAGAGGAATAATATGGCTTGAAAAGTACCGCAACCTACTACCTGCC
>DF236983.1:241172-323557 GCA_000708835.1 Klebsormidium nitens | reverse complement strand
TGTAGTCTCGGGATTCCACCAAAGGTGTAACCTTTTCACCACCTTCTCTCCGAGAAGTTTATCACCAGGCGCCTTCGCGCCTCTGCCATGCTCACCAGGAGTAAGAACGTTTCATCGATGTAATGCTGAAGACCTTCATTCGTTGATCCACATGGATGCTCATTGGCTTTTTCCTTGGTTGCAGGTTGAATTGCACCATCTCCGTTGAAATCACAATCCGCGGCAAGCATCATCAGATTCCCTTTCGTAGGGATGCTTCCGTGTCCGAGATTAGGGATGCTTTGTTGGCGCTCGTCGATCCCCGGGAACGACCCCACTCCTGGTTTGTGGCGCCAGGCGGGATAACCCTCTGCAAGAACGACACTGAACCCCTGAAACTAAAGCCACTCCCTGAGGCTATAACCGTAGAGCTGCGGCATTTGCTCCCCGGGGGGTACCCCCGGCCAAACGCAGGGGAGGGAGAAGCAAGCGGCAGCGGGCGGTATGCAGGACGGCAAGGGGTGTCCGGTGTCAAGCCGAGTGGGGCAACTTCAGAGCGGCGGGCCGGCAGGGGTGGGTGGGTACAGCAATCGCTGGCCGGGGGGGATACGAGATCGGACGTTTTGAGTGCGGAGCAGGAGTGTGAGCAGGACGAAAATCTTCGTATTGCCGCTCGGGGGACGCCAGGGAAGCGGCGGGGGAGCGTCGACGGGGAGTCGGTCATTTCGCCCAGGAGCCGGCAGGAGCTCAAGCGCTTCACGTCATGGGATGGGCAGGTAATCCGCAAAAATGGAGCCGACGAAGCTCGGGCACTTGGGGTGCAGAGAGGGTTGCCTGGTCAAGACGATTCCGCGAGTTGTTTCAAGGTTTTGGGGAAGGCAGGGACGGACGCTGCCGGCGGCCTGCCTCACATTCCAGAAGCCCCTACCCCCATGGAACTTGATGGTCTGCCCACAGCGAAAAGCAGCGCTTGCAACGGAGAATTAGGGGCCCTATCGGAAGTGGAAGACACCTTATCGCAGGAGGTGTCAGAACTGAGCATTTCGCGGGAGACCCTGCGGAGGCGCGTGGAGCCCCGTCCGCGTCTGGTGAGCCTGAGTTCGCCAGGGCCTTCTGAAAGCGATCAGAGCAGCGGACAGAGGGTAAGTCGCGGAACGACCGAGGCCAAAGAGGCGGCGGGGACCAGTAGCGCAACGAGAGCAGGGGCGAATGGATGGGAGAGGATTGCCCACCGCGCGCGGATGGGTCAGACCCCGGGGAAAACGTACGCGGAAGTCGTCGCCAGCGACGCGAAAATGGAAGTCTGCTATCTTTGTGAATCAGGCAAAGCGCCCCTTCGTGCTTGCGAGAGCAACGGATGTGCACGGAGGTGGCACGCAGCGTGCACACGCACCCTGGCTGACGCGCTAGGGAGCCAGCATCCATTCCCGCTTGCAGTCACGTGGGCCGGCCTTTGCCCAGTGTGCGAGCAACTGTGCACCGCGCGCGCCTGCCGAGACGCCGCGCGCAAGGGCAAAGCGATCGACCAGACGGTTAGCGGGGGGGCTTGCCACGTGGCAGCCCGACGTGCCTCGGGGGGTGAGGAAATTGCGGGAGTTTCGGCGGCTTGGAGAAGAGGGGCACCGAATGCAGCGACACGAGACTGGGCAGGGGCAGAGTCAGATACGGTCCCATCTGGCGCGCCAACGCAGCATACGGTCGGTGGACAGCCGTGGCCAAGCCCGCTGCTTCCCGGGGACGGCGCGGGGCCGCCAACGGTTGCACAGGATCCCATGCCCACGGTAGGCTTGTAGAATGTTATAGCACTCAGATGTTACGCGACATGGGGCCTACTAGGAACACTTGTAGCTCCAGGTCTGAAGTTCCTAAATGCTTGATGTGAGAGTCCCCCTTGGAGTAATAAATTCGTCGTTTGAGTGAATCTTATCGCCTTCAGATTGTCTTGAGGACTCGCTTCACTCTTTCAGCATCGGCATCGTTGAGACTCAGCTTCGAACTTGGATAGTGGCACGCTTTTGATGCTGTCTTGGGTCCCTGATCATATCTGTCAGCGTGATGTGCCGTTCGAGGCTGTGACGAGAGAGGAGCTGGGACTCACGGTCATTTTTTTCTGCAGAAGTCGGACTGCAACGGGACCCCATCTGCTGTTCAAGAGGGACAGCTCTCGCAAGGCCTGGAAGAGTTCCATTTAGCCAACGAGCATGCTCAAGTGAGGGTGGAACCAATCCGGCCTTTACTCTCCTGATATGCGCACGCCCTACGTAAAGCTTCCCGAGCACGCTTGCCTTAAGCTTCTTGCGATAGACGGTACCGAGTCTCATATGTTGGATGGATCCCGAGTTTTGTGTTGCATCCTGAGTCTCGTAAGGGAGGCCCTTCTCATCAGCTACGTGGTGACAGAACGATAACTCTTGTGTCCGCTTTCAAACTTGCAGGTTCGTGCACCGCCAGGCGCGTCGCTCCCGCCGATTGGCCTGCCGAACCTCGGCAACACCTGCTACATGAATTCCGTCTTGCAGGCCCTGCTTGTATTTGGCTCCTTCCACCGATTCATCGACCAAGAGCCAGTCGGACATGTTGCAGTAAGTTTAGGCGATCTGCGTTCTCCGACCCGACCTTCACGCAGCTGGTATAATATTATTTCCTCCTGATTGCCTGGCGCCATGTCCAAGACAAAGTTGACTGGTCGAAGGGTCTACATACTGGAAACGAGACAAAGGAATGAACGTCTTTGCCCAGATACGCTTCTGCACGTGCAGGTGTCTTTACGACAAATGTGCAGACAACTCGCACGTGCGGCTGCCACCGGTGATCGGGATCTTGCACGCAGAGCCGTTACACGACTTGTACCAGCAGTCCAAACGGCCTTCCCAGACTTTCGACCGAAACAACAACAGGACGCCCAGGTACCACGGTCCCAGCAAGGAACTTCTGTCTCGTGCTGCGCCCTAAATCCTGCATTTTCCAGCTTGGTCCTGGCATCTCGCAAATCGCACCGCCTGCGTCTTGTCAAATGCCCGAATTTTAGAGGATGTGAAGGGCCGTATGTCAGCTTTGGCAGTCTGCAATGACCAGACTTGGAACTGACATGCAAGCTTGAAGAGTTCTTATTTGACCGGGGGACTTTCGACCTTTTCCAGGATTTCTTCTCAAGGTTTGTGCAGAACCTTTGGTTGGAAGTCAACGTCCTTTCGTGGGAGAATCCTCACGTGCCGTTGATCGACAACGACTTCCTGGTTAGTACTTTTCACCCTCCCAGTTCTTTATCACGAGCTGCTCAAGGAATTTAGGTAGGGCGTTCGAACTTCGTCCTAGTTAGTAAGAGTTGTCCTCTGACAAACAGTTGTTGTGTTGGGAGAAGCTATCAAGAGCTCGCTTTTTGCCATTGTATACAGTATCATCTTTTTGCGGGCGTATCGTGATTTGAAACCTCGCTAAGAATTGCCTCTTGGCAAGTGCACGTGATCGTGCTCGTCTGAGCCTGCGTCCTGTATTGACAATCCACGAGAAATGCTTGTGTTACTGCTGGGCCCTTTCGGGTTTGGCAAAGAATATCTAAGTTCCTTGAAGCAGGCAAATCACTTCGAATTGCTTCTTCTTTTTGTTTATGTACGGTCCACACGCTTTACGTTCAGCGACCAGTGTCGAAATACTTCGGACGAAGTGAAGGAGGTATCCTCCCTCATCCACGTGCCGCTGCCGACCGACGCTTACGTCACCGGCGATGCCGTCCGCCTTGAGGACTGCTTCATCCGCAAGTGCAAATCTGAGCGGCTCACAGACCTCACGTGCCATACGTGCCACACGAATCACGCCTTCGAGAGGGTGATGCTGTACGAAGACCTCCCTAAGTGCCTGGTGGTGCATCTGGCGCGCTTCTACACAGACCGGCTGGGGTGAGAAACCTTGCCTTTCAAAGCACGTGCGCTGAAAACACTTTTACCTCGTCGCATGAAACAGAGCCCCGGTATCCTGTGTGCAATCAGCCTCCGATGCGGGACCGCTAGGTGCCAGAATATTCTCCCTCTCGAGAAACACGAGGCAGTGCCGTGTGAGCTGAGCCTGTGAAGCTGCGTTCCTAGGCAGGAGGAGCACGGGACTCTCTTCGGGCCAGTTCGACATCACAAGTAAGGAGCAAATCCTCACGCAGTACAGTTCGTTTCTGCAGGTCACACAAGCTGCACACGAACGTGTCTTACCCAATGGACCTGGACCTCAGCGGCTGTGTGGTCGGGGCAAGGACCGCACGGTTCAAACTTCGTGGAGCCGTCTTTCATAAGGGCGCACGTGTAACCAGCGGCCACTACTTTAGCCACGTGGAGGTGAGCTACCAGTTTGGTTGCAAGCTCGGTTTGAAAGCTCCTCCGTTTGTGGATTTGTCTTCGCATTTCAAGTATGTTGGGAGGTCCATGTTTGTTACCGTCACACCCTCCTCACATCTTGGAGAAAGCAGGCCTGATGAGCGCCTGGCATGGGCGCTTGCAGAGGTCTAGATGACGTTTGATGAAGTCACCGTCTGATCTGCTCAATGGATTCATCTAGCTCTCCCGAATTCTGCTTCGCAAACCTTGTACCTAGACACTCTATCTAGCTGACCCCTACCGGAGTCATTTGCATAACACCGCGATAGCTTCATCTCATTCGGCCACTGCACGGCGCCTGCATCATCAAGTGTCAAATCTGCGGTTCTATCGTTTGAAAGCTCTACGTCCACGTTATGTCATGGACTGCCGACTGATTCCCGTTCTGTCGCTCACAGAAAGGTGGGCGCTGGTACGAATGCGACGACGACCGAGTTACTGAACTCCTGTGGTACATGGCCGCCGAACGGCGGGAGAGTCGGGAGGTGTACACCCTATTCTACGAAAAGCAAGATGGAGAGCTACCGGTGAGCTTCCACCAACTTTAGGCGATCTGCGAACTTTGAAGAGTAGTCCGATATCAACGGTCCCCGTCCTTGCATGCGGCTGGTCGACATCCAGTTCGGCCGTGCATCCGTTTGCGTACTCGGTGTTAGAGGAAATTCCGGTCCAGTCACAACAGCGCACCGCTGTCGTACTAGCCAACTCCAGCAGTCCGGTCCATAAGGAATCTCTCCAAGCTAGTTTAATCCTGAAAAAGACCGCTCCCGGGTTGTGAGCTCTGCCTATGTGTCGTGATTCGAAGTCGGCGCCCACAGTCAGAGGAGACGTTCATGTTTAGAGGGCCGCTACTGATTGCACGTGGCTGTGCTGTTTCAGCGCCACGAGGACCTCTGAACTTCGTGCGTTCCCTTTTTCTGGGATTCTTTCTCATCTGAAGGAGACCACGAACTCTTTATTGAGAGGACGATCGTCCTCAAGGTTTTATGGTTGCCTCACCTCATCCGTCCCCCATGTGTCATCATTGTTCTCCTTCTCGCTCGCCTCCTGCAAGCTCATGTTCACATCCACCGACTCCACTTTTGCAGATACCCTCGACCGCGCTTCAGTCCCTCGCTCGACAAGTTCAAGAGGGGGCCACCATCAAGGACCACAAGGGGCTGGAAAACTTGGCGGGCCCGTCTGCGGGACAACTCCCTAGAACCAAAGGACAAGAAGAACGGCGATCTGGGGAAAAAGTAGGGGTACAGAGTCTGGGAGGACGGCGAGCGGAGCCTGCGGCGAGCGAAAATGGGGTGGTTTCGGCGGCGAGCGGAGAAGTGGGTCTCCAGGTGAGGAAAGCGGAGACGAGGTTGGTCGAGCGAGGTCCGTCTACAGCACCGCAGGCGTAGGGAGAACAGCTCTGTTCGTGCTGCTCAGCGTACGCACATTGCACAGCGCGCCTGGGTCCATCATTTGTATGCAGATTCGAGTCTTCTCAAATCTCAGTCGTTGAGTATCTTCCAACGCGGATCTGAAGCTGGTCTGGAACACTGCCAAGGACCAGGAGCAACGACGGCCATCCCAGCGCCGGTGGTTTCGATACTCCACTCCGAAGCTGACACTAATTCAAACCCCAACCCTGAACTTGTTTCCAACCTTGACCTTGACCGTGACCTTGATCTTAACTTTGACCTTTCTGCTCGAACCTTGATTGTTACCTTAACTCGCTTTGACCTTAACCCTATCGTCAAGCTTAACCCCATCCTAAACCCTAACCGTATTGTCAACCTTAACCCCAATTCTTAATCCAAATCTCAACCCAATTTTACAATTCTCATCTCGACGTCGATCCACTACCATAATCCTAACCCTAACCCTAACCAGAAAATGACGAATCATTCAAACTTGGATTGATAAGTCCGGACTTCAAAGGATTCTGAGGCCTGAGCAGGTTTCATCGACTCTAAATCAAATCAGAATGGAAGACTGGACTAGGGTCCTTGAGTTTCCTGAGACATTTGTCTCACGGCCTGCGGTGTTCCCTGTTTTTACAATTGCGCCTCGTTGAGTGCCCTTTCAGGAGATACACATGAAAAGTAGTGGGCCCCACGATCCGGCAAAGTTTATAACTGGCTTGAATCCTCGAATGCTTTCTTCTTCAGGCGACTGCCAGGCCTCCTGACGTTAGATCTCGTGGGTCCGACTGCCAGGCCGCACAAGAGGTCGCCGGTTGCGACGGGCGCGAGGGCGGAACGGGAGAGGCCGTACTAGGAGTTGGGCATTCGGGGGGCGAAGGGACGGGGGTTACTGAAGAGCACGCGCTTGACGTGGGGGTCCCAATGGCTGACTGGGCAACAGGTGCTCCACCGGTGGAGAGAGGGGTTGGGGACTCAACAAAAGAGCAGCCTCGAGATAGCGCAGAGTCTCAAGGAACGGACAAAAGCGCTGCGGATTGTACAGGAGGAGCGTCGGTGCGTAATGGAAAGGCGGGACCGGGGTGCCGAAAGAAAAGTGGCAAACCTAACCGTCGGAGCAAACGGCGGTTGCATCGAACGGGCGACTCACAAAGAGAGGGAGTCCCTAGCCCCCAGAGGCGGACGAGTGGGCGACCACGAGAGCAAGCTCGGCCTCAGCGCGTAACTCGGCGGCACGCGGCCTCCGGCGGGGACGGGGATTCCGTCGACATTGCAAGCGGAGGGGAACGTCTGCGCGAGGAAGACGCGTCGAGGGCGGGTAGCGAAGGGGCGGACGATTGGAAGCAACGTCTCATCGAGGAGAGACCCGGGCTCGACGAGAGCTGGGGTTTGAACGGGGGCGTGGGACCTGGGGGGGCTAGGTGGACGCCTCCGGCAGCTTCTGGAGAGCCTTGGGAGGCCATGGCTGCCAAACGAGTAAGTTCTTTCTGGTGCCGTGGATTGCCTTGTACAAAACATTCCTACTTGAGATTGAGGCTGAAGCATCCGTTGGACGGGAGTGCGATCGGCAGAAGGTGATGTTTTACAGTATCTCCTATAGAACGCTAGAAGCAAGGCGGCCCTTTGGATCATGCAAGTCGTGTCTGCCTCCAGAAAGCATCTGGCATGCTTTGCTGACAAGCTGGTGCCATCAGTAACACAAGAAGCATCTCGTTGGCGCAGGTCGGGGAAGAAGCAAGACGCAAAGCTCAGGAGAAGCCACCCGAGCCTGGCAGTGGTGCAGCAGACGATGAGGACGCGGCACAGAACGAGTACCCAACGAGGGAGAAGGTTCCAGAAGACGGGCACCAGGCATACCAACATGCTCACGAGTCCGAGGGGTTCTTCTTCCTCATCTGGGCGGTGCGTGACGTTGACTTACTGTACACAACGTGGAGGATTTCAAGGGCATCGATTATTGCGTCAGATCCTGTTAACGATGGTGCAAGACGGCTGTCGGCTGGACACAGAGTCGTCTCCTTGGCATCATCATCATCATCATCATCATCAACAACGTTTTCTGAAGGTGCCGCAGTCAGTCAGGCTCTGGTTTTGTGTTGACGACTTTTCTCCAAAGCTTTTCCTTGTCATGCAGAACTCTTCACGTACGCCAAAGATCAGATGGTTCGCACCGGATCTGACAGCCCGAATCAGCTTCTTGGAACCGCAGGAAAACTCGAACATGCCCATATTTGGAAACACTGCTTGCATCTTCCACAGTTCTTCCTCCACCTTCGCCTCCTCGGGCTTCTTCGCTATCTTACGCTACCTCTGTTTCGCGGAAATGAAATCGTCGACTGGGTCGACATTGACGTCGACGACCTCCCCAGATATCTTGGAGCCTTCGGAATACAAGGTAAAGTAACTATCGTGCGATCTGCATGCTGGTTAGTATAGAAGTTGTCGAATGCCCACACCGAATGACACAGATAGAAAGTGACATTAAACTTCGGCGCTAGATCTCTTGTCTGATACAATATGGAGAACGTGCTTAGCTGGCGAGTCAACGTTCAAAATTCCACGTCGCCTGGAATACACCGACTGGCCCAGGAGCACCTCTAAGCCAACTGGTGCGATACTCCTATCTCTCATGATATCCGGTCAGAAGAAACTTTTGGAGTCCTCCTGTCACTGTGCCTTCTCCATCGAACTTGTAACACCTTCCAGTCGAGATTACCCAGTCAAGCTTTGTTGAGTCTGGGGCCGCTTTCTGGGGAGGACAGCAGAATGTCAACGGGGGCTCGGGTTTAAAAGGCCTACCCGTCCGCGAGCAAGAAGCTGCTTCATTTCGAGTGCAAGGGCTGAATAACCTGAATCGTGTGTCTGCGCACCCTCTTGCAGCCCACAGATATGACTTTCAGGCCGGGGGCATCGAAGGAGAGCTCCTGCGGTGGCTTCGCGGCGGCGCCGAGACGTGGGCATCTGGGTCCAACGCCAGGGCGAAGTACGAAGAGCTCAACCAGAACCGGTCACCCACGGACCAGATCGACTTCCTAACCATTCTCTACTGGGCTGCGCGGGAGATGCGGTCGATGGCGACGTTCCAAGCCTGGTGCCGGGTCCTCGCTGCTTCAACATATGGCGGAGGGAGCCCTACGTGCACGTCGGTCGACCGAGCGGCTGATCACGACCACACAACTTTCCCCCTGGTGTGGTTTGCTGTCTTGGTCAGCTACCTGTACGAAACCGGAAAGGTAAGCTGTCAGTCTATTCATCAAGATGTCATTGCGTTTCCGTTTTTCCACTTCGAGAATACTGATCACTAGTAAATTCTCCGAATCAGAGTTGTTTGATAGAACCCACGGAACGGCACGCGCAGTATTTCGAGCACCACCGAAGGGCCCGACGAGCCCATGGGTGGTTTACTTCCAAATGTTTTTTTTTTTAGCCGCAAGACTCCTGGCAATATCTTATTAGCACCGACTGAACAGAAACCTTATCGGCGCTGAAACGAACGTTTCTGAGAGTTTCACCGAGGACGCCAGGTTCTTCCACCTCGCCGATTGTTCCTTCTTCAAGAGCGTCGTTCGGTGCACAGCTTCTTGTCGAAACCTCAGGCCAAGGACCACTAACGCTTAGTATGGCACCGAGTTCTTAGACACAAGCACCCTGTCCTTCCAGTTAAAACTACACCCATTTCTGGCGTTCGGCACCCCCACGTCGGACGAGGACAAGATGGAGCTTGATGGTGTCCGTCACGTGGAGGAGGCGCTCGGACGGCAGCTCGTGGCCCTTTTGGGAAGCGGCCACAAGCTCGACATCTTCCTCTTATATGCGCTGGTGCGCCTTCAGGTGAGGCGCATGGTTGACACGTCATGGTTGAAACAGGACTTAAGAGTTACCGTGAATACTCGAGCACCAGAAGCGAATTCGTGGGGGTCCCTACTACATTTCAAATTCGGACGTGTCCTTGCTGTCGGACTCTCAAGCTCGTCAACGACGTTCACTCTGTCGTAACAAAAGCTGTTGAGATGCTGCAACCGAAAGTTGGTACTCAGCCCCACCAGTCCGATTCGTGCTTATTGTGCTTGGAAAACGCAGTTACTTTGAGTCAGTTGAGGGCCTAACTCTAAATTAAAGTGGCAATCTTTCGCAAACCCTGTCAGTGGAGCTGTTTGGACTACTCCCTGGTGTGAAACAAGTGGTCAGAGTTCCGTTTCCTGCCTAATATTATTGGAGGCAAGGTATGAGTTGTTTTTAATGCTCCATCACCATGAACATTTCTTTGTCACGCTGAAGCGGAGCTCCGTTGACTACAAAACTCTAGCTTAAAAAAGCAGCCGCATGACGAAGAAAGAGAGCTACTGCAGTCAACGTTCGGACTGCGAGAATCTGGACATTTCTGCCTTGCTGGTCAGACTTCTTGATCAACGTTCGTTCAGGTGAAAACAGCGACTGCCGCGAAAGTCGCTGAAGGTCAACACGGGGAGCTGAACTGGCCGGTAGATGGGTGGACCAAGTCGGCGTACAGTGCTGGCGACCCCGCGCGCACCGACAAAGACGACCAGACGCGGCACTTCGAGGGTGTCGCAGTGATGCTTCCGGGGCGAAGTTGGGCGGAGGAGAACCCGGGGACAGTAAAGAAGAACCTAAAGAAGATGTCCGAACTCGGTCGGCGCCGGTGGTCGCAGCTCGTAACGGAGAGACGGTTAAGAACCATGGTCCCGATTCCCCTCCCCACGCTCTTACTGCTGAAAAACATCGGTTTCCACCGGAAAGGCGAGTACGTCCCCAGAACATACGCAACCCTCACAATTTTGACAAGAAGGATTGGTCACCGCGAGAAAGTCGACGTCGGCGAAAGGGGGGGCGGGGGCCTGGTGGAAAACGGGGGTACGATGCTTCTGCTGGAAGAGGGGGGGACCCTGGAGGCAGACATCAAGGAACTACTCGACGGGTACGAGTGCATTAACCTCGAGGAGCTTCCCCATTCGGTACAACGGGTGATGGAACGCGCCAAGGAGTTCGCCTTGGTCCCTTTCAACCGCCCCCCGGAAATGCAGGCTTGGCTCGAAGCCATGACCGGCTCTCTTAGCTCTTTCAGGCCTTGGCAGGGAGCTCGGCCGGGGTACCGAGGGCTTGACGCCCAAAGAATTCAAGCCGGGGGCCCCCACTACATCGTCACCGCTTCGTGGGACGCCTCCTTCGTCCTCATGAAGACCAAAAAATTGAACTACGAAAAAAATCTGAAGTGGGCGCTAAACAAAAGCAGCATTTTCCGGGGGGTCTCGAAGGACAACGGCCGGCGCCAGGTGGACGGCTTCCGAGTGGACGTCCAGAAGCCGGGGGGGGGACAGTGGCCGCTCCACAACATTGTGGACCAGTTCGTGGGGGCAATGATACGGGACAGAGCCTGGCACGCGAATCGGAAAAGCACGGGGGGTTTGAACTGTCTACCGCCCGGGTGGGGTCCAGAGCACCTCGAGCGCATCCCCTACAACCGGCGATGGATCGTCTGTGTGGAGATGGGGGGCGTGGAATGGGCTTGGAAGAGGGCGGTCGAGGCGCGGGTTACCCGGCTGACTCTGGCGGATGCGTACGCCATCGCGCGCGCGCCCCTCCGCGCCGTGATCGAGCGACGCCATCTGCTCGGGGGGGAAGACCGGCCAGATGCCGCAACGGTGCTGCGGAATCGAGTGATAGAGCCCCTTCGGGAGGTCGTCCTGTCGTGGCACGCCGACCGGGAGATCTTGACGTCGTGGCCTAGGTGAGCGAACAAAAGGGGTAAGTCTAACAGAATTCGGGTTACCCTGACCGCACCCAACGGAGCTTTGGTGTTTGGTGGTCGTGTGGATAGGCAGCAGTCGAATCGTTCTTCTCTTGAGCCCTGAAACAGCATAGCTTCCTAAAGTGGATGGTCCTCATGGAACAGTCAACTGAGGAGTTCGTCAATGTTTGACGGCGTTTCGCTGTTGGTGGTCAGTTTGCCGGTTAAACCCTTCCATTGATGCTTTGTCTTTCTTGAGCAAGTCCGGTGAAAAGAAAATACGCACTTTCGACTTGTTGTCTTCTGAGACGCCTTCTTGACAAGGAGCGGCAAAGATGAGTCGTCTTTTCCATAATTCCGGAATGCTCTCTTGCTCTCTTTAACATCCTCTCTGCTGATCCAGCGCTGAGGGGAGCAGCGCCGGCGGAGCTTCCAACGCTGCTCAGGCGGAAGAGCGTGCGGCAGACGCCAACGCCGGGCAAGCCTGCCCCGCCTGCGGTGCAGCAGAACACGGACAGGAGGCATGCCCGGGCTTGGACGCAAATGTGGGGGCCAGAGATTCGGACTCGGGAGGAAATGAGCGGAACGTTGCTGTCAGGTGCGTCGAAAGTCCAGGCTGCCATCTACTTGGAATGAGCACTTTCTTGCACTTTTATTGAAAATAGCGCCGTACTAATCTCTGCCGAGGACCGACGGACAGCATTCAGAAAGCTCTTTTCTATGAGATTTTTAGTCTTATAGGGGCGTTATTGTTCAGTCGATCTGGTGATTGCCTCCTCAGGTTCTTTCTGGAGTTGGTCACCGGCTCATTTTTGCGACAGTCCTTTTGTTGGCGGTCTTGCTGAAGATCTGCAGCTTCGAGCATCGTATCTGCAGTAGCGTTTGCGCCTCTGTTCTTCAATGTCCTATTGTCAAGAAGTGTCGCTGCACCTGAGGAAAGTCAACAGGGTAACCGACGGGTCCACGAAGGAAAGAAGCAGAGCATCGGAACACTCTCTAATGCATTTTTCCTTGCGTCACATTACGTCGCCGCCCTCGTCCCGTTGAACGCGTCCAACCGCGCTTCTTCCATAGCGCCCTGAATGAAGCCCTGATCTTGACTACAGGGGCAGAGGCCGCGGCCGGGGTAGGCCCGGGAGAGGCAGGACGCAGAGCCGACGCGGGCGGGAACAAGGACAGGAAAGAAGGTCAGTCAGCGCCTGCTCCTGTCTCTTCTCAATGAGCGTGACCGAAGTAATAAGACTAGAAGTAACCAGGCAAAGCTCTTCTACACCTCTATGTGCCACCATCCTCGAGCGGACGCTGCAATGAGCTGCTTTTAGTAAAGCCCTGTCCTTCACAAACCCGCCGATGGCGCCAACACTAGGCGCAAGAAGATGGTTGGGGGGGGGGGTCTTGTAGCCTGCAGTTCCCTTAAACCCGACAAAGGTTCACACGAAGACTGCCTGAGCACTGTCGTCCGCTGCTGCTTTCGTTCAGGGAACTTTGTAGACTGCTTAGCACTTTGTAGGAAGCCCCCATAAGATTCATTCTGGCTATCAGTGAACTCCCAAGAGACGGCATTCACTCTTCTTTTGGTTCATCCACAGGTGCCCGCTCTGCGGACCACTTTGCACGGAATTGTCCGAGCAGACCACAGGAAGGACAACGGCGGTCGCTGCGAAGGCGACGGTGAAGGAAGCGAGACCGATGCCGCCGAAGGCCAACTCGGCAAAAAGTTGGGGAGAGTTCAGTTGCTTCTAGAGCCCGTCTTCGAATCGACGCAGCGGTTCAACGAAAAGATTCTTCGCAAAAAATTCACGTCTGCCGAGGTGCTGAGAATTGACAGAGACACTAACGCAACTTTTGTGGACGAACTAGCTGCGTGGCTAGCAGAGCCTAAGTTTTTCGAGATGGAAAAGGTGGCAATTGGTGCGCGCGTCATGTTGACTGCGAACATCGACACTAAGAAATTTGCCGCGAACGGTTCACTGGGCACCGTTGTCGCGTTGCTACCTGCAAGTGGCGCTGTCAAAACCGTTGTCATTAAAATCGACGAGGGTGGGGCGACCATCGCTGTTAGAAGGACCAGGTTCCAGGCACGCCATCACAGCGGGCGCCGTTACTTTAAAAAAGCTTTTCCGCTGCTTCTCGGCTATTCGAATCGAAGTTGCTGTTTCGGCATGTCTTGTTGCCTATGTATTGACTCCTGTAGGGGTGAGCCGGTGAGAGCTTGCATGTGTCCGGCATGATAATCGATGCGCCTATCTTTATTAAAGCGAAGTCAATATCTTTCATGTGTTGAGTTGTCAGTTTGCAATGTGTCTCTAAGCCTTAGCCATGGATGTAAATGGAGTCCGGGCGATGTATTATAAAGATGTTTGCAATGCTGCTCCAGTACCATCATCCTGGTTTTTATTTATAGTGTCTAAGCAGACCATAAACTCTCAACACGTCCCTGCAAAATGGACGAGTACCTAGAACAGCACACAGTCCTGTTGTCGTCTGCCAGGTTACAATCTGGTCATTCAGATTTTCTCTCGACGACCCTTTGTCCTAAGATTGAAAGAATTGTTTTTGCTGAACTGAACGACAGGAAAGAACGATCCACCTGGCACACACTAGATCTTGTGCGCTCAGCAACCCTGGAATTCTACATATATTGACGTTGTATTATAGTCGAAGTGCTGATTGCCAATAACCAGGGTAATATTGTGCCCGCGTTGGTTCTATTCGTTGCGCACTGTTGCAGAAGCGATCATGACGAAATTCGTGGTTCAATCGATTGCCTGCATCATGATCGCACAGACAATGGTCTCATGAACGGTCATCGTCACATAGTCACATCAATCTGTGCATTGACGTTTCATGAATGTGATGGTAAGTTCTCAATCAAAGGGGGATCGACAAGGAACAATTGCCGTGCACAAACTTACCGCTCGTGACGCCGCAGTGCATGACCGTGACGGCCGCGGCTGCAGGCGCCTGCCAAATGATTCTATCATAAAGTCGGGCGCGGCCGCCAGATCCAATCGCTCGGCGGGCCGCCCCCGACCGTACTCAGCCTCAGTCAGAGGTCCGACAGTACCATACGGTATGGTAATGCGCCGAGCCAGGCGGCCCGCGACGTACCGCAGGGCCACATGGCACACATGCACTTTTGCGCGCGGGCGCAAGGGTCTATACACACACATACTTACCGTAGTCATGCAAAGCAACTTGCCGGGCCCTTCAAGTTTAGCCGGGGCCGCTCCGGCCGCAGCTCTAGGACTCGAATAACCACGCAACTTAACCGTCAGTGAACCCTGCTGGAGTTGCTCCTATAGATTCTTCCCCGCATGCAAATCTCACCCAACAGCGGCTTCACCATGACGATTTCATATCTGGCCCGGACTTGCATGCACACTTCACGCTCCAATTACACATACTTCAAACAGTAATGACATGCATGCAGAATTTAAGTCGATGTATACTCATGGTAGGTGAAAGCGGCACAGATATGCTCAAATGCTGCGGTGAGCCGCCCTTGAGTTTCCAATCTGTGAGACGATGTTAGTTCGGCTGTGAGAAGAACCATGCACACCGTGACATTTATGAGTCGATAACTACGCTCAGCTTCGAAGTGGCCCCTCACCACAATTTATTACCAGCACAGTAATAGCATGACCAGCCTGCTAGGTTGATCGCATCAGTAAAAAAACGTTTCACAATCACATGACTGATGCTGGATCACTAGACCGCAGAGCAACCTGATGCCCCAATTTCCCCTCTTGGAGGCTTCGTGTTGAGAGCGCTTTTATATACACGACTCTTCAGGGTTGCCAGCCCTCTTCTGGACCTCAGTGTGCTTCCCAAAAGTGCGGCGGTAAATTACCGAATCTGTTTGATGAAGATCGGACCATTGAACCTTTTCCGTTTCCGCAGCGGCGGGACCGCGGGCTGAGACTCCCTAGCCTCGCCTGCGGCATCGCCCTTGGGAGCAGTGCTTGTCGCGGCCGGAGGGCCGCCATCCAAAGCTCTTAAGCTTCCTGCAGGAGTTGCTCCCAATCTTTCAGTTCGCTTCGTGGTTTCGGGCGGCCCTCTCATCTGGGGTCCCCATGCAAAGAAGCCTGAATGCATGCGACCCTGAGTGCAGAAAACGGCGTTACCTTTAAAGCTTCACGTTTGCAAGAGTTTTGTCCCCCTCATGATTACAGTAAACGACCCCTGATCCTTGAAACGAGGTGAAGCAGCATATGACTCCCGACTGGCTAAGTCTTCAAGACGCACAACCCCTCCTCTCAAGCTTACTGAGTCCCCCAAAAAAAGTTGAAATTTCGGCAGCCTAAAGTGCACCCGCTTGAACGAGAGGTGAGAAGATAGCAGTCACTCACCAGGGTCCAGCTGTACTTGAGCACAAGGATCGGGGACCTGGTGGCTGACGGTTGAGTCAACTGGCGGTACTAGCACAACCTGAGTAGTGGCCTCGGACTTTTGAGGGACCGGGCGTTCAGTCGGCTCTGCACGGTGATATACAGTCTTAGAGTGGTAGAGATCGTGTGCGATGTAGCCACATCTTGCATTTCTTCTCTCGCATCGACCTATTCCGGCACGATGTGTAAAAATCCATGGCACTTCGTTTGCACAGAGATCCATGGAGTTGGACAGCGAGGGGGGTATCTCATAGACCTCCGACGCGACGGCACGCCGCTAAGGATGACCTCCTCGCAAAGTGTACGCCCGGGGCAAAGCTACTTCAGCGGGTCGAGTGTCATGCTTACCTTGACAAAGTGCTTTCTGCGGCGGCGAGGGAACAACGCGACGCCGACCAGGAGACATGGTCACGACGGGGTGAGGTGCGGTACCTGAGCAGAAAGACAACCGTTTCCAAATTCGCGCGTTCTAGGGGACTGGAACTGGGGAGCTGATTTTGGTCGTGGTCCCACAATGGACGACGTGCACCCGAACAGGGACGAAAACGTAACGGTCAAACAGCGCCCGATTTCTTCATCCTTTGCAAGAGCCTGCGCAGCAGACGACAAGGCTGCGACGATGAGCACATCATGTGCTTCGTGTTTGCCGAGGAGTTTTGAAACGATCCTTGTGGTGCAAGAGGAGCGGCCGGGTCGGGTACACCGACCAGGTTGAAGACCAACGCGCGCAGCTCCTCTCTCTTTCGAAAGGCAACAGATGGGTCGTACAAGTTGGTCGCGTCATGACCGAGGCGCAGCTGCAGAAAAACAAATTCGGCAAATCAAGACCTGTCAAGGAGAGGTGGCTGCCACAGCAGCCAATCGGAGGGAAGCTTGAGGGAAGGTCAGAGAAACGGGCCAGGACGAGAGAACGAATCAACAATCCGCATCGACGAAGCTTGTAGGTGAGCTTCGTCGATGAGAATCGTACAAGCTGACCACTCACCTTTTCTATAAGCGTCAGGTCCGTTAGGAGAAGCTCTAAATTCTGTAGCGCGAATATGGCACAGTCGAAGCTGTTGGGTTGTTGAGGGACCTGAAAGGCGTTGAGACGCAGAAATCTTGATGTCGGAGGAAAATGACACTCGTTAGAATCCGACACTTGTAACTAGAGAACAAACGGCTTTGGCACGGCCCACGTATACCCCCAAGGCCCCATGAGAGACGTACCGGTGCCGACGTGAAGGCGAAGTTAGTCTCAGAAAATCGCTGGGAAAGGCCATCTTGTGTCACGGCAAAGCTTGGATCGATGGCCGCCGGGGCGTACGAGAGCAGCCTGCGGTACACCGGCGTAACAGAGGGTAACTGCCATCCTCGTCCCACTAAGGCCCGGGTCTGGAGCGGTACAAATTGACCAGAAACAAGTTGGTGTATGGAATTCGTTCCAAATGATCTCGTCTGGCAACGTCAACAAAGACGAAGTTGAATGGGAGTCGATTATTTACGAGGTTTCAAAAGCAATCATCTGGATTGGCTCGATTAAGCAGAGTGAAACGAGGTAGGGAGTAGGTGACTCACCTCCGCACCAACTTCTCGACATGGTCACAGTGCGCGCCCAACATCGAGTCCAGATGTACCGCATGGCCGCCTTCCGCACCGGGGTTCGCTACGACCACCAAGCTGAAATGGTCTCTGCGGAGCCGACAAGTGCCATCAGTCGGCAACGATCGGGAACGGAATTGTAGTTGCAGCGAGGAGCTAGAAGAGATTCTAGACATTCTGGCACCGAGAAATGTGGCTTTCTGTAGGGGGGCCACAGTAGGCAGAGGGGAATCCCTCCAGCGCTCAGATGCGCCCCCCCAGGGCCGCCACCGATGCGCGCTCCCTCGGGGGGGCTGATGCGGCCGCCTCAGGACCGCCCCCCTGCGGTGAGGCTCCCGTCGGGAACCCCCTCTCCACGATGGTGCCGTTTGGAATGAGACCGCCGATGTATTTTACGCCCGGAATGAGACCCCCTGTTAGTTTTGTGCCCGTCATGAGGCCCCCCGGTTGGGCCTCCCCCGGGCATGGCGGAGGACAACAGTATATACTAGCGTCTGGCGTGGTATGTTGTAAATCATCGGCTGCGAAAAGCAATTTTCGAAAAAAAATTGATCCAGTGGCACTCGCCTGAAGTAGACCGGGAGGAAGAGTGCGCGGCACTGGAAGAGAAGCTCGAAGCTGGGGACTCCGAGGTTCTTGAGGGCCTTCTCGAGATCCCGCCGCAGCACCTCCTTTGACGTCAGGGACGCGCGGCGAAACAGGCGGTAAAGTTTGTCGAAGAGGAGCGGGTGGGCTACGATCACGCCGGATAGGTCCTGCGGGCTCGCATGCTGGAGGTACCTGCAATTTCGATAGGACAATTTGCGGTTTAAAGCATGACAGTAAGTCTACACTTCAGCTCCACTTGATGCGATTATAGATACTCAGAGCTGCTACAGCTGACTGAGGAGCTCCTCTCCATGGGTACCTGCCTCTCATTCCTGGAGAACTGCTGACTCAGCTTGCAAAGCTCACCAACTGTTGAAACAAGGACAGGGAGTCAAGAGGAAAGCAGCGGCTGCGTCCAGAAAAGGTTGGTTATTAGTCCGCGGGACAGAAGGCAGCACGTATTACTTACAGGGAGTAGAAGTCGACCATCTGCGTGCACAGCCACGCGCCAGGCTAAAGCTTCTCCATCTGCTGGTACCCGATGCGGACGCGCCGAGGGGCCCCAGGCGGAAGAAACGCCGGCAGACCGGGGTACCGGGGATCTGCGAGATAGATCCAAACGCCTTTAACACTCTGAGAACCGTGTGGTTTTGACGAAGTAAGGTACCAAAGGACCCCGACAGTGTCACCCAGTATGTAAATCCACCCTGGTGCTTTTCCCTTTGTCAGTGTCTTCATTCTACCAAGACATAGGGACACGTTGACATCACCTGCTCGCTCATGAGTCTCCGTGTCGGAGTCCTCCCGGTCTGACAGGTTCAGCCTCTCGGTACGTTGCCTCCTCCGAGAGCTCTTTGTCTGCGTTGGCTCCTGTTCCACCAAAGCACAGCTTGCTCAGCACTAGAAAAAAGCAACGCGGGGTGCTGGCTTGTATGCGAATCAGCACTGCCGTCGTAAGGCGTGCTTCTCAAGAAATCAAGCTTCTGCAAGCATTCGGCTTTCAACGCGTCGTCCCCCTTCCTAAGGCGCCGAGCACCGCCAAGAGAGCTGCAGGAGACTTTCGTTGTCAAGGAAAGCTTACCTTCTGTTTGCCAGGCGCGGCCGCCTCATGCTGGCTCGCCTCCTTGTTCGCGCCCTCGCCGTCTGGCTTGTCATCTGTGTACAAGCGGAAGGTGGTTTCAAGAGGGAGAACGAGAGGCTGTGGAGTGGCTGGGGTGTGCAGATTGGTGAATCTGCCAACGACCGACGGTCAGGTTGAGTTCGACAAGCGGAATCGAGCGCTGGCGGTGCTTCACTAGAAGGCTGAATTGGTTCAAGCACTGAGCGGACAAGACATCATGCACGGCCAGAAGAGTTGCCAGTACCTGCTGCGAGATCGCGCAGGCTTCTCCGATTGGATCTTGTTACCCTCCTAGAAATGCCCCCCTCTCCGGAAGTAAGCCGGGCACTCCCTGAAGCAACGTCCGTTTGAGGACGGGCAGGGGCGGAGGTGGCTTCTGTGAGCCCGCGAGCGTGGAGACCCGAGGCTGCGGTGCGGCGAGCGCGTGGGCGGGGCGCTGCACCGGAAGTTTCACCGCCTGCATAAAAAAGACGCCACGATTCAGCTTTGAAGACCTTGGTACTGGATCGTGCAAACAAGCAAGGGACTGGAAATACGCAGTGAAACTAGCCGTCTGAACTATGTCCCAAACCGCAGGAGAAGCCCCACATTCCTCAAAACTCCCACTCCCCTGCTTTCGGGATTGGAGACACTGGACGTGAACCACGGTACCCTAAGGAAATGGCTGTGAAGTATACCCGGATCAGAACCCTGTACGAAGACCTTCCCGACTGGGAAGAGCAGCTATAGGGCACTCAAAAGTTTTCATAAGGAAATGGGGTTTAGCCCGGAAACCCTAAATTCGTAAACCCTGATGGCTTGAAGGTTCAGTCAACAATTAAATAATACGCGACCCTAATTTGTGTTGCGCGGAGCCCGAAATTTTGGAGCCTTCGAGAACGCTTCAGTACCGACATACAAGAGCAGATATTTTGAGATCCAAGCCATGCTTCTGCGCCAAACTTGGGGAGCTTAAAGGAGACAGAGACTTAACACAAGGATGGTCAAAGAACGTGAAGCGTTCGAGTTCTTGGTTGGGTAGAGTTTTGATTGTTCACCTAAGTCTCTTGAAGTGCATGACAAAAAACTCGCAGATCAAACAGATACAAGCTTCAGCATACCTGCATGAGAGGGGCCAGCGGCAGCACACCCTTGTTCAGCATCGTCCCTCGATGGACCGACCCCGGTGGACCTGAGGTTCGCGAGAACGGGGGGAGCGCCGTCTATGGTGAGGCCTCGGCGCCTGTACCGCGGAGATGGGGGCGGTCTGTCTGCCGTCAAGTCGTCCAGGACCCTGCCGACGGACCCCCAGGAACCGTGCAAGCCTTTGAATGGAAGCGGGGGGACTACTGGCGACCCCGGCTCCGCTCTCCCGCTGGCCACTGCTGGGTGAACTCGCGACACTCCCTCTCTCCGATCACCACCTTCCCTCTCTCCGCCTGAGTCCTGTCCCGACCGCCCCCCTGACCCCTCTTCTTCCGAGCTCGCCTCGAGCAGATTACCATCTGTATCTTGCCCCAGAATCTCGAGCGACTTTAGTTCCAGAGGGTCGCGGAAGCTGCCGCTCTCCCCAGGGATCAGGTAAGCCAGAGACTTCACCCGTCCATGACCCAGTAGTTCATGAACCCCAGCCTTGCGCGCAAGGGCGCCCGATTGAAGCCCCGGGCCTGCCACGCGCTGGCAATCTTCGCCGCGCGGCTGTTGCCGACCAACTCCACGCACGCAGCATGGGGGCTGTATTTCCCGCCTCGCGCAAGGAATACGGTCTCGCCGGTGTAGTGACAACTATTTCGCTGGTACGCCAACAGCTCCTTGATGTGGTCGAGAGTTACGTGGGCACGAAGCTGCCGGCCCTTGGTTTTCGTCTTGTCCCCCTGCCGGTGCTTCATCTGGCGGGCGAACCAAGAGTTCTCTCCCATGCAGTCGTCGACATTCCCTTCTACTACCTTCCTTGACGCTGCCATGTACTTCTCGACGTCGGCTTCAGCGGCCTCGAGGGTGGGGAAGTTGAAGTACTTCGCGTACCGCTCTGGGACGAACTGCCCCACCTGAAGTAGAAGAAAAAAATCTGGGATCAGAGAGAGTGTCTCAATGGAAATCTGTGACCGCTGCAGCCACAATCTTTTCACCCCTTCGAAGCTGGCTGTAGGAGTTGTACAAATCCATGCACCATTTCGTCGGCGTTGACCACAGGTGCAGAGTATGTACGAAACACTTGACATCCCCTCAAAAGTTGCTGCTCGTGTCATACAAAGATTTTCTGCATAGGAGAAGCCACCCTTCTGTGTCTGAACAGGTGCATACGATCAAGTGCACAAAAATCAAAACACGAGGAGGAGTGGCCAAATGCGCAGGCGGTGCATCGGACCTAAGAGTAGACCACATTATACAAGCAAACATACCAGAGACATTCACAAACTGTCGCTCACCTCTACTATGTAAGCGGCGTACAGCCGGAAGTCGGCTTCTGCCTTTGCGAGCTGCAAGAGAAGGTGCTTCGTAAGCACTACAAGAAGAGCAGGTACACGAGACAACGTTACTTGAGCAGATTTTAGCAATCAAGGAGTGCGTTTTTGCGTTTATCACAGGGCCAAGTCAAATGCAGTTCCCGAGAGCTTGTGGACAATGTCAAATTGTATGGAACATGCTGGTCAAATGTTCCAATGCTACACAGTCAAATCTGAGGAAGAGCAAGCACTGAACGATCACAGTAAAGACCAAAGAAAGCGAAGACATATAAGTGTGGACTCGGCTTACATTGTCAAAGAGGATGGAGAGCTGGATGTTGCCCATTAGCTGCACCATCTCGAATGTCAGGTAGAACCCGTCCGGGTCCGCTTCGTACTGCGCCAGGAATTCGCGGTACTTCGGAAGGTAGATCCGGTAGCCTGCGGATCCCTTCCCGTCGACGATCTTGTCTATCGACGCAACGGAGAGGCCAAAGTGGTCGCTGAACTCGTTGGCCGCCGCCAAGGCAAACCTGAGTCGGCGATCTGCAATAAAAAGAAAAGCTTGATGTCTGAGAGTAAATTTAATGGTCGTGTCTGTAGTGCTGGCGTAGCGGGCATCAGATGGATAGCTTCAGACCACGGGCATGCTTAGCGGAGGCGCTGAAGAGCGTGGCCCCACAGATCCCCGGCCCACCAGCGACACGTTGTGAGTCGGATGGTATGCTTTGCCAGACGTTCATGTACGTACCAACAGCTGAGACGTTCCTGTAGCTTGACGGCTTGGAAAAAAGCAAAAGTACCGCGGAGAAAAAGGGCCCTGAGAACAGTGATCCCGGATCCAGCTCGGCTTACTGAGCTAAGAAGCCCGATGGTGACTGGATTATATATACGGCAGATCTTAGCCGGGCGCCAGAAATGGTGACGAACTGCTCGACTCAAAAGAGGACTGCTTGCCTGATGCATCTTCGGCCCCACCGGTAATGCAACCAAAGCCAACGCATAAGAGCGACGAAAAGGCGTCACCTATGGAAGTGTCCGCTCTTTGAAGGCCTCAAATGAGATCGTGTTTGACTACGCACCTTCTCGACGCAGCGGATGGCCCCGCTTGAACATCCGCACGATGTTGGCGAGCTGCTCAGGTGTCGGGTGCGCCCAGCTCCGCGATAGATGCCGGCCATTCCGCTCCGATGCCTTGTCCAACGCGATTTTGCACCGCATGGTTTGCTGCATGCAGAGAAAACCGAGTGGCTTTAAGAGGATTAGAGGTTTCTGTTGACAAAGCGGTTTGCATATCAATGGGGCTCTCAGCGGGGAGGAGTGAGCAAAGGCGGGTCCGGTTCCTCAAGATATGCTTTTCGAGATGCAGCCAAGATGTCCTGGGGGGGGTGCTGCGTCAAGATCAGAACAAGCAGATTCCTCCAGGCATGCAGGTTTTTCCAAGGAGGTCAAAAAATGCTCTCCTCACCTCGGCCCACACCTCCAGGGGCAATTCCTGGTCCACGAGCGTCAGCACGTACGTACGCAAGTAGGCCGCCGTAATGTTTACGGGGAGGGCCTGCCGATGCTCCCGCACGAAGGCATCAAAGTGCGTGTACCTAATCTGCAAAGGCGAGAAGAACCGGCTGCATTCTGGGGATACATCGAAAACGCACCCCCCCCATAAGCCAAAGAAGAACCTTGCCGGGAAACTGGATTATATTTCAGCGCCAAAATAAGTCTTGTCGGATGCAAGCGCCGTTGTTTTAAATGGTAGGCACTTTCTAACAATGAGACGCACTACAGGTATTTCCATGAACTCAGTTGTGCGGCTTGATACTGCCCTCATTTCTGGCATTGATATTAACCCTCACGTTAAGCCAACCAAACCCTTAGGGTTATCTCGCTCTTGGATTCACCTTCAGAAAAATGTTCATTTGATGACTCAATCTAGATATAGGTTGCTCACCTCCTCTGAAGGGTACTTTCGGTCCTCTGGAGCAACCTCCTCGATCAGCTCGCCAAGTCTGCTCTGGATGAACCTCTTGTGGACGTCCGACAGTTGCACACGCCAATCTCCAGCCTCGAGGGAGGGTTGCTGGAGAACAAAAAGCTTTGACTTAGATAGTGTTAGTTCAAAAACCAGAATGAAAGCCCGAAAAGGAGTGGGTAAGACATATGCAAAGAGACTATCCAGCTCATAGTACTATAATTACAGGGCAACATTGAGAAGGCTGGGCCTGTTACAGATCTGCCTTCTCTTCATGAAGTGAGAAGGTATACAGGCGAATGAACTACGAACTTGCATCCCCCAAGTCGAAGAGAAACGTTGAAGAGAAGCCGCATAGACTGCAACTATCTGGATGGTGGTCTGAGTTTGGACACTGAGTGGACACTTGACTGCACGAGTCGATTCCACACTCAAGTACTGTAATGATTTACGCTTAGACAGAAAAAGAGTCTTACCGCATCTCTGGCCTCCATGTGGTACAGCAGCTTATCCATGAATCGGATGAGCTGCCTTGCGACCGAGTCCGCACGCAGAAAATGCTCGCCCCGTCCCGCCCTGGCCTCCAGCTTGACAACCCATTGGTTTCGGCTGAAGTCTGATCTAAGCAGGGTTTCGATCAAGTCCCGACCGTCCTTTCCAAACATCGTTTGGAGCGTTTTGTAATGCTGACCGGTTTTCGTCTCTGTCAAGAGTTTGCCGTCCCGACCAAACAGGTTTAACCCTCCATCCCCCAGGATCTCAATCATGAGGGCTTGGACTTCCTCAAGCCCCCAGATCCCTCTTGGCCGGTTCCCCTCGCTAAGCGGGCCCCTGGTTTCCGGCTCCTTCTTCTGCCACCGGTACCTAGACCGCTGCTCCTTGTCGTCATCGTCCATTGGGAGCTGGTGCATCCGCAGCTCCTCCAGAAGCCTTTGTTTCCCAAAACTCATCAATCTGAGTAAACGCTGGGGTACAGTGTGGTAGCCCCAGGTTTCGTCATCAGGATCTCGCGTCCTGGACGAGAGAGGGGGGCGCTGAGGGACTGGGAGATCTGGCCCTGCAGAGGGGACTGACTGGGCTGGCAAGGCTTGAGGAGACGGGGTTGTCGCTGAAGACGACCTCTGGAGCGGGACTGCGCCCTGTGCAACCGCTGGGCGGGTGGCTTCACTTTGCTGTGCACCAGAGGGGCTGGGAGGCTGGCCCTTGGCATTACGCTCCCGATCACGGATGACTTGCACGGCTTTTGCGGTTGGAAGAAACGAGCCACTTAGTATCATTGGAACTAACGCCGGGGGGAAATGCTCAGGAGCGGCGCCATGGAAGGAGGTGTAGCCTGAGGCATTGAACACCCCCGCACCGGCCTCAGGCGGAACATAGAATCGGGAGTATTGGGAGGGAGCTAGGTTGTGTTGGTTCTTTAAGTTGGCATCAGCTAGCAAAGATCTGTGGCGGAGGTTGGAGGGAAGTTGGTTCTCCTGGCGGGATGCCACCAGGCTGGCGTTTGCCTTCATGTGCCGCCTGGCGACGCGGCCTGGGCGCCCTTTTGTTGCGACACTTCCCTGCAGACCGAGCAACTGAGTTACTAGACAGCCAGGAGGCGCCCTAAATTGACTTCCAGATTGACGAACATGGTGGCGGTCTGCGAAATCCCATGGTCAAATGGCTTTTAATATGAGTCTCCTAGGTTTACAAACAAGTCTGCGTACATATTCCTGGCACACTTACATGATAGGCTAAGAGGACCAGAGATCCTCCCAGCTCATCAAATCAATTTTATTGGAAATAATTTCTCAGAAAGAAGGTTGCAAAGTTGAAGGCACGAGCAACTACTACAAGCTGACTGTGGTTCAAAAAGGTTGAGAGCCTCACCCTTCGTGGCCCTTCCACAACAGGTGGCTCCACGCTTGACCTTGGTGCACTATCCATAAGTTGCGTCTTCCCAGGCTCACGCGGACACTGTGGGACCAGCTGCACCTGCTCAGGAGCAACCTGAGCTGGAGGCCCCGTCTGCTGGCCCCTGCTCAGCTGGACAATGTGATGGACTCCTGTGAAAGCCACGTTGCCAGTAACCTCAGGATCAGACTGCAGAAGAAAACATCCGGGGATGAGTCTTCACAGCTTGAAGATCAAGACCTCTGGAATTGACAATGGGTGAGCAATTCTGGAGGGACTAATTTGTAAAGCTTAAGCTCAAGCTCAGACCTGTCAAATCAGCACATGAGTTGCACAATCTGATGCATAGTCTCTTGATGTCCCTGTAAAGGAACCCCCAAAAAACAGGCAAGGGATCCTCTGCTCCCTTCATTCAGGAGCAACTGGCAGATGTCACTGACAAAGTACACTCATCTTGAAAGAAAACTCGCTCTGTCAAGATTTGAAGTCTTCCCAGGCTTTATAAGCTGTCTGCGTTCATGAAAGAAAAGCTTCAACTCAGCAGCTCCTCGACCATGAGAACCGAGGACATTCTGCAATGCTGTCAAACCACCTTAAATTTGTTTCCCCCAGATGAAATGCATCGATGATGTGCGGCAATCTCCAGATCAGTCTCACCTTCATCGATTTGTTTCCCATTCAAAGCTCGTCAATGATGCAAACCTGACATGTTACAATCAAACTTTCCCCGGTTCAAGCCTTCTCCCCAACAATGCTGACCCTGGCTTGTCCAATTCATGAACCACATTGCTTTCGGCTTGCTTGTCCAGATAGACTGGACCTATGCATTCAGTGGCATCAAAACCAGTGGCTCTGTCCTGAAGTTGACTCCATTGCTGAGTGCACACCTCGGCGGTCATCTCAAACCACTGAGCTCGATTAGGTTCACAAAGAGCTGCCCCCAGTCTTTTGCAGCATTTCTGACATGGTGCCGAGGGACACGTTCTCTACGTTAGGAAGCTTGCACAATGCACGAAAGAACACCAGCGATGCTCTGTGCATCTTCTAGCATCAGGCAGCCATGGCCGTGGCGAAAAGGTCATGATCCTGCAGCAGCATCTTTGCCACTTCCCTTCATTCACCTCCGTCGTTCAACAGCGTTCCTCTCCCTTCTCTTCCGCCATGATCAGCTTGCGCCCCAAGTCCCCTAGCCTTCCTGTGTGCTTCCTCAAGACGATGCTGGACTGCTGCGGCGCCTATCGGCAAATCCTGCAAAACGCCGACAACCAATCTGAGACGTTCGTTAGCGCTCAATAACGCTTTCGGACGGCCACGATCGAACAGAAGAGAACTCGGACATAAAGAGGGTTGACGTCATCGTGACGTCACACTCTCTCCTAGCTTGGAAGAGGTCCCGAGTTCGATTCTCGGAATCCCCCTACGCGTTTTTGACCTGTTTTTGGGCAGATCTGAAGCGATGCGTTCTCTACAGCTTCCTTTTGGTCGCCTTCCCCATCCTATGCCCGCCTCTCAAACGCCCATGTCTCGAACGCCCATGACCTTCATGCAAACAACGAAACGGGGGGCTCCGCCCCCCGTACCCCCCAATCGCCCACCACGGTCAGGCTCAATGGCGGCGGCCCCCGCGTTTGGTCTTCGACCACCGAGACCGCCACCATCAGCAATCATCACGGGTTGGATGCGGGTGCTTGCCGCTGTTTATATCGCAAAACTGCTAGCTACTGTGTTATATTGTCAATCATAAGTTGTCAACAATCATTGCGCCAAAGGAAAGCTGCTGAGAAAACTAAAAGCAACTACGAAGCTGAAGCAACCAAACAAAATGTATGGAAAGTGTTTGCCTGTTTCAAAATTGTGCAGCTGTGCCCTATCATCTAGGACCTCGTTGCGAGTATGAAACGCTCACGCGAAAGCGTGGGATAGCTGAACCGTACACAATATTGCTGTACATCTCATTAATCCACAATAAGCAGATTAGTGCATGACTCCGAAAGTATGTACAGAGTCTCGCTTTCCGTTTGAATCTCGAATCTTCGGAAATCTTGCTTGCCGAAAGTCACGGTAGAACACGGATCCAACTTGGACTATGCTATCTAAAGATCGTTTACCGAACTTGAACTGAGCTGAGAAGTTTAGATGTGCACTGTTAGAAACAACTTTCGTCCCAACAATCATGAAGCGGCGACAAGTCTCGGAGATCATTTATGTAATGCCCAATTAACGACCCATGTGAAGTTGCCACTTTAGACGGTTAGAAAGAGCTCACCTGAAAGCTCCAAAGTCACCCGGAACTGTGGAACTGGAACATTGAAAGCGGCACACCACGGCACCACATCCCGACTGAGGGCCTCGCAACGCATCCGCCATTACAATCCTGACAACAAACTTCCGACCACTTCGTCATGCAAGATTCATAAAGCATTCGGATTCTTCGGAACCTTGTGAGCCGCGTAGCCATCATTTGCAACTGCAGGGTCAAGCGACAAGATTTTTGCGTGTGGATTATTGCATGGTTCGAAGCCTGGCTTTCATACAGCTCCCCATCTTTCAAGTATTTCAACCAGCTCAAGTAATCTTCCGGCGTTGAGTAGTCTGAGCACACGGGTGGCGAACTTTGGCGAAGAGTCGATACGAAGGTAACAGAATCGAGCAAGATGTTACGTTGGCAGTCTTCATCCTCCTTACGGATCTCAACACCGGCAAAACATGGGCACGAAGAGAGAGCCTTCGACTTACACCAACTTTGAACTCTTCTGATATATGTGGCAGTGCAAGAGACGCTTCTGATGCACTGAGTGCTGAATGTCCCACAATCTTATTCAGCATCCTGGTCGGCTCATTTCCTTCCAAATAAACATCTTTCGGCTCCGTCTTTCACGCTTCACATTCGTGCTGGCAAAACGCCACCCGAGTCATAGTTTGGCAACAATTTAACACTTCTGGCGTCGATATGGATTGCCAGTGACGTGACCCTATGTAACGGCCGTCCTGGCTTTCAATCCTTGCTCTAGATTCGTTCCATGAATTTGGCGCTTAGTCCAATGGATGGTCTCAGGGTCACGCAGCACTCTAGGCGAGCAGCATCTACACTCCCCTTGGTACCACATGACATGGGTCCCGGAACCCATGTCAAAAGCAGGGGCCTCAATTGCGTTGTTGGGCCGCTTCTCTTGACTTCGTCTTCATTGGCACTGCCAGTGGGCCATTGCTTCCGAGTTCCAGCTAGCCTTGCTTCTTCTGCTGCACTCTTGCCCGGCCTTTGCACCCCAACCATTTCGTCTTTTCAATAGAGCAATTTCTGCTTAGTGACGTTCCTCTGGCATCCTTCGACCGGAGTTTTCTAAGGCGAATGACGAGCCGAGATCTGAAGAGGAGCTGCAAAAGCCTTCCGTTGCTCAGAACCGCAAACCCAATACCTTGAGGTCCCACTGATGCGAGCCTTCACTTACGATTTCTCACTCTGCTGCGGCCCGTGACGGCAGTACGGACGCCGCTTAAATGAAGCCTTGCACCGAACTTGCACCGTCGTAGCTTTCAGCTTTTTGCAAAGCCTTTCATACTCAAACGAGCGGCGCCTCTGCGCGTGCTTAGCAATAGCAAACAGGTGCCCTTGAGGGTTCAAATCTTAAGCTCTCAGCAAACACAAAGCGTAAGATGCGACCTGGCAGAGCTTGAGTTGCAGTCTGCTCTGCATGCGCACCGCAATTGGCAAGCCTCCCGAAGCCGCGTTTTGTGCTTTCATACCTGCCAGGGCGGCGCAGTTAGCACGTCGAAAATTGAACCGCCTGCCGGGCACCAGGCGGGCACAATACAGCAGTCTGTACTTACATAGGCTCGCTGAGCCTTTTGCATCACACTGCGGGCAATTCACAGTGGTGACGGATTCAACTTGAAAGCCGCATCCGAAGCGCAGGTTCGGTGCACTTTCACTTACGTCACAGGTTGCCGTTTGGCTCCGCCAGCGCCTGGGCTGATCGAGCCGGCGCAAGCTACTGGTGACGAGAAAGAGACTCAGCGCAGCTCCGGGGTTTGTTCAAGTCCCCTCGGCAGTCCAGGGATGCTTCATGACGACGACGACATTCAGTGCGCGCGCCACTTGAGTCAGCTTCCATCATAGGGATCTGGCGCCTCGCCCGTGAAAGCGGAGGAAAGCTGCCGAGTTGGAAGTCCCCCGTCCTCTTCCGATGTCATAGCTAGAAAATCCCTGCCCGCTTTTCCAAGTGAGAAAAAGTCCAATCCTTTCTGGATCGATCGTGGAAGGCGTTCGCAGGCTCAGTGAATTGGACGGTAACGTTCAGTTGTCATGGCGGCCTTGCAATGCCTCTGCTATGCATAGAGCGGCTGCACTGCTACATGCAATTAATTCATCATAAGTCCGCAGGCGGATCTGCTTATGCAACTATAGTATGTAAGGCACGTACCTTAATTGGGACAGGGCCTGCAAGCCGTACGTAGCGCTACATATAGGCCATAATGCCCGATCATCAAATGGTTACTGACAATCTTCTTATCATTATGCATAATCTCATTTCCAAACATACGCAGCCGCGCTCCTGGTGAAACCGGTAGCTTCAGAGGGGACGGTTCCGGGCCCGTCACATGCATCATGTGTGACTGGTTATATATGGAGCTGCCCTAGGTAAGTTTGCAGGATGTCTGACCCCACGGGCCGTACGCCGAGTTTTATCGTCGAAACGGGCAAAGCGAAG
Source organism: Klebsormidium nitens (assembly GCA_000708835.1). Lineage (NCBI taxonomy): Eukaryota > Viridiplantae > Streptophyta > Klebsormidiophyceae > Klebsormidiales > Klebsormidiaceae > Klebsormidium > Klebsormidium nitens. Next base: position 293,397 of record DF236983.1, on the reverse strand, counting down.
CAGGTCCGATGGCGGGCCCGCAGAGCGGCGCCGTACAGCGGCAAAAATCCCGATTTGTATGGATGCCCTCTTCCCTGCAGGAAGAGGCAAGCCAATATAATCTTAGCCTGAACTTGATCAAGCACTCTTCTCGTGTCTCTCAGTCAAAAGAAACTGTTCTGAAGCCGTCCCCCTGACTGACGATATGGTGTAAAACCCTGAAGTCCAGCATGGACACGAATTTTCTTCAAGACAGATCTCCAGTCAGGACCGCAGAGGCACTCCAACAGCGACTCCTCACCTGACTGATTGCCACAATCTCCATCTGGATGTAGCTCCGCCCGAGGTTACTGGACCTCAACATGGAGTTGGCGAACTAAAATCTTGGGTCTGACAAGGGAAGCAGCAGGCACTTTGGGATGCGGACGGTTGAAGAGGAGGAGCGCGCGGTAAGTAGGGCAATGAGGGAAGCGCGAAAGCCCCGGTGCTGAGGTCCTGCCATTTAAGGGACCTTTGGGTCGAGTAACCCTTTCGAGTCTGCATCTGAGCGGCAGGACAAAAAGGGAGTTCAGAAGCTTGGAAGGAAGGAGTAACACCACATGCATTTCTTCCAGATTGAGTACCAGCAATGCGCTTGCAGTATTTTCAGTAGGACTCTCTAAGAAAATTTTAGGGTGGATGCGTCCCCACAACTCTGATTGCTTGGTGAGCAGATAGACACCTGGAGATGGTGATCTTCTGGATCTCGTGCATCATTTCCACCGGAAAGTTTACTCTTGCCTTGCTTTCCAAATCAGTTTGCTATATACATACGAACAGCGCTACTAAGTGACCAGGTAATCCGACTAGAAGATTGACATCAGAGGGCTCTCCATGGTCCGCATATGAATGATGATGGTCGATTGTGCTTCGAATGATTTGGTGCCATTGGAATCAGTCTTATGCGTTACTCATTCCATTCAACAGAATCAGCAAGCCTTCCTCTTCAGATTCGCGTTCAACCATATGGAACGTGCGCTTCGACTAACCATGTTATGCCAGTCCAGGACGTACGCTGCCTCGTTGACTGTGCACTCCACCAGTAGTTGGGGATGCCGCCGCGCATGACTCTTCCACAGCCAATAAGCCGCGGTGAATGCAGTGTGCCCCTCGCCTTTGACCTCTTCCCAATCCCAGCCCGTGTAGAAGAAGAATCTAAGTTCTGGTCTCGATGTCTGGCCACCAGATTTGCCGGCCTTCTGTACATCACTGAGAGGAGCCTGCATGGTGTGAGTGGTAGGAACCGCAGGTTGCAAATATACAGAGGTTGTGCTGGATGTGGAAGAGAGTGGAGGGATGGAACTGGGGATTGTGCTGTTGGCCTGGGGGTCTGCTGGGACAGATGGGGGGGTGCGCTGCGGAGTCTGCTCTTGAGGGAGCTCGAGCCCCCCGCTGCTGAAATGATTGGCTGACCACTCGAAGTATCTTGTTGCTGGGGTTTTGGACCACTGCATCGACCTTGGTGCGTTCTTCGGAAGGAAGATGTGCTTGTGCGCTTGTTGGAAGTTTGTGTTTTTGGTGTGTGTAAGCGATTACAAGAGGACTGGAATCCTTGCTGCAAAGGATGACTGCTAGCGCAGTGACGCATCCCCTTTGAGTTTGACTGTGAAGAGACGCTACTGAGGAAGTGGACAGGAGGTTTGGTCAAGAAAGCAACTCCTGTCTTGACGCTCAGTGGCGGCGGCCCAGGAGGTGGAGGTGCTACTTGGCAGCTCCTGGTTGAAGTCGGAGCTGCAGACACGTGGCTGCTTGCGAGGATGCCTGCTGGCACATATGTCGGCAATTCCTGAGCCTGCATGGCAAATGTTTTGGACTGATTTAGGACACTCTTCTCCTTTATTCTCTGCTCAATGCAGTGGACACAGCATGAACACTTTGAGCGGACCACCAAAAGACTGCTCCTTAAACCCTCCTCAGGTCTGTTCTTGAACAAAACTGCAATGTGCGTTGAGCGGACCACCAGCTGAGACTGCAACCTAGACTTTTTGAACAACACTCTGTTGTGAGGTTGAATGGATATCTCCTGAAACATCTTCCTTTGGAGAGAGCTCTTTTGAGCTTAGCTGTAGGTACTAGACGTGTGCTTGGACCAAGTCTCTTGTACTGTAGCTTGCAGCAATACAAAATTCTCTCATTCCGCTGATCTCTGATCTGAAACTTCTCTTCAATAGATGTAGTAGCGCCTCCGCTAATGGTGCGGCACGGAAAGGTCGTGAGCACTCCCCCTCAATTTGATTGCTCTAAAACCGTTCGATCAAGCTCACACCGTTCGATCAAGCTCACACCGCATCGACGAACTTGAAAGAGCCGGATGCAAGCAGGCAAGCTTTCTATAAGTTTAACCGTCGGATCACGCCAGATCAAGCTCAGTGGACTGCTCACACCGGCCCCAAGAAAGTCTCTACAGGTTCCGTTTGATGATTGGCCTTTCCGCCGGACCGGGATGGCTCTGCGGAAGCTGCTTGCAGCCCTCAGCTTGCCTCAGCTCCCGGGCCGACTCCGAGTCTCCGACTCGAACTCAAGAGTCAGTCAGAGCTCAGCCGCCTAGGGCGAATACCCTGAGGGCTCTTCTCCGACGGTCTCGTCACTTGCCGCCTCAGATCTGTAAGAAGGAATGAAGACGGCGCTGAATCATGGCGCCTAGATCCGCGCATCAAGCCTGAGTTCTCCTTCCATCACGCTATGTCAAACTGGGCACTAAGGCTCACGTTTTGCACGGCCGCCCCCGTATTTGAATGAAAGCATAGAATGGGTTTCCGGAGCATGTCGTCCCTCGGAGTGACCGTCGGGAACGGTCTGCCGCACAGTAGCAGCGCATCAAACATGGCTGAGGCTGGCACGCAGACACCCCCGGGGGCAGGGCATTCAGCGGCCACGGCGATGAAGAAGAGTCGCAGTAGCCCCCATATTGCAAGAATGCCGCCTGGCGCGGCGAGGACTGGGCCCTGTAGCGAGAAGATTGAAGAGTACTGTCGTGCAATGGGGGGAGACCGGCCAATACACAGTGTGCTCATCGCAAACAATGGGATTGCAGCGGTGAAGTTCATACGGAGCGTTAGGTGAGGGCCAGCTTTTCAATGTAAGACTGGTCGAGAAGAGAAATAAACGAGAGTGGCCTCTTATTGAAGGCAGAGAGCGCTGGCTCTGAACAATGTTACTTTGGTGGTTACTTAGTGAGACAGCTTCTTGAGCATGGTCAATATGAAATAAGTCATTGGTTGGTGGCAGCACCACCAATGCATCATCTTCTTCAGAAGACTGCTCGGTGGCAAAACCATGGGCCGCCGATGAAGGTGTACGAGGGCCGCTTATCCTTCCGCTAAGGAGCAGAGTGCGGGGAAAAGTGTTTGATCGATTTCATTTGCCACGATGCTACGAAACGACCAGTCGGTGGCACCAACATGTCCTGTTACGCTTGCGCCTTTTCCTTGTCTGCGCACTCAGTGCCTGCAAATGACGGCATCCTTATCTGAAGATAAGTCTTTGTCATTGTGGCTGATCATGTTGGAGAAGTCTCAACTTCTTGTCTTGATCAGCGCGTCAGGCTGACCTACTCACTTGGTGCCTGAGAAAGGCAACTTTCACAGAGTCCAGTGTCCGTCACTGTGCCAGAGCCTGACGGAGGTGCCGCAACTCCTTGTGCTTGATCAGCCCGTCAATTGTGACCTTGCAAAAGATTGCACCTGTTCGTAATTGGCAGGACATGGGCGTACGAGACATTCTCTGAGGAGCGCGCCATTTTGCTGGTGGCGATGGCCACCCCGGAGGACCTGCGCGTGAACGCGGAGCACATCCGCATGGCAGACCAGTTTGTGGAGGTGCCGGGGGGGACCAACAACAACAACTACGCCAACGTGCAGCTCATCTTGGAGGTGCGGGGTCTTTTTGATAACATCTGGATTACTTGTTCTTGGTGTCCTTGACACATAGAATGCATGAGGTGGAGGCTGCGTGCCCCTCATCGGAGGGCATCTAAAGGCAAGGCGCGACAATCGCTGGAATCCCTCATGGAGGGGGACTATAGAATCCTTTCATCGGGAGGGAGGGGCAGGACTGGCCACGGGGGCTGGAAGACATCGCAGGGCTGCATAGGGGAACAAAGATCCCACGTTTTGAGGACGTGACTGATGGCCGCAGAATCGTGTATGCGGACTTCTCTTTCCAGTCTACATTGAGGCAGTGCAGCGATCGGCTGTGACGGATTTTTCAATCACAGAAAGAAACCTGAAGAGGCACTGCGAGAGAAGCCGCGAGGCCAGATTGCCTACCACTTGAAGGTTCCATAAGCCGGCTGTTTGAATGAGTTGCCCCTCAAACGGCAGCGTTGTATATTCCCAAGTCACAGCATCGTTTAAAAGAAATTGACGGAGGTTGTAAGAGCGCTGAAGCTGTCTGATGTGCCCTTGAGTTCTCTAATGTGCATAAGCCTGGAACTGTGTAGCGGAAGTTGCCTACTAAAATCACGACATTGTTGCCCTGCCTGTCGCCCTTGTGGGGAATCAATATGGATCATGTCTCTTGATCAAAGGCCAGACGTTATCATGTTGAGTGCCTTTAAATCTGTTGGTTGGCTTGCGACTCTTTTCACGGACTGCTACATTCAGAACGACATCTCGTGCGTTGATCTTCCCCCCATCAGCTTTAAAACACGCCTGCTTCGTTTCCCGTTTTAAGCTGACCAGAACCTGGTTCAAACTTCTGACAAGCATGGAACTCCCTTCAATGTGGAAGCGATAGAGGCATTCTCAACCGGTACCATAAGCTGACTCCGCTTGCCGCTATTTCGCTCGCAGTTGATCCTCATCTGTATCCTACGGGATTGATAACCCTCGCAAATTTGTTTCGTCTCTACTCTACAATCGGAGACTGCTCGCAAGCTATCTTCATCTAGAGTCTACATCAACCAAGAATTATCACCTCTGGTGCAGGTTGCTGAGAGGACTGGGGTGGACGCAGTCTGGCCTGGCTGGGGCCACGCTTCCGAGAACCCCGATCTTCCTGAAGCGCTCGCTCGCACCCCGCGCAAGATTGTGTTCCTGGGGCCCCACAGCAATGCGATGGCACTCCTGGGGGACAAGATTGGGTCGACGATCATTGCGCAGGCGGCGGGGGTTCCCACCGTTTCGTGGAGTGGCTCTGAGGTAAGGAGCTTGCTTCTGAAGATTCGGAATCCCTACTGAAATTTCGTGGGAATATTGATCAGGTCATTTCGTCGTCGGTGCAACGGTCACCCCTTACATTCCGGTCGTTGGGACCGTAGAAGTACTGCGCATGCATCTTCAGACTTTATTGGTCAAGAAGGACTCGGGGAGGGGTCCCTTCTGAAAGGACAGCCTTCTTGTGATGCGAAACGAGACAATTTCTCCTTGTTCAATGATTGATCATGTAAAGTGGCTGCTTCGCCGCCAACTCAGACTCTGCTCCCGAAGCACTTACGCCTAAGCAGCGGGAGCAGCCTTATGATTCCTTTCTGTGGCAACGAAATGACGTTTTTGGGCTGCAGGTCCGCCTGCCAATGGAATTGTGCCGCGAGCCGATCCCGGAGGCTGTCTACCAGCGGGCGTGCGTGCAGACTCCTGAGGAGGCAATGACGGTGTGCCAAAGGATTGGCTACCCCGCCATGATTAAAGCGTCCTGGGGAGGCGGCGGGAAAGGCATCCGGAAAGTGAGGAACTCTCGATGCCCTCCCCACCTGAAGCAGCTTATGAATACCTATTTCAGAACTTCCTAAGAGCAAACGCCATCGGAAGTTTGAAAGCATCTTCGACATATCGCTAAGGCGGTATAGTGACAGAAGAGCCTGCGCAGAAAGGATTCCCTAGTGGGACGGGAAGAGCGCTGTGAGCAAGGTTGTAGAAGAATCTATATTAGGCCTTGTGCGGGTTCCATGCACTTGAAGAATTTCTGGGAGCAATCTGCTTTCTCGCCTTTTCCGCCAGACTTGAGAATCAGTTTCCTCCTTGGCACCTCTCCCGACTTGAAGTACGCAGACTTGGCCCCGTTCTGGAGCACAAAACAAGTCCTCGGACCGCGATGTGTCCTTCTAGCAGTCCCCAAATCAGACACATTTAAGATAGCCTACGCTTCTTGAAAGGTCCGGCCCAGGTGCAGAGCAACGAGGGTGGGACAGGGGCAGGGACAGGGTTTGTCACGCATTCGGCAAGCGAGGTACTCATCTGGGCCAATCCACACCTTTGACTTGCAAAACCCTGTGATCCCAACATTGTACACTTTCACAAGCCCAGATCACCCTCCCCCAGGTGCACAACGACGAGGAGGTGACGGGCCTGTTCAAGCAGGTGGTTGGCGAAGTCCCCGGCTCGCCGGTGTTTATCATGAAGCTGGCCGCGCAGAGCCGCCACCTGGAGGTGCAGCTGCTTTGCGACGGCCACGGCAATGTCGCCGCGCTGCACTCGCGGGACTGCTCCGTGCAGAGGCGCCACCAAAAGGTGGGCACACAAATTTGTTATTTGATTATTTTCTGGATGGACTCACTTGGGTTGTTGTCGTAGATCAGGAGAGGTCAGAGAGATCTGGAAGCAAGATCTGCTGCATTCGCAAGGTCGTTCCGCGAAGCAACGCCACCAAGGGGACTTGGGGCCGTGAAAGATTGTCGATGAAAGCTTTTCTATGCTTGATCGCTTGAATGAACGGGTCACTGCTTGTAACGGTCGACGTACATTGAACCAGGCGGCCAAATGGTCAGCAAGTGTACGACCGACGAAGCGCTCGTTCAGAAGTTCGGCGCCTCCAACTCTTGTGTTGGCCCTGCATGGTCACGTATGATGACATTCTTGCCTCTGGGCCCACTTACGGCAGCATTCTTACGATGCCAATATTGGATTCTTCCGCCCCTTCCTTTTTCAGATTATCGAGGAAGGCCCCATCACTGCTGCGTCCGCAGAAACCGTCCGGAAACTCGAGGACGGCGCCTGCCGATTAGCGCGTGCCGTTGGCTATGTCGGGGCCGCAACGGTAGAGTACCTCTACACTGAAGCAGACGGCGCGTTCTACTTTCTCGAGCTGAACCCCCGGTTGCAAGTGGAGCATCCAGTGACGGAATGGATCGCCGGAATCAACCTGCCGTCAGCACAGTTGAACGTGGGCATGGGGATCCCCCTCTGGAAGCTCCCAGGTGCGCGCTTTCTTCTGCTGGTGAACGTCCGTGGCCCTCTGGCTGGTCCTTGACATATGAGTATGTTCGTGAACTTTATAGAGGGCAAAACATCGGGCTTTTGGCTAAGATGTTCTGATATTTTGTATGTTCGATTCCGGCAGGAGCATGTCAGTCAGTGTGAAAGACCGATTGATCGGGCTGGCAGGAGGTTGCAGTAGTCGGGGCGGCGACGTTCTGTCCTGAGAAGATAGAAAATAAGGAGGGGACTTGCCGCTTCGAAACGTCCAATGCTACTGGTCGGGTTTTCGGGCAGCAACTGTCACCGCTCGAACCCTTTCGGTGTTTGGCATATGCTTTCGGAAAAGAATTGCAGCCGGAATGTCGATAAAGTCTCTCCCCCGTTCCTTGCATGTATGCAACCTCTCTGACGGACCTCCGGACTCAATACTGTCATATGAGCGCTCTGTATTTTCTGCAGAGGTGCGCCGGCTTTTCGGTCAGCTGGGCGGCGGCAATCACGACACGTGGCAGGCTGTCGCAAGCGTGGCGCAGCCGTTCGACTTCGAGACAACGCCGAAGGTGAAGCCACGTGGCCATGTAGTAGCCGTCCGTGTCACGAGCGAGGACCCAGAGGACGGCTTCAAACCCACAAGCGGCAGAATCCAGGAGCTCAGCTTTAAGGGGCGGCCAGACGTCTGGGCCTACTTCTCGGTCAAGGTGGGGCGAACAACTAGGCGAACTGTTGTCGTGCAGGGGAAGCTTTCGGTACTGAGGAATTTTTGAATGGAAGAACTGACGAATCAAAACAGACGCTTTTACTGGATTGACAAGGGTCTCATGGGCAAGGCGGAAAGGCGGGCCTTTTTATGGTTGGTATCTGATGCACATAGCCAGTGTCGGAGACATGCGGACTCCGGGTTGCATCGTCGAGTGGAAGATCCTTTGATTGTGTCATGTGTGTGATGATTGAGGTGACCGTCACCTGGACGCTAAGGTCTACGAGATTTGGGGTTGAGGATAATTGCCTGTTGAGGTTTGTAGTTAAGGTACGCGCAAAAGTTCATTTCAACAGAATGTTGACAAGCAGAAAGGTTGCGGGGCTCGAAGTAAGCAGGTTGCGAGGCCTCGCCTCAGCCGCTTTGTTCACTTGACAACTTGGGGACGGCATCGACGAGCGTTCAGTCAACAAGTGAAAGTTAGTCAGTAGCATTGACATCACGTTCTATTTTTGAATGGCAGTCGGGAGGCGGCATCCACGAGTTTTCTGACTCCCAGTTCGGCCACCTGTTTGCGTTTGGAGAGAGCCGCGCAGCTGCTTGCGCGAGCATGGTGCTCGCGCTCAAGGAGGTCATCATCCGGGGGGAGATCCGGACAAACGTTGACTACGCAGTTGATCTAATCCAGGTATACGAAGCATGGACTCTAGATGTCGTCGGCGTTTGTATGCTAGTCATCTGGAAAGTTGGGGTTTGCTTATGCGGGCCGTCTGATCTTGAAGTTTCCGGGTGACTTGCTTTCGAGCAAAAATTCGAGTCAAAATTGTCCTCATAGCCTGTTTCTGAGTCGTGAACTCCCAGTGGATAGAATATTCATCAGCGAGGGGAAACACTGGTCAAGACCCGAGTCTTGATTGGGGTGAATTTTGGGCAGGTTTGGCTAACAAAAACGCGTCTCTTTCAGCAAGTACCTGGTAAATGCAGGCCCCTCTCGCAGCTTCTGCTGATGTCCTTTCGACACTGCCCACTTCGTGCCTTCCTTTTCATTGGTTGCTTTTCGATATTTTCCCCTCCTGCAGAGCAAAGAGTACCAGGAGAACCGCATCCACACAGGCTGGCTGGACAGCCGCATCGCGATGCGGGTCCGTGTGGAGCGTCCGAAGTGGCACATCTCCGTCCTAACAGGCGCCTTGTATGTGAGCGCCAGAGTCGATCCTCTTCTAGCCAGTGGCTTCTTCGCCTGCCCATTGACGACAGCCCATCTTTGGGTCGGCCATGTTGTTTGAATCTGCTTGCTTTGCAGCCGTCTATGCTTAGCCTCGTCTTAAGCACCTTACTTCAATCTGTTAGCTTGTCGGTATAGACTGAGTCAAACCTCCTCCGAGCGAAGCATTAGAGCGACGAGTTCGTCTTTTTCTTATCTATTGGAGCTTGACTCTTCCCACTTCTCGTTGCACAGAGAAGCACCATGCTCGTCGCAGCCCGCGTCTCGGAGTTCATCGGCTACCTGGAAAAGGGGCAGATCCCGCCGAAGGTGAGCTCGATCGCTGAATTAACACCGCCAGAACTCTCGCACCTAAGCAGCGTAGAATGACCGACATATGCTGTAATATGCCCCTGCATACGTATCTTTGTCAGGTTGTTCTTGCAACCTGCCAGGGGTTCCGACCTCTGACCATTGTCTGCAAAATGTCTTGTACGGGATCGTGGAGACTTAGCTTGCTTCCTGTTGCATGCTTGGACGCTACCAAACCAACTCTGTCCTACTTGATATTTCGCACCATCAGTTTCTGTTTCAACGGGCCACCTATACGGCCTTGATGCTCGATTGCCTTCGACCAGCGTACGTCACGCCTAGACTTCACGGGCCGTCGTCATGTGTAGAGTGTGATGCACAATTTACACATTTTGTGTTCTTACCGGCTCGGTGCCACGTTCGCACGGAAGCCTTCGTCCAGATGTTGTCGAGCCTTCGTCAGCTCACGTTCACGCTTTTGCCGTAACGTGTCATGTCTTTTCCCTCCTTCAACTTCAGATCGCAGGCCGTGCTACTTTTGAACGCAGGTACTCTCTTTCTCCTAAGACTCCCGCTAGTCAACATTGTCATATCCGGGCTCCTGCAGCCCTTGCTAGAGCTTCTTTTCCTTGCGTTCCCTTGCGAGTCCCCAACCCCACCCCGGGCTGCCACGTGTGCAGGAGATTTCGCTGGTCAACTTCGACGTGTCACTCAATATCGAGGGCGTCAAGTACCACGTCGCCGTCACCAAGAAGGGCCCCCACAGCTACCGCCTCCAGCTAAACGCGTCCCAGGTGGACGGGGAGGTGCATACGCTACGGGACGGGGGGCTGCTTATGCAGTTCGACGGGAACAGCCACGTGGTGTACGCGGAGGAGGAGGCCAACGGGACGCGGCTGCTTATCGACGGCCGGACGTGCCTGCTGCAGGTGGGACTGCATGCGGGCTCGTTAATTGCATAACGCTTTCTGGTTGCGTCTTTTGAAGTTGAAAGCTGTGCAAATGGCTATCCGTGAATCAGAGGAGATTTCCGCGCAAAACGAAGTGCGTCAAAATTGGTCAACATTTCGCGCAGGCTTGATACATAATACGAGGAAAGTGAAAGAAAAGCCCTGCTGTACTGGATTTGCTAGCCGGAAGGAATTCTCATCGAAGCTGCTTTCAAGAGCTAGTCCTCAGCATTGTCGTCTCTGGTCGTCGCATGTTCCTTCCGTCCAGTCCCGTCGGATCGTTGAGGCACTCTTAGGAGTCCCTCTCATCCTTATCCTGCAAACAGCCGCCCCTCATCCATCTGATCACTAAGGACCCGCTCCAAAAGCTTGCTCTTCACAATTCCCCTTTTCGGCTCCTTCCGTTTCCATTCACTCACCCGTGTCCCTTCCGTTCCATTTCCTGCAGAACGATCACGACCCGTCTCGCCTGGTGGCCGAAACGCCCTTCAAGCTCCTCCGCTTTCTCGTCGACGACTCGCACCACGTGTCCGCCGACCAGGCCTACGCGGAAGTCGAAGTCATGAAGATGTGCATGCCGCTGCTGACGCCCGCCGCTGGCGTCATCCACTTCCGTACGTCCGAAGGCTCGGCCGTCCGCGCCGGGGACCTGATCGCCGCCCTCGATCTGGACGATCCGACGGCCGTCAAACGCGCGGTGCCGTTTGAGGGATCCCTCCCCGAGCTCGCGACGCCGACACCTGTCACCGCGCGGGCGCACCAGCACTTCGCGGCGGCCGTCGAAGGTGCGCGCATGATATTGGCGGGGTACGATCACGACATCGATACGGTGGTCGAAACGTTGCTGTCTTGTCTCGACGACCCGCACCTGCCGCTTCTACAGTGGCAGGAAACGATGGCCGTGCTTTCTGCGCGGCTCCCGAAGGAGCTGCGGAATCAGCTGGATACGATCTGGCGCGATTTCCGGCTCGCCGAGGCGCTTGCGGTGGAGGACGCGTCGTTCGAGTTCCCGGCGTCCTACTTCCGGGAGACGCTCGAGGTGGGTGACAGGAGTTCTTGCCCGACGCGTCCTGGTTGAACCGATTCGTGGCACAGACTTTCCGCTGTTCCACCCGCTACCGATTTCGCTTGCCCTTTGGAGCATCTCCTTTCACTTCGCCTGTCTGCCTCATTCCCTCAAAATGAAAGCGTTACACTTGCTTCCTTACGCGCTCAACACCGTCTGTGCTGCCAAACTTTGAGCTTTCACGAGGGCGCTTTATCAGGGTTGCATCCATCGTGTTCGCCTGTCCCCACGTCGAGAAAGCACGCCGGTGTCAATAGTCCGGACCGCTCGTTCCTATTAAGAGGGCCAGGTACGAGAAGGCAGGTGTCATCCGGCAACCGCATCAGAAAATCCATTCCAGGGAAGTCAATCCTCAGAATCGTTCGCTGCCACTTGCAGGAATACGTGGCATCCGTATCAATGAAGGAGCAGCCGTTGCTGCGGGAGCTGGTAGTCCCTCTGGTTAAATTGGCTCGCAGCTACGAGGGCGGCCGCGAAGGCCATGCGCGTGCCACCGTGGGAGAGCTCTTCGACGAGTACCTGCGGGTGGAGCAGCTGTTCAGCGACCAGGCACAGGTGAGGACGAGCGGAGGGAGATAGAGCGATTCGACGACAAGAAGACAGAGGCCTTTTGTTACTATTGCTAAAGGAATCCAGGTCCCAGCAGAAATGCTCGCATTGAGTCTCTTACATCAAGTCGCTAACATTTACGCATCAAAAGACAGCGCGGATGAATAGAGCCTGATTTTGCCGATAATTGCTTGGATCTGTTTGCTGCTCAGACAAGCAGGTGAGTCGGACCCCGTCGTGGGCAGCTCTGCTCTCCTTCCTAAAACGAGCGCTCTCTTGAACGCTCCATTGCTCTCTGCCCGGAATGCCAACCCAATCACCTACTGACATTCTATTCCACATTCCTCATGGCCCTGGAAAACTTCACCCGATTTTTGACTTCGACGTCACCATTCGTCCTAGGCTGACGTCATCGAGGGCCTGCGCGTGCGCCACAAGAAGCACCTGGAGCGCGTGGTGGACGTCGTCCTGTCGCACCAGGGCGTGCGCCGCAAGAACGCACTCCTGCTGCGCCTCATGGGCTCGCTTGTCCTGCCCGCGCCTGGCGCCTACGCCACATGGCTGCACCGTCTCGCCGCTCTCAGCCATGCCAGCCAGGCCGAGGTGGGCAAGCTCCTGTTCGAATACTGTTGTTCTCTGTTTATTTCTTATTCTGTCCTTGGCTTGGCCCTTCCTCGTGCCTCCCTGCTCCGAGCATCAATGCCACATGGCTGCACAGGCTTGCAGCGCTCAGTCACGCAGCCAGGCAGAGGTGAGCGATGTACTGGTTGCTACTAGCCCCTCTTCGTCTCTATTTTCTCCTCCTTCTTCTTCCGTCTGGGTCAGTTCCTCCCTCGTCCTGCCCGGCTCTGGCGTCTACGCAGCCTGGTTAGCAGCGCTGGGTCACGCTAGCCAAGCTGAGGTGCCCGTTATTGGTCCTTATTATCGAATTCGGATTGCTTAACGTCTTAGCTTTGCAACGCTCAGCCGTGCCAGCTAGGCCAAGATGCGGGGCGTTCTGATTTTGCCTGCATGTTCGGGGCGCTTGGCCTCGGCGACATCACTGCTGCCCTTCCCTATCCAATTGCTGAGTATTGCCTCCTTCGCGTATTCACCCGGTTCACACTCTTCAGCATTTTGAAAGTCCGAAACCCCGTTCTTGCATGCTCTTTTGTTCTGGAACACGAGGAACAAAGTGCCCGCTCTCTAACCTGGGGGATCCTTTACATAAGGTGGCGGCCCGCAGCAACCAGCTGCTCGAGACCACGCAGCTGTCCGAGCTCCAGGCGCACATCGCTCGGACGCTGTCCGAACTCGACATGTTTGCCGCGGACGCAACGGACAGCCCGCGCCGGTTGTCCAAGCGTGGGGCGCGGCTGGAGGAGCGGATGAATGAGCTCGCGGGCGCGCCGCTACCAATCGAAGATGCGTTGGCCGCGCTGTTTGACCATGCGGACCGAGCACTGCTGAGCCGAGTGATCGAGACGTATGTGCGGAGGCTGTACCAGGTAAGAGGGTAGTCTCACGGAAACCCTCATGTACAAGAACTTCTGTGCACACTAGGACAGCATGGAAAAGATTTATTATAAGTCTAGATCACACCCGACTTTTCTGGAAGTATGTCAGCGGTGCCCTGCACAGATCCGCTGACAGGGAAGTTACGGCCGTGGTCTTGATTCATGATCTTACTTCACAAAGTACTCAAAAGAAACCTCCAAGCCGTGATCCTCTTGAATGAAAGCGAGGCTGCAGGGAGTCTTCAAGATCCGCAATCTGCCTGCTACATTTTACCCCAGCTGTAGTAACATCAATCTGCAGGGGGTTCTTGATAGTTGTTGTTGCCACGCAACGTCTCGGAGAACAGTGTCGGCAAGTCGGATCCACTGCATCGTTGCTAACTTCTCATAATTGAGCAATCACAAACCAGTTCCTTCGAAAATTCACACCTTTTTCCGCTGCAGCCGTACCTGGTGCACAACTCCATCCAGTTAAAGTGGGACGGCCCCGCCCTCGGCCGCCGCCCCCGCGCCACGTGGCGCTTCCTCGACATTGCCACGTCAGCAGCGGATTGCAAACCGCGATGGGGGGCCATGGTCGTACTGCCGAGTTTGAGGCTGTTGGCCCCCTATGTCCGGGCGGTTCTGGCGGACATACGGACGGAAACGGAAGGCGGGCGCGGAAACGTGCTGCACTTAGTTCTGCTGGCGGCCAATGAGTCGCTGAGCACGAGCATGGACAGGTAGGTGGCTGAGGCGCTGGGAGGTGGCAAGCAGACAAAAAGATGTGCGGGATTCTTTGTTTGCCAGGAAGACGGAATCGAGAATGCTTGGATCCTTTCTGAAATTGGGCCACCGTCTGTACATCCACTGCGCTTCTCGAGCTCTAAGTAACAGAACGTATCTAAAACCTCTGTTTTCAAGGCCTTACTTTGGGAGGATACCAAAGACCGACGACAGCACTAACCAGACCGTTCTAAGGTGTGGCGTGCTCTACCCCAGAGTGATCGTCGTAAAGACTTTTGAGGTAACCAAAATTAGGTCAGACCTGGCAAGGTCATTTGTTCGGAGCTTAAGTACCCCCGAGAACACCGGTATCTACTACCAACGGCAGCACTCACTACAAACGTCGCTCATGATGCAGCGGGGACGAAGAAGCCGCGCAGGCGCGTGTTGCCAAGCTGACGTCAGCGCTCTCGGGGAGTGACCTCAGCCGGGCCCTTCTCCAAGCGGGCGTCGGCACCGTGAGCTGCATTCTACAGCGGGATGAGGGGCGCTCCCCAGCGCGCCATCTGCTGACGTGGCAGGGGGCTGATTCACACTTCCGCGAACAACCCCTGCTGCGGCACGTGGAGCCGCTGCTGTCGGACCTCCTGGAGCTGGTGAGAATACGCTCTCTATTTATCGACAGTTTGTAAGGCGGTCTGTTGCGAAGAACGGGCCTGCAACATGTCGTAGATGGGGGGTCGTCCCTTTTGCGTCGATGCTAGAGAGTCTCCTACCCCGACATGCCGTGTGAATTTTAGTCGAATGTTGGTTGATTGGTCTCTTGCACACAGATATTGGAGTCGCGGCAAGGTTTCTCCGAAGACGAAGCTGCTAGGTAGTAACTTCAGCGTCCTACTAATGCCCAGCGCTACCTTGAAGCTTCCTTTTCCAGCCCTTTCGGAATCCAGTCTGGCTTCTTCAAAGGATTGCACTGCGCAATCTGCTCTTAATCCCTTGCTCTTAACATCCTGACACGTTCTTTCTGCAGGAAAAGATCCCTAGCCAGTCTCCAGTCCAGTATGCAGCGTCCCGAGACCGACAGTGGCACATTTACACCACCGTCGAGAAGCCCAACATCCGGCGGATGTTCCTCCGGTCACTCGTCCGGCAGTTCTTCCTCACGGCCCCGTTCTCCACCCCAACCCGCCCGGAACCCGCCCCTAACCACCCCGGCTACATTAACCAAATCGACCGGAACCTGTCCGGTACTTTCAGCGACTCCGAATCGCCCGCGTACGGGGAAGTGGGCGCTGAGCCCCGGGATCGCTTTTTGGATACCGGGTTTCGATCGCCTCAGGGGGGTGCTTTCTTCAGCCCTTCGGACCCCCCGGACGCAGTTACGGCGGCGTGCGAGGCGTTGGTTCGGTCGATGAAGGGGGCGCTGGAGGAACTAGAAGTGGCGACGAATGAGCAGAAAGGCGACCACGTTCACTTGTACATGTCCGTTCTGCAAGAGGTAGAGATGCCACGTGTCAGTAGTAACTCAGAAGCGGAGTTTAGTGGGAGGGAGAGCGTGCTTGCCGAAAGTGATCATGGCGACAGCAGAAGCAACCCAGCGGAAGGTGTAGAAAGTTCCTTGAGAGAATCGCAGGAAGCTTCACAAGAAAACCATTCACGGGGTACTGAGAACGGTAGGTTAGGAGAAGCGCCTAGTGCTTTTGTGGAGAGTAGGACCGACAGCAATTCCGAGACCAACTTTAGAACCCCGCCTGCTGTTAGGGTAGATGTCGAAGGTATCGGAAACCGTCGAAAGCGACACGTGGCAGCCATCGGTGTACAAAGCGCTGCAACGGGCACATTGCCGGCAGCCGAGTCGGATGACGAAAACACGGTCAACCTTCTGCAACGAATTGTAAAGCGGGTTAACGCTAGGTTAGGCAAACGGCTGTACAAACAGGGGATCGCGATCTGGGAGTTCAGGATAGCGGTCCGAGGGGGTCAATCGACGGCTGCCACGTGGCGCGTCGTTGTCGAGAGCCCCTGCATCCAGGGTGACGTCATCCAAGTGTACAGAGAAGCTTTCGTGGATGGCAGGCGGGTTTACCAAACCCCGGAGGGTTTCCCCAGCGGTAGCCTCGACGGAATTCCTGTCAGCGCCCAGTACGGGCCCCTGGGAAGTCTAGAGAAACGGCGGCTCGCAGCGCGGCGGGCAGGGACCACGTTCTGTTTTGACTTCCCCCTCGTCTTCTCCACCGCGCTCGCGTCCATCTGGGAAGCCGAGCTGCGGCCCCCCCGCCGGGTTTCGTCCGAACCCGGTTCCGCTAACCCGTCTAACCCGGGCACTCCCTCTCCTTGGCGGCGGGCCCAGTACAACTCCTTCACCCGCCCACGGTTGCAACTGCTCCCCTCCAACAGCACCGGCGCCGAACTTCCGTTCTCGCCCACGTTCCGGACGGAGTCGCCGCTTGGACGGACGTCCGAATCAGGTCCAAACGGGCCGCCAACGTTTCCTTCTGAGCCTTTGGTCGAGAGCCGGGAGTTAGTTTGGTCGGCGGAGGGGGCTTTGGTAGAAACAGACCGCCCGGCATGTGCGAACGAGATCGGGATGGTGGCCTGGAGAATGAAGCTGCGCACGCCCGAGTGTGCCGAGGGGCGGGAGATGGTCGTGGTCGCGAATGACTGCACGGTTGGTGCGGGGTGAGTCGTGGAGCAAGTGTGGACTATTTTCATTTTTGGAGCAGCTTTCTTTCCGCTTTCGACGTCTCTCAGGAAGGCAAAGCCTGTGTCATCAAAACTCTACTTAGCGGTTTAGAAACAAAAAGCGAGGGTGATTCATGCAGGTTGGAGGCCTTTGTGGGCATTCCTGTCTTGAAAAAGACTTCCTTTTCAATCTCGGCGTTCTAACAAGACAAGCCGGCAGAGTTTTAAAATCTGGGACCAGGAAATCAGACAGATATGTTTCAGGTAGGAGTCGGCTACGGAAGTCCAAGCAAGTTGTCTTGATTGCTTTTGGACGAGCAAAAAGCAGGCGAGCTTTCAATAACCCCTCTAGTTGAGTATCGTGTTGTGTCACTTTCGCTGCTTTCGCCCGGCAGAACCTCATACAGCCCTCTCAGTTGGGCCTTTCCGAGTATGTAAACCCAACAATCAGAGTCGAATTGCCTGGTGAGCTAGCCAGACTTCTGCTCTTACTTGTCCAACCAGTAGGATCTTCCACCAATGTTGCAGGTCGTTCGGGCCGAAAGAGGACGCCTTTTTCCGTGATGTCACCGAGCTCGCGGCGCGGGCGGGGCTGCCGCTCATCTACCTGGCCGCTAATTCCGGGGCGCGCATCGGCGTCGCAAAAGAGGTGCAAGCCGCGTTCAAAGTGGGCTGGCTCGACGACGGACGTCCGAACGAGGGCTTCCAATACCTGTACCTTTCGGACGCCGACTGCGCGAAAGTGGGGAGCTCCGTCTTTGCGGAGAAGGTGAGGAAAGCAACCGGAAGCCCTGATGGAGGCCTCTCTGTGTTGCTCAGGTTCTGGTCGCGTGCGGTTTGTACACCAACTCTAGGTGCCAGGGGAAAGAAAGGGTTCGAAGGCGGAGACACTCAAAACCCTTTGCTCCCAGATTCGAGGGAAAGCGCCTTTCGTCAAAAGCCTGGTGACAAGCGGTATGCAATGGGAGGGCGATCAATTGCTCTCCTTTCGGGTAGATGGAGAGAAACGATCATGAAACAATCGCGAGTCACTTCAGGCAAGACCGAGGCCGGGCTTCAGAGCTCAAGCTTTCACAGTCGACTCTCTGCCGACGAGTACCCAACGCGCATGTCTCCTCAAGCTACCGGTCGCAGGACCTTTTCCAGGCCGTCAAGATCTTCAGCCGCTTTCGCAAACGAATTTACTTACGTGTGCATCTTCAGATCCCGCCAGAAGTAAAGAAAGATTTGTGGTCATTTGCCGACAATTGTATTTTGTCCGCACAGGTTGAGCTTCCGTCCGGCGAGGTCCGACACGTGCTCACCGGAATCGTGGGCCGGGAGGACGGATTGGGCGTCGAGAACCTGTCGGGCTCCGGGCTTATCGCGGGCGCTTATGCACGCGCTTACCAGGAGACGTTTACGCTGACGTACGTCACGGGGCGGACCGTTGGGATCGGTGCGTACCTGGCGCGGCTGGGGCAGCGGTGTATCCAGCGGCTGGACCAACCGATCATCCTTACAGGTGGGTAACCTGATCCCGACTCATGTGTTTGGACAGCTTCGATTTGGTGCTATTGTTACTAGCTACCGGAGTTCCGCCTGACCTACGAAATGCACGTCCTTCGTAAGCATTCGTTCAAGTGACAGACAACTCTATGCTTGAGAGGAGTGGTCAGGGGACCTCTCAATCTGTATGGTTTGACAGGTCAAAGAAAGCCTTCTTAGTGGTGCCACGCAGTACAAATATGCGCAGCCATTCAAAGGCGCTGGGCGTTCAGATGTTTCCGGATTTCCGTTCTCTTCTCCTGCGCACGTTTTCAGAGTTTCAGAGCGCTCTTCGCTCTGATTCTTGCTGTCAGGATACAACAGCTGATCGCGATCGGCCTGCGGTCCAGTGCCGCAAGTATGCAATTCTCATCTCCTGCCTGGCTCGCTTCTATGAGTCCAACCGGTTCTTCTGCATTGTGGCTGAAGCCTGATCACGCCAAAAGCGCACCCGCATGTGGCGCAACTGCTCATCCGTTACCCCTGCAAGTCTCGCTGATGCTAAGGAGCTCTATTTCACAAAAGACTGAAAGACGGAGTTCTGCGTGACAAGCTCTAAGAGAGCGAAGCCCACCTTTGAACCTTTTGGCGCTGCAGGTTTCTCCGCCCTCAACAAGCTGCTGGGCCGGGAAGTCTACACGTCGCACATGCAACTGGGCGGCCCCCACATCATGGCCAACAACGGAGTCGTCCACCGGACCGTTTCGGACGACCTCGAGGGGTGTACGGAGATCCTCCGCTGGCTCGGGTACGTACCGGAACGTGTCGGTACGGACCCCCCGGTCCGCTTCTGGAACACTGACCCAGTCGAAAGACCGGTTGGCTACGTCCCCGAGCAAATGTGCGATCCCCGCGCGGCAATCCAAGGAACGCTCCATCCGACGGCCGAGGACGCGGCGACTTCTCATCCGACGGCGGATGGAATCGCGAGCTTTGATCCGACGGCGGAGAATTGGCTGGGGGGCATTTTTGACCGGGGGTCGTTTACTGAGGCGTTGGCGGGTTGGGCGAGAACCGTGGTTACGGGGAGGGCGCGGTTAGGGGGGATTCCGGTTGGGGTTATCGCGGTGCAAACCCAGGCGGTTATGTGCTACATCCCAGCGGACCCCGGACAGCCGGACAGCGCGGAAAGGGCGGTGCCTCAGGCTGGACAGGTGGGAATACGCTCAAGCCTACTCACTCTCTGAAGAGCGCAAGGAGAAGGCACGGTTTTGGCTACGTCCTCAGATGCTGGCTATTATGCAGAGGGCTTGTGTAAAACAGCAACTTCTGATGACATGATTTTTGCACATACTCATTTTTACCAGCAAACATCCTGTCCTATCTGTTGTGTCAACGGATCCCCAAATGATCGCTGGAGCTAAGGAACCCAATCGAATCTTGCCTGAGCCGCAACACGAGAGAGAGCGTATCGAGAGAGGGCGTTTTAGGAAGTCTCTTGAGCAGTAAGAGACTCATAGCCTCCCAGAGTGGCCTTTTGCAGAAAGGGATCTGCCATTCAAGTATTGCTCCGCACTGCTTCTCTGCAGGTATGGTTTCCGGACAGCGCGGCGAAGACGGCGCAGGCGCTGTTGGACTTCAAGCGGGAGGGCCTCCCGCTGTTCATCCTGGCCAACTGGCGGGGTTTCTCTGGGGGCCAGAGAGATCTCTTCGAGGGGGTTCTGCAGGCAAGTGAAGCCATGACGCCATATTAGTAGTGATACGTCTGTACACAAACAAGTTTGCGTGCACATTGGAAGTTATGGCTGAAAGTTTCGTATCTTAGTGTATGTTTCACTCGTGCGAAGTCGTCATTACCAGGGCTTGGAGGGGATTCTGTTGTCCTGAAAGGGACCGAGGACTGGCTTCGGTCTTTGTTGTAAACCTTCTTTTCCGGTATGCAATCCAAAGGCCCTAGATTGGGTCTTAGCGCTCACTGCTCTTGGAGCCACGAAACATTCGTACGGTGTGAACACGAGGGAGAAAGTCGTCAGAACTCTGGTTCGACGAGCCCTCAAGCTCAAGACCCGTTGCAAGCTCTCCTTTTCCCCCCTCACCAACAGGCGGGCTCGTGCATCGTGGAGAACCTGCGCACGTACACGTCCCCCGTCTTCGTCTACGTCCCCAAAACCGGGGAGCTCCGCGGCGGCGCTTGGGTTGTGGTCGACAGCCAGATCAATGCGGACATGGTCGAAATGTACGCGGATCCTTCCGCCCGAGGAAATGTCCTGGAGCCCGAAGGACTAGTGGAGATCAAATACCGAAGTGCCCAGTTGGTGGAAACCATGCACCGGTTGGATGCCGGACTGGCGGCGCTGGACCGGCAACTAGAGGAGGAGAGGAAACGGCCGCAGCCGCTGCCGGGGCGGGTCAAGGAGCTGCAGGACAAGATCAGGGTAAGGCTGGAGTGGTGGGTCTTTGCTTGGAAGTTTTCGGGGTTCATTGCTGGAGAGCCTGCTTCAGAAGCGGGTGCAAAAAGTGGCTGCTCAGTACAAACACTTGGGACCACTCGTCTTGCTCCGCGGATCTTTTTCTGTACACTTGTAGCTCTGGATCTGGAAGAGCACTTGATTTATCCCCGCTTTGCTTGGACGAGGATATGGGAAGGGAACGAAGAGGGGAAGAAAAAGCTCAGAGACCAAAAGTGCTTCTCGAGCAAACATTTTCATCTCGATTTCCTTTGCGGTGGCTGCTTTGCCGGTGGAATAGCAGGTAACCCTTCGCTCTGCAAATCCTGGAAACACAACGAGAGTTGAGAAAATCGAGGGAGATAGCACAACCAGTAAAGCGACGTCGTTCCCGCCTGCCGCATCTTTTGTACCAGTTTGTGATGCTCCGCTTGGCGGACCGCACAGAAAGACAGTAGCTGCAGAAACTAAAGGAGCAGTCAACAGCAAGACCAGAGGACACCCATTTATGAAGCGGCGTTTTCCCTCTCCTTCCCAGGACCGCAAGCGGCTGCTGCGCCGGTATCCCAGCAAGGTGGCGCTGCGCTTTGCGGCCCTGAACCTAAGATTCGTACAGCCAAAGGAAATTAAACAGAATCAACTAGAAAAGCAACTTTTCCTCCTTTCCTGCAGGACCGCGAGCGGCTGCTGCGGCCGGTGTACCAGCAGGTGGCGCTGCGCTTCGCGGACCTGCACGACACCCCGCAGCGGATGGCCGCCAAGGGCGTCATCGCCGGCATCGTGCCCTGGGAGCGCTCGCGCGCGCTCTTCTACAAGCGGCTCCGCAGGAGGCTCGTGGAGGTGGGAAACTCGCTTCCGTATCGTTTCTTCACGTTCTGTTGAGATCCCTTCTCGCTTGCTTGTTTTGTAAACTTGTCGTTTCGTGCTTGTTCCCATCCTTCTGTTTCCTCGATTCGGCGGGAGGCTCGTCAAGGTGCGCTGCTTGTCTTTGTTTTCTCTCGTAGCTTTGGTCCTGGAATCTTTCTTCGTTGTTCCTTCCTTTTTGCTTTCGGGTGAGCAGCAGGCTCCTCAACGCAGCCTTCTCGCTGATTGTATTCTTCTTCTGAATCTGCCGGCGGACAACCTTTGAGCAGAGACAGAGAGACAAGCAGAGTCTTTCTTATTCAGGAGTCCCTGCTGAAGCGCATTGTCGCAGCGAGCGGGCGGCGGCTATCCCGGCCAGAGGCAAAGGCGCTTCTTCGCCAATGGCACGTTCAGTGTCCCGGTCCGGCTGTGACAGATTCCCCGGGCGATATCCGGGCGCTTCCCAGGACCCACCGTGACCCCGGGAGCACCCGGGAAGATCAACCGGGTAGCTTAAACCCGAGCGAGGGCGACCAAGAAGCCGTAGACGCCCGGCAAGGGTCGCCCGTAACCACTGAAGAGTCGCCGACCGCCCATCGGAACAGGCTTGGGACACATCAAGACGGTTCATCTGCGTCGGAACCAACAGCGGAACCCAACGGGCATCTTTCGGACGAGCGCTCGGATTCTCAAGTAGGTCCTAGCATGGCAAAACGGGAAGGGTTTTGGGCGGATGATGATGCTGTGGTGACGTGGTGTGAGGACAACCGAGGGTGGATCGACGCCCGGTTGAAGGACCTGGAGACGGATCGGGTGGCCCGGAGCGTCGTAGAGTTGGTCCAGGGAGACGAGGGGCAGGCGGGGCTTCTGAAAGGCCTGCAAGCGCTGTTTGAAAAGCAGGTGAGTCGCGCTTGAGTAGTCAGCTTCGTGCTCTTCTTCGCGATCGGGGGCTCGTGGGCTGATGCCTTGCTCTTTACAGCGCCTACACGTACGAGACCTCTGAACTCTTTCAGCTTTTTCCGTCTTTCCACAGCCGTTGCGGTTCCTCCGAAGTCAACTTTAGCCAGAGTGTGTTTGCACAGCCTTTCTTCGCATCAATAAAGCGCCGCGCCATTCCGTGCGTCTTTGTTCAGACCCCTTCTCAAAGTCGAACATGTACACGGATTGCGGGTCATCAACGGGCCACACCATATGTTCCCGTGACGGCACGGTTGGTCAGGAGGTCTTTGTTTACTTTCTGAAGTGGTCACTCCTGACTGACAAACGCTTCGAAAGGTCGAGATGCTGTCCCTGTCGATCCTGTGCCATGCATTGCTTCTCAGCCTGCTGTTTTTGTGCAGGAACCGGCCGAACGAGGCGCGTTCATTGAGACCCTTCGTCAAATAGTTGGAAAGTAGGAGTGCGTGTGTACTTTGTAGGGAACGGGTTGTACTTGTACAAACAGGCACGAAGTCACGGGCCGCTATGGCAGTCCGATGCACAGACCGGCTACCCGCATGTACTTGAGTAGTGCGCACTGCAGCCTTTCGCCAGCCTGCCAGCCATTGACCGCAAGGAGTGTACATTTGACATTGTGTAAGCATTTCAGAGCTCGATGTTCGAGTCGACCTCCTTCTTACCTGCGGCAACAATATATTCAGTTCTTGAACCCACCGTCAAGGGCCCGGAGATCTCATGAAGAGCCGGACTCCGACAAAAGGCCGGCTGGGCGAACTCGATGTCGAATAGCCAGCTTCATGACATATGAGCATTGGATTGACTCCGTACGATTGCATGTGCATGGACGGTCTGCGAACAATTCTAAAGGCGTGGCCATCACTGTGCATCTTTATTTCATGCCTCGCAATTTCCAATGTGCGACAAGTGTTGTTAGTTCATGCATGACCGAACTTCGTTAACTTCGTCAGAACAAGATTGACTATTTCACTGCATGTGGAGCCGGGGCGCGCGCGCGCAAGACAAATAAGGTGCATGCACGTCTGTAGCTAGCCTTTTATGAATGATCGCGTCATTCATGCTGGCACAATGAGAACGTGATGGCAGGCTGACCAGTACCTGTACTCGAGCTTTACATGAGCATCTCTCATCCGGATCGCAGTCCCTCTGGAAAGCGCTTTGCACGCAGGCTTACGTGCGTGGCTTAAGAGCTCTCCCGAACAACCGATATCACTACCTCTTCAATTTTCGACCCAGGATTATGCAGGCGGATGGAGCACCTCGCCATGCTGCTTGCCTGCAAGTTGGACAAATCCAAATTGACAGGCTTATCCTGCAAGTGTGTAGCTTTTAGAGTCCGCAAAGGTGTCAAGAGGCAGTTAAGTAGCTCCTCCACAAACACATGGGAAGACGGAGAACTTCAAACCCTGTACATACAGCGCCTTGATTTGCGAGCGCAGAGAGTCGGTTCTGTAGATTTGGGAACTACGTTTGCGCCATGCCTTCCAAAGCTAGAGGCACATAATTGGTTCGGCGCAATACCTGGCTGCCCCCAATGTTGTGCTGCGTCGCAACGTGAAGCAGGGCGACGAAGCAGCGATGAGGCGATGCGTCCGCTGACTCCGTAAGCCCATCTGCGATCCGAAAGCATCCATTGATGAGACAAGAAGATTCATACACTTAAGTGAAAACTTGTAGTTTCTTTTATGGATTGAAGCGCGATTCCGGAAACGTCACGACTCAGCTTCTCTAAACAGAACTCCTCATGTCGTCAAACATCTCTTCTCAAACCCTTTAAAGTCTCCGCAAAACAGGAGATCTAGGCTCGACCCACCTCGCCCGAAGCACCTCCGCGCCAGTTGTCCCATCGTCAGGCACGTGACCTCTGCTGACGTCCGCCGCCCCTCCCTGTGTGCGTCACCCAGTCCCTTGAGCAGCGCCGCCGAGACCGGCCCCAGGTCCTGTCGCTTCAGCCGCTCCTGCCAGGCCCGTCTCTCTGCTTCTACTGCCTCCGCTACCATCTGCTCCAGTCGGTACCGTTTCCGACCGGCCAGTGTCAGCTGCTTGTTTCCGACCGGGGTAGCGCCCGGGGGGATTTGGGTGTCACCCGGTGGTGCTGTGGGCGGCTCTCGTGCGGAGAACTGAGGGGCCTCGTCGCCGTATGGAACTGCGCCCGATTGTTCGGGATGGTTTGGGGAGCCGCTGACGGCGTCGAAGTGGGTGTCAAAGTCTGCGCACAGATTGAGAGAAAGATTGGAACGTTTCATTACGGTGCTTTTGGACGTTTCTGGAGTCGCTTCACGATCCGTCGCATTATGAAGAAACATATTGCGTCTATCCTACGAGTATCAGCTTTGACTCGCTAACGGAGACCAGCGCTGCTTTTGAAGAAGGCGTCATATATCCGATTGGATACCGTGGAACAGGCTTTAATGTAGGGGCCCGCTAATCTGGTCCACAGGGGAGAATTCAAGCTCCGGTCCCCTGTTCCGGTGCTTTTCTGGCGGCGGAAAGTTCAAGAATTTCTTTATTTAATTCAGTATTCAATTCATGATTGATTGGTGACTATCGGCTGGACTCCGGGGAGCTCATAGACCGACCGATCGCCCGAGTGACTTTGGTGGGGTTAGCGGGGGGGTTAGGGTGGGTATGGGTGAGCCCACGGCGGGACGGGTTAGGGTTAGAACTTAGGGTTAGTCACCTTGCCTTAGGTTTTTAGTTTGTTGCAAGCCTCCCTGTGACCTTGGTGGGGTTAACTAGGCGGTTAGGGTGGGTTCGGGTAGGGCCTTGGCGGAACGTGTTAGGGTTATCCGGCTCGGTCCAGCGCTCGGTCGGTCTGGCTGGTCTGTGCGACCTGCCGGCGTACAGGTACCGGTAGCCGACCCAAGATTGAGACCCAGGGTGAAACCTTGCCGGACCGACCGACTGCCGGACTGGGGCAGAATGGGAGGTGCGGTCCGGCGGTCGGTCGGTCCGACTGGTCCGACCAGGGTCGCACAGCCTGACATGTGGTCCGGCGGTCGGTCGGTCTGCCTGGTCCGGCAGCCAAGACCTGCTCGATGACGCGGTCCGGCGGTCGGTCGGTCCGCCCGGTCCGGCTGCCTCGGTGATGAAGTTGGCTTTCTAAGACCGGAGCGGAACGGAAAGCTTGAAATCTCCCCTGTGGACCATATTAGCGTGCCAGGACTTTAATGAGGACGGAAAGTTACCAAGCGATCAGCATCAACCTGGTGGCTCGTGCTTCCTTACCAACTTCTTGCCATGTAGCACCTGGTCCATCTAGAAACTCCTCTTCTGTCCCCTGCTGAGTCACGTAGGCGTCTCGCGGCGGAGCGTCCAAAGAGGCCTCCCCTGCGAGGAGTGCCAACTAGCAAACGTTCAGGACTCCGTTTGAACTGGAAATATCAGTGCGGAAAACGATCCGGTTTGCTTAAGTACTTCCAATCGAACAGCAAGAGCTGCGTGTACCTATGTGATCCCCCGATAAGTTTGCATGCACATGATCTAGAGCCCTTTCTAAGGAAGCTGCTTTGAAGAGAGATTGAGGATTTGGAGCTGGTTTTACCGGGTTTGAGAAGCTCTCACTCACCCTCTGCCGGATTAGCCCTTCGATCCAGCCTTTCAGGGTCCCAGGGGGCTGGCCACGACGGAGCAGGCGGCGGGGTGTCTGGAAGCTCGTCCCCGGCGTTCCCGACGGGCTCTTGAGCGCTTTCGTCAGCTTTGAAGCAGCCCGGTAGCTGGAAAACGCACCGGGGATGGATTTCTCATATCAGCGGGCACCTTTGTAGACCATATCCACCGTTCCCAAAAAAGTGACTCTGGGGACTGCGCTCCAAAAATTGAGCAAAACGATCATCAATTGCGTGAGTATCAAATCCAGGCCACAGATTCTAAGATAAGTGACTGAGCGCCCATCTGCGGAACTTATTCCGCGCTGGAAATTTTGAAACTTAGATCTCGTACCTTGAAAGGGTCCGTCAACAACAGCTTGCGGTAATGGTGGAAGTCGTCGATCGCTGCGTCACAGAATCCTCGACTTAGCCGACCCGTGTAATTGATAGCTGCCATGAAGGCGACCCAAAGATAAAAGAGGCATGCTCCAAAGAGACTCTTTTCAAAATACATTCCCACAAGTAGCGATGCCGAATGAACGGACAGAGTGCTCACGTCTTGACAGTGCCCGTTTGAACATGCCGGGTTCCAGAACCAGCTCTGGAAGCAAGGGCTTCTCGTCCCGATTGCCGCCTGCGTAATCGTCGAAGCTCACGCTCTCGGGCTCAGGAGCCAACAAAAGCTGCTCAAAGTCCTTGACCGGCCTGCAAAACAAGCATGATGAGTCTCTAGACAATCGTGCAGATTCGCTTGCTGTTGTAGGCTTCCGTAAGACGGTCTTTGTGTCGGACTAAAATCCATGAAGACATTTTTCAAAAACGATCAGGTTCTTAATTGCTTCATCAAGTCGAGGACGGATATTTTTGGAGCCCAGTCCTCAGAAACACTTACTTATAGATCTTCTGCTTCCCCAGCGGCCGTCTCTGATACTGCTTTGCTTCGTACACATCCCTCTCGCTGATGGCGATCACCAGATCTGTTCTGTTCAACTGCAACATATGCCGGAGACTCACAGTCAGTAGACTTCTTGTCTGGGACAGCGGATGGTTGGGGCTTAGCTGAGTCCATGGTTCCGCACAAGCAACAATAAGAAGCTTTCTGACGGAAGCTGCTTGTTCAATAAAATAAATGAGGCCGGTGAAAAGCGATTCGGCTAATTTTACCTTCTTCTTGGACCCGCCTCCCTTTGGATTTCTTGTCTTTGACTTTGGAGTGGGCAAGTAGACTTCTCCTTCTTCCTCGAATCTGATATCAAAAGCTCCCTGCTTTGGACTCGCTGCGTTTTTATGCTCCTGCTCGCCTTCCTCGGGCTCCGGTGGATGGTTCTCCTTCTCTTCTACGTCGAACGACTCGATGTTCTCCTCTACTTCTTCCTTCTGAATGGCTTCTTCTAGCCTCTCCAGAAGCCTAGAACTTCTCAAGGGTTTGAACGAAGGTCTGATTGGGTTTGCATTCAGACGAGTCCCTTCAAACTGCTGAGACGCCTCTGAAGGGTTTTCCGGGTTCACCTCCGGAGGGACTTCTTCCAGAGGGACCTCAGAATGTTCTTTGACGATCAGTTCTAGAGCCGCAAACGTCTTTCGCTGCTTGAATTGCGGGCGAAAGGGCTGGTCCTGATCAAAACTAGGAGGCTTTGACGGTGGGCGGTCATTGTACATTTTGCTAGGTCGTTCTGACTCTGCTTCTAGGTTGTGAGGGCTCGCTGGATCGATCATCTCCTGCTCGAACTGTTCGACTGGATCAAAGTCCTCTGTGAAAGGGACTTCTTCCAAATCCTCTTCCGGATCTAGATAGTAACTATTTCCTGACGTTTTCTCAGGCTGCTCTTCAAGAGCGGCTAGTTGGTACTGGCTGGGCGAGACGTAAGCTTCCGTCTCGTTTACGTTCGTGCCTCCGTCGTGCGAGCGCTCAAGTTGATCACCAATTGAAGCTGGCGGCTGGAAAGTGATCGACTCTTTGGGCCTGGCTTCCGTCTGTAACCTCCGGCCGCCTTGATCTTGCAGCCACTGTTCAAACGCCTCCCTCTCAAAGATGGAATGTTGCTGGGGTTTCTCCTCCACTCCGCTGTCAGCGTGGGACAGAAAGTGTTCAAAATTTTCTCCATCTACTGATACGTCTTCGTCGGATTCCCCCAGTGTAAGGTGCTTGGTAACGGGAAGGATTAGATGCTCGAAGGGACGCAGATCCACGAGCTGCTCTGCTGCTTCACGCTCGATAGCAGCAGATGGAGCTGTAAACACCCCGGACGGAAACAATCTGCAAAGAAAAGAAACTCGCCGTGTCGCTGCATAGACAAGCAGAACATAGTTCTCGGCTATCTTACAGTCGCAAACTAGATGGTTTGCAGCTGTAAGTTAGCTTCGATTCGAAACACTAGAGGGCCTCGGTTCTGGGGATTGCTCATAGCCCGCGTTTCAATCCACAACAGGACATCACGAAAAGCACAAGATAATATTACTGAATGTCATGCCTCTTACTTCTCGATGACAGATTCGAGTGTCTCTCCAGCTTCTTTCTCGAGGTCGAAGCATAGGTCGCTCTCCGGAAGGAAATTAGGGCATGACAGACCTTCCTGCGGAAGAAGAGGGGCTCATGATGTTGGAGCTTCTGCAGGCTGCTGTAAGCTTAGAAAATGTGTGCTTTCAGGGAAGCGTATTAGACTGCTAGGTGCTATTATAGATGTGTAATTGACAATTCGAAGATGAAAAAGTTGTTCAATGACTGGATTGCTTGGCAGCCTTACCAGGCTGTCAGCAACTTGTTGGAGCCCCAGATTGACCGGCATAGATGCAGCTGGCTCCACCACATCGTCGGAAGGTGGCAGCACGTTGAGTGCTCTGAGCCTCTCATATGTTTCCTCACAGACGAAGACGCGGCTGGAGTCTTCCTTCGTCTGATTCCCTTCACCTGTTGAATTACGGGCCGGGAAGAGAGAGCTTCAATTGAGAAGTGAAGAGAAAATGTTTCCAAAATGTCCCTGCTTCTCTCGTGTCAGTATTTGCATCGGCAGCCGCTGACTGATAGCCGTTAAGCATGAGCACCCAAAGTCCTACTGAATTGCAGGCTCTCAAAGTTGTGGGAAGACGCGAAGGAGAAGAGGAGAGAGCAGATCATGGTCCTGTGGGAAGTGGTTTGCCAACGATCAAATTGCCTCGTACCCGCTGCCTCTTCACGCTCTTCACCTCTTTCCTCCATCTCATCCACTTCCACTGTGCCGTTTCTTCCCTTTCTTCCATTCTTCTTTGTATTTCGACGCACGGATTTGTGATGCTTCACCGCTTCTGCAGTAGTTTTGGCCAAATTATCTGCAAGAGAAGGTCACGGAAATGTCAGCTTCTGCACTTTTTAATAATTGCAGTGATCCATTAGCATTGCCCCATTTCAGTCCGGCTTCGTGCAATATAATCTGCTCACGCTTGTATTCTGCTTACCTTTCATGCATTTGATCAGCTCAACACGAACGTGAACGTTCGTGGAGGCAATTTCCACCTCACGCCTTCCGACTTCAGTATCATTTTGGCCCTCATCAGCTCCCTGCAGAGTAATATAACTGCGTTTCGTGATGGTGACATTACAACTTATTATTCCTCAGTGATTTGGCATGGGTGGCTCTGAGGCCAGATGAAGAATTCTGTCTTGATATGTTCAGTCAAGTAGCAACTTGTACAACTTGTACAACTTGCTCGAGTTGAAGACTTTATGACTGACCGGTTGGTTGAAGGAAGAGAGCGCGATGTTGACGAACTTTGCCCCCCAGGGATCTCTCTTGTGCCGGCGTGCTTCGACGTCATCTGCGCAAGCGAGGATTGAGTAGGCGGTTCCTCCATCTTCATTTCGAACTGACTTGATTTTGTAGTTCATACGGCGACGGCCTGCAGGATTCTCGTTCCCCATGTTCAGAGGCAAAGCTTACTTGACCTAATCAGCTAGGGCCTCATTTACCTGCTCCCATGAAAGCTTCAAAGGGTTAACCAAAAGCTTCCAGATTCTTTCCTGATACTTTACGGCTGAATCTTGCAGAACCTTCGGAACTAATGCAACAGCAGTTCTAAGGAGAAGGTTCTCCCAACACTAAGACTTGAGCCGCAGTGCCATTAAAGTGGGGCTTGTCCTCTCAATCACTCCTCCACCTTGAATTGATGTCGGTATGATCAAGCTCAGAGACTTCGGTCGATGAATAGGATCCCTGCCAGTGCCGGGGACCACAATCTGTTCTGTTGCGCTAAGCCTGATGCGAAGTCTCTGTCTTTGAGTCTCAGACTCAGGCTGGGTCGAGCCCAGCTAGAGCAGAACATGTAGACTCTTGATCGGACGGTCCAGATTGAATGGTTGACTTGGACTTCTGAAACCACACTAGATGAGATCCTTTCGAGCAGCTCTTACATATAAGTATGACCAATAGTTACTTAAATTGCAAGGGTTCACAAATCAACTGCAAAGTAGAACTTCAGCAAGCGCAGCGCATCATAAAACCGTAAGCGAAAATGCTTAGCGGAGCGGACAAGAAAGCAAGGGATGAAACTTGGTGTAGATGCTCCTGAAAAACAAGCGCTTCGCAAGGTCAAGGGCTTCTAAAGGGCAAACTCTGCTCTTTTCGGTTTACTGACACGAGTAAGTTGCAGTCCTCTTTGCTGCTTCTAGATCGTCTCTTATTTCTAATGAATCTGTTCTAAGCAATCCAACGTTTGAACAAAGGTATAATGGCAGATTAAGTAGGCTCTGAAGACGACGTCAGCTGCCGCAATCAGGTGTACGACCGTCGATCTTTAGCTGCAAGTGGTAGGACAGTCTGAGTTGGATCAAATTTGCAACTGACCATTTTCTAAAAGATGGCGACTGAAGCAGCCGGTAAACGAACGAGGAAGGACGCAAAAGAGCCAGAAAGGGTACCAGAAAAGAAGTCAAAGATCGAAGATGACAGTCAGGACGACTTTGGATTGTCAAGGTGCTCATTCACCCGCTAGCTTCCAATGCTATGTACGCAATGCTTCTTAAACAATCTGCTTAATCGCTCTATGGTTCTTCTGCATCTGAACTGAATCAATTGCGTTTAGATAGATAGAAATTGCAGAGTTTGGCTACGATGACATTGATTCAAAGGGTACTCCATCAAATGCAACGATTCTAAGTTGACGCTGATACTCTGTTTTGTAGCAATTCATCATGAGAAGGATCGACATGCAGATGCTTGAAATAATTCACCTTTCAATGGTGAACCATCAGAAATCAAAGTCTTGAGTTAGGGTGAATGCTCTAGCTCAATCTGCAGGGATATTAAGGGCATCCTGAAGGCGATAGAGGTAAGTAACATTCAACCCAACAAATTGTTGGAGCTCGAGGGAGCATTTACAACAGAAAGTACCAATGAAAGAATCAAATCTCGCTTTGACTTGCTCGCATCTTGTCATTTGAATTGACACGTCGAGCTCGATCAGTCGAAGTCGGATCGCTTCCATTTTGTTATGTAGGCGCTACCCTTGCAACCTCGAGAGCACCCTGATAACAATGTTTATATTATCGTATCTCTAGAAACCTGGAATTGCTTTTCCATGCCCTGCTGACAATATCTCAGATATCATGAATCCATCTCCTCCGTTGTGCTCAGTCTGTCAAGGAAAAGTCGCAGGCCAGCTCAAAAAAGCTGAGTTCGGAGCGCCTAGCCAGGTGAGCTCAAAGAAACTCCTGTTGCATGAAGCAGCCTCTGTTCAAATGATTCATGATCTGGAACAGTGAGAGTGAATTCCCTTGAGAATCCGTGGACTGTGCGTGCGGATAATAGTGACTATTTTCTTGTGCAGCTTGACCAAAGAGGTGAAGACCGCCATAGACGCGGCAATAGTGAAGGCTGGAAACGAGAACTCAAACCTGAGAAAGTGCGTCGAGACTACTCGTCAGGTGAGCGGCAGAACGCCTGACTTGTTAAGGAATGTGTATTGCGGAGATCCAAGAACCGGATAACCAAGAACCGGATTGAGAGGATCCTAATATGAACAAAAAGCTGTCTCCTGCGAGCCTTTGGAATGGTGTTTTCTCATTCACCTGCTCTTTCTGGAATTCCATGGGATCGGGCTCTTAAGGAGCGATTTTGTGTTTCTTCTAGACTCGATGTTGTCCAGAAGCGCAGATTCTATTGCTTACCTGCATCTTTTCTTCTGTAGTACGAGGCGAGACTGAAACACGTCACAGAGTCGTTTGAGAAAGAAGCAAAGAAATTCCAAGCTTCTTGCAACAAATTTCACACGGTAAGTCCTTCAACACCATAGCCAGTGTCTCTTTGCCCACAAAAGCCTCAGCTTTCGTGTAAATGCTTTTCTTGATGTGTAGTAATTGCAGCAGGATTCCTTGCACATGGAAGGCAATCATGCTGAAAAAGGTGGGGGAGCTTGTGTTTTTGAAAACATTGACCAGCATAAGTAACATCATGCAAGACCTGATCTGCAGGAGCGCGAGAAAATAGTCGCGGAGTACGAGAGCTTCAAGGAGAAGCTCGACAGGAAGATTGAACAACAGAGTAAGAAAGACGCTACTGCTGCTCAGAGATTGAATTCATACTCTTTGAAAGCAAAACAATTGCGAAGGCCAAGAAGGTCTCTCAATCAAGGTCACTTGTGATCATGCTCATGCTTCTAATGGTACTCTCTGAATCCGTGCCACTTTTCCGGATTCGATCGGCTGCTTTGGAAGTATCCTGTCAAACAAACAAGTATTACTGCTCCCATTTGACCCGCTGAATCATCCGCCGCAGGGAGAAAAGACAAGACCGAGTACGCAAACCTTCAGAAACTGTGTACTGAGAAGCTTCGGGAGGCCGAAGAGATTCTCTCAAAGCAGAAGCGGGTGAGATTCACAAAGACTAACAAGCGTTTTGAGATCATTCCCACCAACTTCGCTTCGAAACGACCCGTCAGGTTGAACTCTTTGTGCTTCCAATCGCGTTATTACGATCAGGTTCTTGCGTCGAAGCTTAGTCATCCCCAGGACATGGCGGAGTGGCTGTGGTTCAAACCGAGTTCTCATGCGTACTTTTGAAAAGTCGTTTCAAGAAAAGGTACTGCACAATTTCGATTTTCACGTACGAAGTCGACCACGTCGAAAGGGGGCCTTGTGTGCCTGCGAACGGCAAGGGGAACGACAACAAGCTGACGCCCTCAGCTGATCCTGCAGGAAGCCAAGTCCATCAGTGTCCTGCGAAAGTCACTGGGCACGATACTGGAGGATAGCGCTGAGGGGTTTGAAGACATTGACTTTGAGGAGTAAAGTGATTTGAGGAGACTTGGCCCCCACACACTGAGCCTGAACTCCCAGGTAATGAGTGTTGATGGTTCGCCACATTTTGCAGTCTAAATCCGCATGTGCACCAGCTTATCATTGCAGCTGACAGTAGGATTCGTAGTAGGCCTGTCTATCCGGTCTGACAAATAAGAGAAACTCTGCCTGTCTATCCGGTCTGACAAATAAGAGAAACTCTGCATCTGTGATTGGACAAAGCAGGATCGGGCAGACGCTATCTTTAAACACGTAGTTCTCTCTTTCAATTCCTTTGTACTCGATTGGGCTTCAAGCAGCTCAGTGAGGCTGGTCACAAATTGTCCTGATGAGCTTGATTTCTTAAACGCGTTCTTGCATTAAGCAATCGACGTCTCATGTAGTCTGCACTGAGTCTTGATCCTAACCTCGAGGAAGGTGAAATAAGATGCCACGGTACACTTGGACGATCGAATTTCGTCCAAGTTCGAAGGATGCAGGCCGCACATTGTATACAGTCGAAATGCAGATATTGTGTAGCCGCGCAGTCAAGCTGACGCGCGCTAGCAAAGCACTCTGTAGAAACCCCACGGACGCGGCCAACAGGCGGCTGACCGAGTTCAGATTCTGGACAATAGGGTTGCTTCGATATGAAGGGCCGGGCGGCCATCGCACGGCCTTCACATGGGCCAGATGTGTATACAATCATTGTGGCAGCCGCTCTACTTTTAAGGTACTCACCGTCGCGCTGCTTAGATTGAAAAGTCGAATAAGTGGTTTCTCTTGGGCCGGGCCCTTGCCGATAAACAGCGCACATGGCACTTCGAATAGCCATGCAGTGCCATCTCCATTTTGATGAATGTGTGAGCCATTGCTCTGTTTCGCGAATGGTCGTAGAGCTGCGCGCACGCATGTGACCATATGTGTACATGTTTGAAGTTTTCATTCGAGTTAAGTGTGTCGCAAAAGAGGATACTGTGGCCGGGTGTGATAGGACTACACTTGTGCGTGGATGCATGCTGCCATGGGCGTATTTTATGCGAGTTGCCAAAAAACCCAAACGATAGTGCCAGCAAAAAGGCGTTGGCATGAAGAGATCAGATTGAAAGTAGCTATGTGGAACAACAGTTGGACATTGCACATGCACGGCAGATTTGCGAATCAAAAGCTCGCTTGATCACAACCAGTCGCTAGAAGACCAACGTCTCGTCTACGCTTCCATTTTTTTGGACATTATCTTCGTCTTTCCGAGATCCTCTTCTCTACTTGGACCAGTAGGTACGCCCATTCCCCTCCCAGGAGCGTAACCCTTCGACGCTGCAAAAGCCAGTGCCGCTGCTACTTGGCTCCCTGCAACTTGTCGCCTTTGGGCCTCCACCTGAAGAAAACGGTAAGAGATGTGAGACCAAGGACCTGGGCCAAACCCTTGGACTGGAAGGATGACGACCAGTTGTTGTCAAGAATTACGAGGCTTCAAAACAGCCGGATATCCCGTCAGCAGAGCAGAGACACCAGATAGACATATCCCATCAGCTTTTTCTGCGCGCAAGCATCATCTGGTGAAGCACGGCTTGCCCGCCGAGACGCCTGCCTGAGCAAGTGGCGCTGGCCAAGACACCAAATGCAACTCCACACCCGACGAGTAGACAATGTTTTTGGGGCTTCGAACCTGTTTTCTGCCACCGTCCTCGTATTGCTGGTGGGCAATGAAAAGCCGGTTATGCCGAGACCCTCACCTGCTGTTCCCTGACCCAGTCCTCGTACCGGTGGTTTACTAGCTGCGCCATCTCATCCAGTCCGGACACCTGGTACGAGGAAGAAGCGTCGCCGGCTCGTCGCTGAGTGGGTGTTCGCTGCAAAAAGCACGACGAAAGTGAGCATCTAGCAACGAATCAAGCGCACTGAACACCTCATGCTTTCACGGTGCGGGCGGAAAGACTCTTCACACAAACCGGTGCTGAAATATCCATACACCACGTGCGATGGTCTTTCCCTTTTGTTGCTGAGCTGTTGAAGAGCTCATCCAAATGCAAGCAAGCTTTGGTTGGAAAGTCTAACTGACCTAGGCAGTGCTTCAAGTCAGCAAACATGCATAAAAAGGAATTCCAGGCTGAAGCTCGAAACCTTAAATCCAATGGCGACAGATCGAACTAGGAGGATAGTAAGAAGGCAGCAACTGGGAACACGCTCCGCAGCTATCTGCAGAACAAACGTGCTCTTGCGACTTTCGCTGTGCAGACTTTACCTTTTCATCCAGGTTCAGCTCCAGTCTGTCCGGCTTGTGCAGCAGCGTCTGGAACGTCGGCTGCAGCTCGTAGCACTGCTCAAACAGGGCGCGCCGCCCAAACACGTACAGCCCCAGCCGCGCCCGGGACATGGCCACCACCTATCAAGCGAGGACACGTGTCAGTCCTGATGTCTAGCATGTCTAGCGGACTCCATCCAAAGGCGCTGACAAAAAGACATAGAACACAGAATCGGACCGTTCCTCCAAATACTCCTCTCAGGCAGCCTCTTTCTGATCACGTCGTCGAAATTGCGAATAAATGCGTTTTGCCTTACTGAAAACCTGAACCCGCTTCGCAAGCTACCATTCGGCTCAAGGGGTTCTTTCGACCAGCAAACGAGGGATGACTCAAGGGAGCGAGCAAAGGGTTTCGACAACCTGATTGTAACCTGATTCTCAGCCGCTGGTCCTACAGGCCAGCGAACAGTCTCCATCTGCAGTCCACCAGCAGAAAAGCACCCACTCCTTTAGAAACACTCCTGTGGAGCACCAACATTTCACAACCCTAAACAACAAATTTGAGGAACCTAAACCTCTCCATCCTCACCAGCCTCCGGACGTCCCGCAGGTGCCCCACGACGCGCGTGCGCACGAGGCTGAGCAGGATGTAGTCGTTCTGCTGGCCCTGGAAGCGGTCGACCGTCGTCACCTTGCTCGGCCGCCCGAACAGCGGGTGGTTCGCGCACCGCCGCTCGATGACGTCACGGATGAGGTGCTTCTGGCCGTTGTACGTGCTGAGGATGGAGATCTTGTGCGCGGGGAAGCCCAGCATGCGCATGTACTGGTAGACGCTGACCACGTATTCGGCCTCGCCCAGGTTCTGGAAGAAGTGCGGGTTGGGCTCGAACTCGCCGCGGCCCTGGTGGTCGGGGACGTCAATGAACTGGAACTCGTGGGTGAAGCCGGCGTTTGCCACCTGGGGGAAAAATAAGATGGTGTCAAAGCGGGATCAAGGAGCTGTTAGATCTGGAATAAGGTGTAGATAGACACCAGATTTCGACTCAAACTCGCCCGGGCCTTGGTGGTAGGGCACGTCGACCAACTGGAACACGTGGGTGAAGCCCGCGTTTACAACCTGGGGAAGAGGAGCGAGATAATGTCGAAAACGGAGTTGACGGATTTGTGCTCAGAGTAGGAACGATGCTTTCGCACCGGAAACGTTCCACTACAGTGCATTCAGACCAGATGTGGGAGTTCAGAGAACGGAGAGGATGAACTGATAAGCTGGGTGTGGCAAAAACCTCTTTGGGCAGGTTGACGAAGGCGATAAGGAGTCAAAGTAGAGAAACGACATGCTCAAAGAGAAACAGCATTTTGCTGCTTCGACGGGATCCCAACTCCCAGCAGATCTTCCCAATACCTGCTCTCGCAATCGACCTGCACACACGAAGGAGTTGGTGAACGACCAACCCCCAAACCACTGCCTGAAGAAGCCTACAACAAACAATAACCACGAAACACACTCACAAACGAGGGGGAAAAAACAAAAACTTTACCTGGAACTCTGGTCGCTGCTGCACGGCGGGCAGATCCCCCAGCTGGCGGTACCGCCAGTTGTACAATCGCGCGATGGTTGGGCGCGCGCGGCCCTGCGCGTTGAGCTCCACGTACGGCGTGCCCAGGCGCACGAAGCGGGTGAACAGGCTCTGGTCCATGTGGCTGTACTTCTGGAACGCCATGTTCTTCACCACGGGCGGCAGCTGTTCAGAAAAAGAGAGACGAGGTTTTAGCGGTTGTTCTTTCTAGGATGTGAAACCGTTCTTGCATTCTCCGTGGCTGTACTTCTCGAAAGCCTTATTCTTCACCACGGGCGGGAGTTGTTGGAGAGGGAGAGGCGGAACTTAGCGGTTGCCTTTTTGTCTACTTGGATGTGGTTTGGAGCGCGTTTTTGCGAAGTGCGTGCGGTGATGCCTGGAGCTCAGTCTATGCTGACGACGTGCCTGAGCAAGACAATAGAGTACAGTCACAAAGCCATATTCGGGTACTTAATCCTGTGCCGAACGTGACTCACAACTTCGCTGAAACAAGCATGTTGTAAACGAATGCCCCTTCAAAAATCTTCGTCATCCTCAGTGACCTTCTTGGAAACGATTTTGAACATCAAAAAGCACATCACCGCCGATTGGTCGCTAAAACCTGCGCTGCAGATACATCCCAACAATCACAACGGAACGAATCGACCCTTCAAACGCTCAAATAGCAAACCTTCGTTCGCTCACCTGGTGATGATCTCCAATCAGGATGACCCGCTTCAACCGCGCGATGTTGTCGTCCTGGCGCTGCAACAGCATGGGAATGAACGTCTCGATCTCCAGGATCTGCGCGCTCTCCTCCATAACTAGGTTGTCGTACTTGAGCCCCAGGTCTAGGAAGTCGTGGCGCTTGAGCGCGGCGTGCGTGCACGTCATGGCGATGATCTTGGCCTGCTTCGTCATCAGGTAGTTGGAGCGGTCCGCCGTCGTCTTGAGCAGCTCGAAGGCGCGGCACTCCTGAGGGGAGGCAAAAGGCGTTCGGTCAGAATCGGTTTCGCGAAACTAACAATGATTTGGGGTCTGAAAAATTGGGGCTCTGGGGGCAGGGATAAGACCCCGGGTCAGACCTTTGCCCTGAGGCTTGCAAACATTCGGACGTTTGAGACTTCTAAGACTTGGCACAAACTTTGACGAGCACGGGCAGCCCGACTAAACCCGCAGTCTGAAATCCTTACATCGGCCGTAAGCTACCAATCGCACCAAAGAAGCTTGCTTCTTTTGAAAAACTAATACTTTTTACTGCCGGAGATCCATTCTCGAGGTCAGTCACCGCACGCACGGACAACTCCCATCACTCTGTGCATAAAATCCACCCAAACATTGGTCAAGAAAACAGCCGATGAGCAAGATTTTGACGTGCAAACCCCTGAGCGTCAACGCCCCTCACCTCTAGTTCCTGGAACATCGTCCGCAAGTGCCGCCAGCACCCCGTCGCCGCACGCATGTCCCGCGCATACGACACCCCCGAGAACAGACTCCGGCCGACGTCGCTGAAATACTCCTTGAACGGGAACTTCTCCTTGACGATCGACGGCTCCTGGCTGGCTTCGCACGCAGCCGAGAACTCTTCCCAGCGCGCCAGCACGTGGAGCAGCCAAAAGTGCGCGGCGCTCTCGCACGTGTATGCCACGTCAGCGGGGACGTCCAACGTGCGCGCCAGGCGCTCGACCTCGGCGAGGAGCTCGATGCGGCGGGCGAGCATGGCATTCACGCGGCCCTGGACGGGAGCAGCAGAGAGGGTCAGTTTCTGCTGCAATATTTGTTGTTAACGTTCTCGTTTCAATCGTTACTTGAAAGCAGCCCCTCTAAAAGAAGCCCCCCCATGACTACCGCACCCCAATCTAACGTCCTTTTTGAACAGCAAGCCAACTTGCAAATGCTCTTCCTACAACTTTTGCAAACTTCACAAAAGGAAGCTGGCACGTCTGCTCACCAACGTCTGTCCCATAGGTTAGCGGAATCCCTATCCGCTTTGACCAAAGTGTACTCCTTTCAATTGCCCTCAGTTTCGGTAAAAGCAGTCGGTCCCTCACAGAAAGGCTTGAGTCTTATCTAAAAAGAACCTGGCTAAGTAGTACATAAGGAACGGTAAAACGTCAGAATCCTCACCTGTCTGCTAAAGTTCTGCTCGCTCTCCAGTTCTTTTTCGCCCATACCCAGCCGCAGCAAATAGCGCGCCGGCACGTCCCGCTGCATGATCTTCTCGAACAAGTCGTTTAGCGCCTGGTTGGAGTGCGTGATGAGCAGCGTCCGCTGACCCGGGCAGTTGTGGTATAGCACGTTCAGGATCTGGACGGCCGTGTCGGTCTTGCCGGTCCCCGGGGGCCCAACAACCATTGTCAGCCCGGGGTTAACGCCCGACTTGATCGCCTCCACCTGACAAGACCCCAGATCGATGGGTTAAGGGTCCGTTCTTCAACGAAATGTTGATGACATTTACCTTCATACAGTTGCTGACCATCTTATGCTTGCAGCTGGTGATCGAAGCTGTAATTTGCACGTAGAAGATCGGGGTCTTAGTTCATGTTGCAGGAGGGCTTTCAGACTGCCTACATTTCCGTCAGACTCGATCTGCATCCCGCAAATCTGACCGCAGGAACTAAAGCGTGGATGCCGTCCTCCGAACGTACAGAAAGAAAGCCCATGCTTAGTCCTGTACTTGCACAGGAGTGTCACCCTCTGTTCAATCTGTCCAAAGAACGCCAATAACCAATGCCAGCGCGAATCCCATTGTCCCCTCACCTGCACGGGCGTGAACCGCACGCTGTTCTGCCTTGGCTGGTTCTGCGGGTATGGGCCGGGGTCCGGCGGCACATAACTTTGCGCCAAGATCGGCTCCGCCTCTAGTTGCTTCGCCCCATCTACTTCCATCGCCGAGCCCCCGTTCGCGACTTCCCCGTCTACCCCTTTCCGTTTTGCGGGCGGTTTGATAACCGGCGTGCTGCTCTCCTCCTTCCGAGGAGGGAACGTGACCCGGAACGGCGGCTTCGGTTCCGTGTCCGGTTCGTTATCCTGACCCACGAACCGGACGTCCGAACCCGGGAACGACTCCCGCAAGTGGTCCGCACTAAGAAACGTGTCCTTGAAGTCGATCGTCCGGAGCTGCTCCTTCTCCGGCAGGTTTTGGTACTGCGCGGCCGCGGGGTCTCCGTACCCGAGGAAAATTTCCCTGAGCCATTCCGGCACGATGTTATTCTCGTTCATCAGATCGCGGATGCACTCCAGGATCGCCTTGAAATTGTTCTCCTTCGGCTTCCGCCGGACGAGCAGGTTGAACCCCGCGTAGACGTCCGGCGCCCCCCGCTCCGCGGTCGCCGTCACGTCCAACTGGTACTGCGCCTGATCGAGCGCTAATACAATTGTTCGCTCGTTCCCTTCCGGGGGCTTCACGTCCTCCCGTTTCGTCCGCCCGCTGAAATCGTTCATCAGCGTCCCGACTTCGTCTCTCATCTCCACCACCTCTGCCCCCCGCACAAACTTCAACCCGAACCGCTCCGGCACGCTCTTCCTTTCCCCCTCCTGTTTTGCCCCGTTCTCCTCCCCCTCGTTCGCGACGGCCGGCTGTATGCTCAGCAGAAACAGCACGTCGTGCTCCTTGATGTCGTTCCACTCCGCCCGCACCACGTCCTTTAACCCCGCCACGGTTATCTTAACCTCCGCCAAAACCCGCGCGGGCTTCACCTCCCCGATGTTTGGCGCCCGCACCTCGGTCACCCTAAACCCTTTCGTGGGCATCGCCATGCGCGCCCACCCGCCAAACACTACTTCCTCGTCCCGGTTCCGTCCCGCCTTCACCCGCTGCAAAACGTCGCCCAAATCCTCCCGGATCTCGTACGTCGACTCTAACCGAAACAGGTTAAAGTTCCGCAGGAGGTAGTCGTGGAAGGTTAGGAACTGCAGGTTGAGTTTTGGGAGCGCGAGGCAGCCCTCCCCGGTGTAGTTAATGCTCGGAACCAGGTTTTCGTCCCAGAGAACGTCTTCGTTGGGGTAGAGCGGCAGTTCGTTGACGAACTCGCGCTGCGACGGGCGCCGCTCGAAGTTTTGCAGGACGACCTCGAGCAGGAAGCCGGGGCGGTGGATCCAAGAGTCGTCGGGCGACACGAGCTTCAACTGCAGAGAGTTCAAGAAAGTAAATTCGTGAGTCAGATCTTATCTCTTTAATCCTCGACTGCCGCGACCTGAACTTGCAGCTCTGTTCAGACACTGGAAACCAATGAAGCTGCAATTCTGATCGAAGTCGTGATCGATGGCGTCGTTGTCGAATTGTGTCGCCGTTCGCGTGATAGTACAACGTCAAAGGCCAGGCTTGAGCGATCAAGCTCTGAGATCACGAGTGGCAAATCCCTTCGACACTCAGGTTCAAAGAAAAGCTGACCGCGTCTAATCTGAACACAAATCCAGCCACTCAAACAGGATGCCAGCAGCTTCATGACTGACAGCGCGGCCGCCACCGCGTGTGCTTACATGCTCCGTGACCAGCGTCCGCAGCTTCTCGTCCGACAGCACCGCCAGGAATTTCGCGAGCTGGTCCCGCCGTTCGATGGCCCCCACGTGGCTGAGCGCCAGCGGGCGCAGTTGCGGCCACTGCTGGAAGCACAGCAGCTGCAGGTCGTACAGCCGCCGGCAGTGCGCCTCCTGGATTTCGTCCTCCTCTAGTTGGTGACCCGTGTGGTTGTTGATCTCAAACGTCTGCGAGATGAACACGGGGTCAGCGTTTGTCCACGTTTGAAGCGAGGGCAATTCTCTACGCGGGTTCAAGCGCAGCTGGTGCTGCTTACCGAGGAAAAAGGTGCGGAAGCACCTGCATCCGATGTCACGAAATGAGTGCTTATACTAGGAAGCCTGTCGGGCAATGTATGTAGGACCGAACAAATATTCGACTAAGAATCAGAGCGTGTATGTCCAATCTCGCTCTTCAAAACAAAGTAGGGACAGACAAAGGGAAATTGCAAGGACTACGCAGCAATCCTGATGTAAGAAAGCGACAATAATCAAAATGTTGATGGACTGGTATGTGAGCTCAGCCGTATGACCGTGCCGGGTGAGCACAGCTCACCATGTAGAACTTGAGAAGATCCACGAGCTGCGTGAAGAGCCGGCCGCGGGGATGCGAGAAGAGCGTGCTCATTCGGCACTTGACCACGATCTGGAAGTCCTCCACGACGGCATGCAAGAACCTGACGAGGGAGAGACAAATTGATGATCGTCGAAGCAGCACAGTGGAAGCCAGAGAGTGGAGCGGTTCAAAAGACCTGTGGATTTGCGATGGCCATGCGAACACGTTTCCGAAGTTTTGTGTCTTCATACAAAATATGATCCTCAAAACTGTCTGCACGCCACAGGTCGGGCGGATTAGGAGATTGCGAGGAGCCAATCGTTGCAGCAATCGCCTCTCATATCAGAAGTAATGTGGGAACCATTTCAAAGGGCCCTCACCTTCTCGTCGGCAGCTGGCTCAGCAGATCAATCAGGAACTCGACAAAGCG
Organism: Klebsormidium nitens; assembly: GCA_000708835.1. Classification (NCBI taxonomy): domain Eukaryota; kingdom Viridiplantae; phylum Streptophyta; class Klebsormidiophyceae; order Klebsormidiales; family Klebsormidiaceae; genus Klebsormidium; species Klebsormidium nitens. The sequence goes on along the minus strand of DF236983.1, from coordinate 250,727 downwards.
CTCGCAGTACAGCAGCTTCGAGGTGTCGACCTGGCCTGCTATTGGGGCCTCCTCTCCCTCTGCACCATCAACAATCGCAGCGCCGGCCTCCGTCATTGGCTCATCCCCATCGGTTTTCGCCTCAGCAGTGCTGATTACTGTCTCCAAAGTCTGCAGAAGCAAGGCAATCGGTACGTTCAGAAAGCAAATCTGATTGTAGCTGCGGAGTCTCCTTAAAACTTTCTCCCTATGTATCGTTAGTGCTCTAAGGTAAGCTGCCCAATTGCGGGATCTTGTGAACATGAGAGAGTAGATTGCCGAACCCCGCCCGGCCCGCAGCCCAACCACTAGCAAAAAAGCTTCACCATTTCTTCGTTGTTCTAGATCGGAACATAGAGATCGGACGCGAGTATCTACCAGACAGCCTAACATCCCATATTACAATCCACCTTTGATCAAAGACAACTCCCATCACCAATTAAGAAAACCTTCAGAAAGATGGCCAGAGGTACCCTCTTGCTACTTTCGCAAGGCAAACAAGTCGGCCCGAGAGCCCCTCAACTGGCTTACCTGCAGAAACTCGTGAAGCATCCCAGGCATGAATTGCACCTCCGGCTTGCTCAGTGGGTCCCCGCCCTTCTTGGCCTCCTTGGCCTCTCGCCGCTGCAGTCTGTCCCACAGCTCCCCCATCTTCTCGTAGCTTTTAAATTGGGCCTGAATACGACAAATGAACATGGTGAAAAGTGGAGATGATGTGCATCAGAAGGTCCTCTCGCGCTAAGAAGGCCTTGCTCTCATATGCAGTATATGAGGAGAAATATGACAAGGATGTTCTATGCCTGGCCCCTCTATGATTTCATGCAAGTACAAGCATTGTGGCACTGCCAGATACGAGACCGCTTTTGATTGCATAAACGCCCTCAAGGCCAGTATAAATCACCACTTCATCGTCAAGACTTCAAGACCATTCACCTGCCGTCGACCTGGAGAAAGGGCATGCCACAGCGGGAGAGAGACCAGCTTCAAGACTGGCCGCTGCACCATCTCGTCCTCCAGGCTCTGGAAGCAGTTGATCAGGAACAGCAGGTAATTGGTGCGCTCCTGGATCGTCATCTGCCGCTCGCCCTGAATCACAAAATGTGTCCAACTTGATACGCCCGACTCGGCCAGTTGTTCATCTGCAGTGATTCTCCGAGCGACCGCCACCCAGATAGTACCGCTTTCGGAAGCCACATAAGCATGATACAAGGGAGCGGTGGAAGGGACGGCGAGGACCATTAGCTTTGATTCCAGAACGCATCAGACAATCACTGCGTCAGTGATGGACAGAAGTACCAAGACAAAAAATTTGCGGCACTTGAAGACTGCTTTTGGAACTCGGACAGAAAATTGCTCGCCTGTTTACTGGCCCATATGCAACTCACAGATGAAATGCTTAGTTTAGGAATCGTCACTGCATACCTCTTTGAGTGCCAACACTTGCCGAAAGAAGAGCGGAAACACGTCTTCTCGCTGGTGGAAGGAGCGCCATGCAGGGACATTCTCTCGGAACTGCACAAGCAAGACGCAAGGGCATGAGATCATTCCGCTTGAACTGATTTTGCAGAAATGTTTGCAATGGCGCGCTGCTGCAACATGAACGCAACTCATCCAGATGCTTCCATATGAGGCACAAAGCTTTGGACTGATGGGAAAGAAACTATTTTACGCTGCCTGCAACCACTCTGTTCAACAATTGGGTTGTCCTGCATTCGTAGATGGATGCGGTGGTAAAAAAGGCCAATTTTTGGGAGACGCTCCGAGCAGATATTGGTAATGGTAACATCTTCTGCGCCACCAAAAGCAATTGCACTTCTTTTTATGAGAATTTTATAGTGATCTTGGAAAAAGTTTGCACCGCCGCACCTTCTCATTCACCATCACAATGACGGACATGACGTGCTCAAAGGAGGCAGCCTCTGGATCAAAATTTGGCCACAGGTAGTTTTCCAAGTACTGGCTGATCTCCAGGAGCATCACCCTCTGCAGGGGCACAGTCCTCCTCGTCTTGCTCACAAGCTCGTCATCATATATCTGCTTAACCAGCCCTGGGTTAAATGCTGGCCTGTCAGCCCTTGACACAACCTGCGTCGACCAATTCACGGCCGCTGTCTGCGTCAGCCTATCCTTTTGAATCTGATCCAGCGTAATCGACCGAGCCCCTGCAGGAAGTCCGCTCATCAGTTTCTTCTGCTTCTTGTCCATCTTCGTGCCCATAGCCGCTGCCCCGTTCGCGGTTGCCGCAGCGGAGGCGTCGACTGACTTCTCCATTCTTTCCGAAGCTTCCGGCCTAACAGCACCGCATCATCTACCCAACGTGCTTCCTAGGTCTCTCCCTTGCTTCATTAAAAGGGATCAAAGCGCCTCTCGTTCCCCTCTCTTTCTACTTCAAGTCCTCCCACAGAGCTCTGAGTCTCAACTGAGAGCTCCACCTTTGTAACCCGATGTATGATTAACCATTTGGTAAACTCTGCCGTTCTCGTCGCCGTCGGTCCTCTGGCGTCAAGGACTTGGGAAAAGAAGAACACGGCGACATAATGCGAGTTCGGTCTCGTAGCCCTTAGACGTTAACCATGTTTTGAAAACGCCTCAAATCCACTCGAAGGGTAGAGCCTCTTCAGCGCTCTCTTGCGTCCCTTTCAAGGCTTCATGTGCTTGAGCCAACTTTATCGCTGCCGTCAGATTCCACTAGGTAGATCCCAAGGCCATGGCAGCATTTGTGCCCAGGGCGCTGACAAAGCCGCAGAAGGTCCCTCTCCCAGGCAAGCTGGTGCGCAAAGCGGGCGGCTTGGTTGATAAACGCAGCTTTTCGAAGGATGTCAATGCCACCGGAAAAGCCCATACAGTAGGACAAGTTGACGTCCTTAGTGAGGAGGGCAGGGGTGGTGTAGCAGAACGAGCTCCTTCACACTGGCAGGCTAGCTCATCAGGGAGGGGGACGTTAGACAAGAAGAGGATGGGCTTGGCGGAAAACCAAGGGCTTGAGGATGAGGATGATGGGCCGGAGGTGCTCCAGATAGAGAAAAACAAACAGCAGGCGAAAAGGAGGAGGGTTGAGCCCCAGTGTGATGAGAGCAATGCTTTAGAAAGTGCAGAAGTTCGAGCGTCCAAGAAAAGTAGAGATGTCCTGAACGGTGCAAGCTCTAAGCAGGTGTCTTCCGACGTGGCGGAGGTTGTCAGTGAAATGGGGATGGGCCAATCGGCTACAGGGAATGGTGTTCCATTTGAGGCTTCTGAGCAGATCAGAAAGGAGACGGTGGGGGCGCCAGCAGATGATTCTGTGACTGGGCCTGATGAGACTCCTGCATCTAGAGAAAATGTTGACAGTGATCTGCATAACGTCCAAACTGGAGCGGTGATGATAGAGAATGATTGCGGAGGTGGTCGCACAAACGGTGTCGCAGGCAAGGGGGCAGGGAAACAACGGGACAACTACGCAAAGAAGGTCTTCCCATATGGCAATTACAACCGGTACTATGGCTATCGCGTGAGTTGCCCTGCTAAACCCCCCATATTTTTGAATGCGGTGCAATCTTCAAGATTTTCCATTCATATTAATCAAAAGGCCAAACGGTTGATGTCTGTCACGGCTTGTGATCATGGCACAGTTTTTCCTTGCCCAAGCAAGATTTGCAGCACCTTTTGAGTGACCTCTTTTCAAACCTTCCGTTGAGCTTTTGCAGGAGTCAAACACTCAAGTTTAGCGTTTCGTCGACATGATGGAAGGAGAAAGTAGCTAGCAAGGAACTTTGACGCAGTGTTTCAATGCAAATATGGAGGCATCTGAAGTGTTGTTGGAAAATGTCTTTCTTGCAGTTTGCCAAGACACTATCAGAGGACCCCCGGTTGAGCTTGTTCCAAAAGGAATGGTTTCAGGGGAAGGCGTGCCTGGACGTGGGTTGCAACGAAGGCTACGTCACCATCGCTGTAGGTACTAATACCCTCTCGCTCTTCTCTCAGTCCCCTGTTAGCAAAGTCATCTTCGCACACTTTGCTCTCCAGTGCACTGCATTGTCAAGGATTACGGCTGCAGGAAATCCTGAATGATCGTTCAAGTGCCTCCCTTTGAACTTTTTCTTGGTAGCAGCTGCGTCGGCAGTCCATGCAAGTCTTTGAAATTTGATCCTCTCCCGGAGCTTTCCTTTCTCAGAGTACATCCTGCATCGTTTTGATATTGTCTCATGTGTGGCTCGTTGTGTGTCTGTGCTGCAGCTCAGAAGTTTGAGTGTGGGAGCATGGTGGGCGTTGACATAGATGGATGTGAGCATCCTTACCATCTCCTCGAGTTCTTCCTCTTGATGTCGCTGTGCTCTCACCCGAGTTGCATCCATAGGGATTCGCCTTTCCTTGTTCCATCATCAAGCCACACTTGCAGATCAATATCGTCTGTGCACATTCAGCATCTTCAAATGCTGGCTCTGTTCGGCCAATCCTTCCGTGTTTAAGCTTCAGCTGACATGTGCTCTATGTAGCTGAATGATAATCTCTACTTTGACAAACTACTTTTTACAAGCAACTCACGAATGATCGCACATCCTTTTCTCCTATCAGCCCTAGTTGCCAAGGCCAAAAGTCACCTCAAGCGAGAAGCCGCCATCCTGCGCCAAGCCAACAAGCCGCAGCGGGCGCGGCTCGAACTCGCTGGTCAAGCTGACCACCCTGGGGTTAGGCAAACCCTGCTATGGGGAACACAGAGCAGCCGCTCACCAGAAGGGCCGCTGAGACAAGAAAAGCGGAGGCGGCTAGCTCAGGGGTACGATTCGGGTCACCCCCCTGAATCTGATATTGGCGAAACTGGTCGAAGGGTCGTTTCGTCCACCTCCGAGCAAGTTTCGACAGTCGGGGGTTTCGAAGTCGTCGGAGAAGGGGGTGGTGACGGCAGTGGCAGAGGTGCGGACGAGGCCGCTGACGTCAGCAGTCGAGGTGCGAACGGAAGTGCTGACGTCAGCGGAGAAGAGTCGGGCAGAGTCGTTGTCAGCGGGGTTCCCGAGCAGACGGCCGACGGAACCCTCGGATCTTTGGGAGAAGCCTCTCTGCATTCTAGGTTTGCACAGGAGGGCGAGAAGCCGGAGGGTTTAGGTTTGGTTGGGTTAACCGAGGGTGAGAACGGGGACGTAAAGGAAGATGTTTTGCTTGAAACGGTTATGCTTGAAGGAAAAGGGGAGGGTATGGCGGAGGGCACATTAGATGAGCGAGAAACAGAGGGAGAGGTGTCGACGATCGATCCACCAGCCAGTGAAGCCACGGGATTTCTTTCAAGTGAAGTAAGGGAGTGCCTCGGGGGCGGATCGGCGTTGGAAAGGAAGCGGTTTTCGCAGAACGTGCAGTTCCGGAAGGAGAACTTCGTCGTTAGCCCGGTCGAGGAGGAGAAGTACGACGTCGTGATGAGGTGAGAGGGCGACTTTCAGTTCAAGTAGTGAGCAGCTGGGTGATTGCTGACGACGACGTTGGCCGCAGTTATTCAGTCAATCGCTGAGCTTGCCTGGTCATCTTAGCCGGGACTCCATGTGCGATGGATTTCGAGGGTTGTTTTTGAAAAGGTTGCTCTCGAACGCCTGACCTCGAAGCCGTGCGTCCACTGGGTTTTGCCCTCTCGTGTGCTTTAGGAAGCTCTCTGGATTAGATGCGTGGAGCTCTGCAAGGATGGCTCTTTCTGCTGATTACGGTCGCCTGCTTCGTTCGCCAAACCTGCTGGATCGACCCCTTCTTTGCTTTTCCGAAATCTCATCAGCGAGCTCATGTCGCCCGATGCAGTCTGAGCGTGGTCAAGTGGATCCACCTCAACTGGGGCGACGACGGCCTGCTGCGCTTCTTCTCAAAGGTCTACAAGAGCCTCAAGCCCGGGGGACTTTTCATATTGGAGCCGCAGCCCTGGAAGTCGTACAAGAGCAACCGGGCAGTCTCGGAGGTGGGTCTCTAAGTGCCCGGAAACGCGTAACGTCATTTCTGCTGCTTCGACTTGAACCTTTCGGTCCGAAGTACAGGGCCGGAGCGATGTGAATCGTGATCGATTGCCAAAGAAAGCGCCAAGTGTGCGCAAAATGCGAGCAGCACATGCAGGGTCGAAAACGTTTGTGAGTCAGCAGGCCGTCCGGGGTGGCCCAGACAGCTGCCTTGTTTCAAGTGAAACACTTTCTGGACTGAGTGCGGCCAGAGTGGGAAGGCGTGACATTGCGAGTCGTTTTAGAGGACTCTGAATGAATCGCTTCAATCACAAACACTCAATGGCGACTGACGTCCCTTGTTTTACTGTGCAGACGACGCAGCGGCACTTCAAGGAAATTAAGATTTTGCCGGACCAGTTTTCGAACGTCCTCCAATCAAAGGTCAGTTTACGCTCTTCCGTCGCAACGTTCTCAACCTGTGCTGAAAATCGAAATGACCATACAGCTCGGTCACCGGTCGGGAGTTTGTATCTTCATCAGAAGTTTGGTCTGCGCTCTTGGTGTGCGCAAACTCCTCAGCGGAGCTTTGAAGCTGCTGTCATGCTTATAGTCAGTAGATTCTGTATCTTTCTGCAGATTGGGTTCCGCAGTGCGGACATCGTCACGCCCGCCGTTCCTGGCAGTATAGGAGGATTCGGAAGGGCGATCTATTTGTATCGTAAGTAGGGAGCAATTCTGGTAGATTTGTCCAACTCGGTTTTTACCACGAAGATTTAACAACACAAGTGCTAGTATAAGAGGCCGCACTGAAGATGGAGACAGAGAGTTTTTCTTCGGGCCAGAGTCAGCAACGTTCCCACTTACAACAAGGGCAAATGAAGCGCGCATACTTCGATAAACAGTGATGTTGATTATCTAATTCAATCTGTCCTTCCGGGCCCATATCAATGATACTCCGTTGTTGTGCCATCTCCCTGCGGATCACGTAATAAAGTTCGGCAATGAGACGCGGCATGGTTGGTCCTGGATTCAAGTACACAAGACCATGCATGCGGTGACCTCTATCCTAGCTGAAGCCAATTGTCATCCTTCACTTTCAATGATGCCCTGTTGGTTGCATGCCCCTATGGTCTATAACTCGTCCGACGCTTTGAAGATGTCCACCGCAGCTAGTTATGCAATACACGAATTCGCGAGAGCCTCGCGCAAAGAGTCTGCTAGGTTTCTGTTTGCGGGAAGCCTCCACAATCAAACGGCGCGAATTACCCGTCTGTGTAGTCGGCTTCTTCAATTCAGTCCGGCATACTTTTGCGATTGAATCAAGCGGACTAGACAGGATACTTGCACGCGAGGCCACCTACTAGCTCCTTATCTCGTGTGCGGTGCCCCGCTGCATGTGCACACTTGCTAATGCAGAGGCTGTTCAACGGTTTGCCGAAGAACCTATTTCAGGAGTGCAAATCTAAATACAATACGTACTTCATCGCAACATTTGATGATTGCATGCATAGCGTTCGAGATGAGCATCCATGGGCTCGTACTATCCAACGAAAAGGGGTGGTGCTCCAAAGTTGAAATTGCAGCATGTTTCACAAGTTGATCAGGTTTGCTTAAAATGGTCCCCGTGTTACAATATATGTTTCCCCATCCTCCCCTCATCGAAATAAAGCCCGCTTGCGTGCTTGCAGATGATTGTACCTCCTCTACCCTTTCGACCGCAGCTTTATCTATCTCGATCGACAATCGAGCTGGATTCAACTGTGCCGCTCCCTCCTCTCCCTCTTCTGTGTTTCAATAAGTGCAATCTTTCGCTCGACTCACTGACCATATCGTCTTCCTCAAACGAACATACTTCCTGACACCAGAAACAGAAAGAACGAGTATCTGCGCTGCCTGCTTGCCACAGTGTCCCTCTGCACGCGTGCCGACAAACACGACTGTCCCGCTCTGAAATTGAACCCATTTCTGACAACGGTTTGTGCAGCTGTCCAGACTTCCGCTTAGCCGTCAAAATTAACCCTAACCAAGATAAGCATCGCCCCAAGAAGAAAAGGGCCGGCCTGACCACCAACCTACGAAGACTGAAACTACCGAACGTGAAATCTCGTCAACCCTCGAACCCCCTGTCGCTCCCCCAACGCGACGGAAAGACGCCAACGCGTGACGCAATCGGCCCCGGGTGGTGACGCAAGCTCGAGGTCTGGAGGGTCGGGCTTCTACTGGTTCGGGCAGTCGCGGGAGATGTGACCCTCCTGACCGCACTTGTAGCAGCCGCGGCCGCCGCCGCCGCCGCTGCAAATGAAACGAAACGAGGTCAGACTATAAGTCTCAAAATGCAGGTGGGTGGTCAAGTTGAATTCACAAACTTGAGGCGAGACAAGGATTGATCTCCGTTGCTTATCCACCTTTGCGTGTTCTCAAGAGGAGTAAATCTGTTGAACTGCCCCGATTGAAGGAAACACATTCACCCTTTCTTTCAGGGTTTTATGTCAGGAACCTGTTTTATGTCAGGAACCCCGGATACTTCACGTTCGTGTGCCTTCAAAATCGCTTCCATTGATGAACGAATTCATTGTCCGAGAAATTTCAGAATGACAAAACTCGTCGCCAACCAGCCTTCTTTCACCGACAAGATCATCATATCGTCATTCGTACTCGATCTCTGTTGAGAATCTACTGAAACGGCTGACTCACCCGCCGCCTCCTCCCTGTGGGCAGTCCCGCGAGATGTGACCCTCCTCACCGCACTTGTAGCAAGCCCTGCAAAACAAGCAGCAAGCACGTTTGACTAGTGGAAACACGTCTTCCTTCTCACTTTCGTGTGCATGCATAGTGAACCGGAACTGTAATCTAAACGGAATGGCAAAATTTTCAACGAGCCCAATCACACTTGAAGCCTTTCCTTCTTCAAGACCAAGAGCAGAAGGTGAAGCAACAGAGCGATCTTTTACGTAGAGCTAGGAACCGCAAGCCCCTACAAACTCTTTTGCTTCGCGTTCAAAACTTCTCTGAGACGGTCAGAGCAAGGATATACGTGCCTGCTGCCGCCGCCGCCTCCACCGCCACCATAGCCGCCGCCGCCCCCGCCGCCCTGCGGGCAGTCGCGTGAGATGTGGCCTTCCTCGCCGCACTTGTAGCATGCCCTGCGAACAGGAAATTCTCGGTCACAGACTCGTCGAGCACGAGACGATGTTTTTGAACAATTCGACATGGATCTCCTCTCTGTCGAGATGCTTGTAGATCGCAAGGAGACTTTGTCCGCGGATTGTCAGCGTCTTTTATCGCGGATTCTGGGGAACGGTGAAAGCCGATAGAATGGACCCCAGATGCCTTCGCTGGCTAATGTCTCAAGCGCAGTGCAGATCTTGGTGTAAGGTTTGCTGTTTGAAAGTTGGATCAGGCGTATCCTAATCAACGGTCATCAAAGATTGTCAAGATTAAATCATCTCATTTCCGTTGTGAGCATCCGAGAGGCCTTTCTTTCATCGAAAGGCCGTACAATTTCAGCCGCCCACATCTTGTTCCAAAGAGACGGATGAAGATACACGAAACGCAACAAAAAGTCATCAATCAAAGCTCTCAGGCTCACCGGCTGCCACCGCCGCCTCCTCCCCCGTAGCCTCCCCCTCCTCCGCCGTAGCCCCCACCGCCC
>DF236983.1:197752-241152 GCA_000708835.1 Klebsormidium nitens | reverse complement strand
CCCGTCCCGCCCGTACGCCCCCACCGCCCGCGCCCGTAGCCCCCCCCGCCCGTACGGCCGCCTCCTCCCCGACGCCACCCGTAGCCCCCCCCGCCCGCCCACGCTCCCGCTTCGTTGGGGCAGTCGCGCGAGATGTGGCCCTCCTGGCCGCAGCGGTAGCACGCGCGGCCGCCCCCGCCGCCCGCGCCTCCGTAGCCGCCGCCGCCGCCGCCATAGCCGCCGCCTCCAGCACCATAGCCGCCGCCGCCGCCCATAGGAGCACGGTCCCTGAGATAAGAGATGGATGAGATGGTGGAAACGGGTGGAAATGGGTGATCGACATTCGATACTGAGGATGAAAGCAACGGCGAAGTGCGCGAACAGAATGTGGATGAAAGAGCAGCCGTTCAATTCGGAGAGGACTTATTGAAGTCCTAGAAAAGCGAGATTCCTTCATACAAGTCTGAGGTACAGCAGAAGCAGCCTCCAGTTTGGCTTTTGCTGCCGCCGCTTAGAGAAACGCGATGTCTGCAAGATAGTGGTAGGTGGGCTGGATGAAAAGACTAAAACGAATGGAAAAGAAGTATTGATCTGTTGCTTCGAGGAAGAAGACTTATGAGCCGCCCCGCTTGAACCGGATCATACCCCGATGATTCCAACGAGGGGCGTGTCGAAATCCAGAAACCTTTGAATCCATTTCGAAACTCAAGTACAAATGAGTTTGAAGATGATTGAAGAACAACCAAGAAAGCAGAATTCCTAAGTTTTAGATTGAATCTGATTGCCACAATCCGAAGGATCAAGGTCTTCAGAGCAGTGAATGGTTGGAGTGATTGGTGAGAAGTCGAAGTTGCCAATCAAGACATGCGAAAGGTTTGAAAGAAGGGCTAGTGATAACCAAGATCGATGGTGCTTTGCGGACTGAGAACAGCTCAAAGGTTTTGACGAGCCAGAAAGACATTGGAAGACTATACTTGAAATGTAAAAACCCAACGCAAAAGCAGTCTTCATACCTCCTCCCAGGAATCGAGTAGAATGGCAACGGAGCAAAATGGATGTTATCTGAAGAATCAGAAAGTTTCATTTTCTAGAATGAATCAGGACAAGCAATTTGGCTTTTCAACCCTGAAGAAGTTGGTTTCCACATGCCCAAGTTTCACAGACAAGTGATTCGCAAACTTCGATTCAAGCAAGAGCTTCTCCACGTCCTTCAAGACGTTAACAGAGAAGCATCCACGAAGAATACCTTGAAGAGGGCTGCCTCTTAAGACTCCTTCGGGATGCAGCTGAAGATTCAGAACGCAGAGGATAGGAACCCCACCTCATCTGCTCGCGGGGTGCACCCTGGACGGCTGCACCGCCAGGCCCTGTGACGTCCAGCGCCTTCAAGCGTCCGTCATCGCCGGTACCAACCGTGAACTCCACTGGTTCGCCCTCCTTGAGGCTGCGGAAGCCGTCGGCGTGGATGCTGGTCTGGTGCACGAAGAGGTCGTCGCTTCCTGGAAGCAAGCAAAGAAAGCGCAAATTTGGAGAAGTAACCATTTCTAGAATTCAAAAGAGAGGAAATCAAGGTCAGATCGGCGACGAAAGTAGACAAGACGCTGCGATGATAAGCAGGTACTCTCAGAAGCTGCATGAAGGTTTTTGATGATGACACAAGCACCCGGACGAAGCAAGCGAGCTTTCTCGCTTCGAGTCAGGCTAAGATTTCGTCCTACAAAAACACCAAGAATGCTAGTCAGCTTAGAATCAGGGATTCCGAAATAACAGATGTTTTGCACTTCCAATGAGGTTAAGCATCCCCACTGCGTCTCACAATCCCTGATCAAGTGGTAATGGTCTGCTCAGCAGTAACCATTTTTTCAATGAAATACTGTTCAGATTTTGAAGTACATCAGCAAAACCCATTGGGTTCCTGGGATGGAGATCTTCGAAAGTGAGGGCTTGTCTATTTGGATGCTGTCATATGTTCCAGCTGTCACATTGGGCTAAAGTTGCAACCCATTACAAAATCTTCAAAGACCATGCTGTGGATCAAACATGGACCAAAAGTCTCCCGTGTAATCTACACGAGCCAATAAGATAACAGAAGATCCAGGTAGGCAGAAGACCACTCATGAATGCAGTATCTCCATGATTCGAACTTAACAGACATGCAAGCAAGACTCAGGACAAGAAAACTTACCTAGATTTCAAATTAACAGAGCCCTTAAAGCAAAAACTCTATAAGATACATTGTTTCAGACCTTCCAGATCGAAGCAGATACATGGCACAGAATTGAAGATCCTCCAGAAGATCGAAGCTTCATCAGTCTCTATGTTCCTCATGCTGTTGCAAAAATCCTTATGGGACAACTATAGCAGACCTCGCATGCTTCAAAAACCTCAAGAAGAATGAAAATCCTCGGGATGGATCAGGGTCAAAAAAAATCTGATCACAGCTCTGAATGCAATGCAAGCGCTCACCATCGTCAGGGGTGATGTACCCATACCCCTTCGTGCTGTTGAACCACTTGCATGTGCCAGGCTTCTTCTCTGTCTCGACCGCCATGATTTTGATCCGCGCACCCTTCGCAGTCCTTCAGCAAGTCTTGACAGAGTTTCTTGGTGAACGGCGCGGACAGTCAAGCAGAGCAGCAGGCCCTTCGCAGAAAGAGACGGCAGAGATACAGCAAAGCTGTCCCTTTCGAGCTTGATGTAGATAGGAGACGGCGAGGATTTCAAGGGAAGGAGGCGCAGAGAAGCGTCAGGGGATGCTCGAAGGGCGGCGTTCTCGAGGCTATGGTTCTGTGAAGTCGATTGCAAATAAAGAATTCTGCATTTTGACTCGAAGAGAATGCAATGCTGTCTCTTCTTCTTTCAAGATTCTACTGTACGCCTCCCCTGTACGCCTCCCCTCTTACCGACCCGTTTTTCAGTCCCCGTATCGAACCAACTAGAGTCTGATTTGATCTCTTTCAAGTCTGTGATATTAAATTATTCGACGCTGTTATTTCACCTTTTCTGCACTTCGAAGCTTACAGCGGTTTCACAAGTTTCTTCGAACTCCGACCTTGTGTTGGACTGGCTCAATAAGTTGGCGTCTAAAGCACCTGACATTGATCGAAGTGAGCATTCTTTACACGAACACTTGTTCGTGCATACTGGCGTCCACACACGTCCACAGAAGCTCGAAGGAAGGAACAGATCGGATCCTTTCTCGCGGCGTTTCGACTTCTAAAACTGGCTCGTCGAAGATGTCTACGCCAGCACCTCCGTTAAAGCCATTCGATTTTTGTGACTCCAAGCTCGAAACAGACCATGAAGATGCACGTGAATATTTGCTCAGTCAGCAAGCCGAGAGCTGATTGCAAAGCAATCAGATCGCGCCAGCGCATCTCTGAAGTGGTTGCACCTGATCCTATCTTCCTTCACGTGATCGTCGTCACACGAGGCACATGCAGATCTTTTGACAAAAAGCGCATTTGCGCGCGCTATAGAAGCTCGAATGTCACAGCGTCAGGCACTCTGATCTCGAGTCTCTGACGGCATGGTGCTCGTCGCGCATTGTAAGATCTTGCAGTCTCAACGGAGTCGTGAAAGGTCTTTGAGTCCGATTGACAAAAGCCCTTCAAACCATTTGACCTCACTGATCTGCGTACTACATTCTGCCTGACTTGAAGTTATGCGCGAGCACCTGCATGTGGAGCTCCCACCTACTTTGCCAGCTTCAAACCGCAGAAGACGCCTAACGGCAGAAAATTGAGTAGCTTTTCAAGTTTCTCCTTGATCAAGTGAGCCTGAAATCCGCCTTTGCCAAATCTAATCTGTCGAGCAGCGGTATGTTTCCAGCTGAATAGAGACCAAAAGCTTCCGTTTCGCTTTCAAGGGCCCTTGTGATCAAGCTTAGCAAGCGCTTTTTCTGCTTTCGGGCTTTGGTGGACGAAATGCAGTCTTGTGCTCGATTGATTTTATAATAGTGACTATTGACAATCCTCGGGTGTCCTTCGAGTGCTGAGAATGCCGCTGGGTGAGCATGTGAAAGAGGTCAAGATCAAAAGAGGGGAGGAGCGCCTGGACCGCCGGAGCGGAACGGGCCATCGGCACAGCGGAACGGGCTTTCCCGACGGGCCCCGGAAGGGGGGAGTGCATGGGTGGGGAGTACCCGGCGAAGAGGAGATGCGACCCGTCGTGGAGGTCCTCGACAAGAATGATCCGAACTATGAACCGAATGTGAGGCCAGAAAGATTTTCAAGATGCATTTCGCATGCATGGTACGTTGGTACATGGAACGAGATGAGTGCTATTGTGTCTGTCTGCCAGAGGTTCAAAGTGACCTAACGGTGATGTCTACACCGTCAAGCTCTGTTTGAGGCAATCAGTAATTTGTTTAATGCGTTGAACACATATTTGTTTTTACTAAGAAGGAAAACGTCACGGGAATAAAAGGTCATTGGAGAGAGTTAGTCGGAGTGCTTCGAAGATCTTAAGGACACTGACGATAGTTCGGATTTCAGGGAGGGGAAATCTTACATTTTAATCGCCTTCCGTTGCTCTAGCAGTTAGAAATCTTTGCGTCCCGAGGAAAACATCGACAGCGGATATCATCTGAAAGCTGTTGGCTCCTCGAGGGGGCAGAGTGAGAGATACATGGCAAGCCTTCAGCAAAGTCCGTTGGGCTTTTTCATCATTCAACGGGCGGCTAGCATCAATTCAGGGAGCTGTCAACGTGCCGGCAGACTTGTCTTCCTTCCCACGCTCATTTTGAACAGTGCTCCTTATCAAAGTACAACTTGCTTTCTGACATGAGTGGTAAGAAATCAATCCGAATCCGGACTTCAAGTGCGGCCAGTGTTGCATCGTAGCTGCTTCCGCGTGCTGCTCGCCGTGGGTGCTTCGACCAATTTCAGTTGCAGCACACGTACGATCGACAGCGCTTAGCATAACACAAACTGAAATCGTTTCCCTTTCGTGTTGAGCGCAGCACACCCCCATGAGCTCGTTTTTACTTTGCTGCAGGAGGGGGCCGCACACCAGGAGAGGGGCGTTCCACCAGTCGAAGAAGCCAGGAATGAAACAGGACAGCCTCCAAGCCCCGTCGAGAAACAGATTCGCAAGGTCACCTTAGAATAGCAAATGCGCTGCGATATTCCAAGGTGTCATATATTCTACAAGCTTGAATAGATGCTGCCGCGTTATACTTTATAGCAATTGCAATGCATCGGGGTGATGTAGAACAATGTAGAATAGGGCCCCGATCCAGCGCATTTTTGCGCGCTCGCGCGCACTCTGCGCGAGCTCGCGGAGCTGGACCGCGGCTACTTGGTCTCAGAGATTGACAGCGAGGCGAGGCACGGAAACGTGTTCCGGCGGATCGTTGACGGGATTGCCGTCACCTTTCAGATGGCATCGGTGCATTCCACCAAAGGCGTGCAGACAGGGCCGCTGAAAGTGCTCGGCGTGTATACTTACATGATAAGGTGATGCAACGAAGCAGGATGACAGGATAAGGCCGGAGGGGCAAATCCGCGGTGATTTGTGGAAGCCGAGCAGATTGTATGCTTCTAAGATCGGCTGAGTAGAGGACTCTTAAGCGAACGAGCGTGAGTATGCACTCGCAAATCGCGTCCGTCTCATGCGATATAAATAAAACTGCAAGCACCGATCGCTGTGCGCAGATATATTAGTGATCCGACGAGAATTGTGGGCAGCAAGAACTTAACGTATAAGAAGGAAAAGCAACTGCAAGTCCGCATGCACAGACCAACTATGTCCCGAGCTATCATGCAACCAAGGATGTCGCGGGCGGGTCGCCGAAGGATCAAGGCCTCTATCGAAATGCACTGCAGCTCGCACCTTCGTACATCTTCGGTGCAACTATTCGCTGCTCGCGCACACATTGGATGGAATGACGCTACTCAAACCATCCTAGTTAGAAATACATACATGCCGTCTTGGTAGGGCGATCGGGTGGCAGTCGGTAGCCACTGAGGCTGTGCCAAGATTCAAAGATTGTGCGACGACGAAAAACAAGTTTAAGTGATTGACGTGTTTCTATTTTTGCCACTGATCAAAACTTGAAGACGTCTAAAGCTGACAAGCTTGGATCCGGCCGACTCGATGGAAAAAGGAGATTCAGACTGCTTAAGGGGGTTCAGGTGACAGTGTATCTCGCATGCTACCGGCTGTCCTGTATGCAGTGCTCTCCATCAAGTCTTCCGTTCACGTTTTGGCTTCAAAGGGCATTGGAACGACTTATGCCCCGGCTTTCCACAGACGAAGCATGCATCGACGCTCTTATCCAGCTTCACCCCGTTCACTTCTCTGTCTTGTCTCGACTCCATCTGTTCTACTGGAGCCAAAACCTGCTCTGCAGTCCCCGCCACCTTCTTCTCTTTCTGCGGGCACTGGTACGACTTATGCCCCTCTTGTCCGCACACGAAGCACGCGTCACTGCTCTTATCCACCTTAGCGTTCCGCTCCCCGCCTCCCTTTTCCGCTGGCTTTCCGGCCCCCTTGGACGGACATTGATACGATTTGTGCCCCACCTCCCCACACACGAAACACGTGTCGTCATCACCTTGCCTCCCACTTTCGCGCGCGCTTCGGCCGCTCTTCTCCTTCTTTTGCGGACACTGGTACGATTTGTGTCCGACCTGTCCGCACTCAAAGCACGTGTCGTCGTTACTCTGCCCCTCACTTTGGATACCGCTACGGCCGCTCTTCGCCTTCTTTTGCGGACACTGGTACGATTTGTGTCCGGCCTGTCCGCACTCGAAGCACGTCTCCCCGGCGGTTTGTACCGGGGCCGCAGCCCTGCCCATCTTAACCGGGCACTCAAACGACCGGTGCCCTTCCTGGCCACAGACGAAACACCCCTCTCCCACCGGTTTCACTTCCGTCTCAACCACATGGTTATCGTCCGGTGCCGCCTCGGGTTCCGCGCTAGCCCTCGCTTTCTTCCCGCCTTTCTTCGTTGGGCATTCAAATGACTTGTGCCCTTCTTCCCCGCACACAAAGCACGCTTGCGACCCCTTCGCCGGCCCCTTTCCCCCGGGGGGTTTCTCCGGGCACTCGAACGAGCGGTGCCCCTCCCCCCCGCACACAAAACACCCGCCCTTCGTTTTCTCCCCCCCCGCAGGCCCCGCCCCAGGGACCCCCCCTTTGCTCGCCACCGCGTACGCCACCGCGTACGCCACCTTCATCGGGCGCCCGAGGCACAGCTCCTGGTTCTTTTTAACCGCTTTCTCTAACGATGATTCATCCTCGAAATCCACGTGGCCGTACCCCTTGAACTGCCCGGTGTCCTTGTCCTCCGCCCACTTGACCGCCCGGATGTTGCACCCCGAGAAAAAGTCCCGCAGGATCGCCTCATCGATGCCCCAGTCGAGGTTGCCGATGTACGCGCGCAACGAGCCGGGCGCCCGCGGGGGGGGCTCCTCGAATCGGGGCTTCTTGGCGTCCGCCGGAGCCGTCTTGGGCTTGCACGGGGCGACCTTCAGAAACCGCCCGCCCCTGCAAATTACGGACCTGGCTTCAGAAACAGATGCCACATGGAGGATTGGAGACTACGACTCTGGTTTCAAAGTGACGCCAACTGCAGACTGAAACGCCTCTGAGTGGGGCAACATGTCTGGCTCAGATAGCGTCCTAAACGGTGACACAAGGCCAGCTTTAGCTTTTCGCAGTGCCACTTCTGAGCCGTTTCAGGAAACAGAAGTTGCTCAAAGATGGCTTCAGGCATTGCAGGACTTTTCTGCTGGAACTCTACATCATCAAGGCTGCCACGCGCCTGATTCCGTCGCATCAGCGGACGAGCTGGAACCAATAAAAAAGTTCAGCAGACAACCGAGCAGCTCTCGATTTCGTGAAGAGGAAATTGGATAGCATGTTCGTCTGTGCGGCGCTCACATTTCGGCTCCGTCCAACGCTTGCGCCCTCTTCGCAGCCACCTCAGTCTGCAGACAAAATCGACGGGATCAGCCTCGCACAAACGTAGAATCTCGCCACCTTTGGGAATCTCGGACAAGCAACTCAGTAAAGAACGACGTAAAACCACCGCTTCTTTCGGGAAGTGCCAACTTTGGTGCCTTGAAAGGTTTTCCTGACAAACTAAGAGCTGCCTCTCATACCATAGAGTGACGCAAGATCGAGAACCGCCCTGCTTAATTCCGAAAGTTGCGCACAGCGATCCTTCAATTTGCCAACACCTGGGGCAGACCGACTACCACGCACTCCCTGGCACCAATCAAGCACGTTGATCTCCCCAAACCTCTAAACACGGAAGCTTTTGTCTTGCCCAAATCTTTTTTTCCAATTCAAGCGAACGGATGGATGCGGAACCCCGGCTCCCGTCCCATAGATTTAGTGCCACATAGCGTCAGCAGAGGCAGAGGAGGGTTTTGCTACAAGCCTCGTCTAGCTACCGCCCACTTGCTGCGTCCCAAAACATTCCGTGCACTCGCAGCTTTAAAAACAACCCCAGCAAACAAACGTCGAAAAGGATTTCGGAAATCCTCGAGGGGAGAGAAAGAACGAAACAAGTCCTCCTGACTTGCTTACTCTAACCTCCGTCCAGAAAAGTATCGACAATATCTTGAGAAACCTTACCTTGAAGGTGATGAAGCAGATCCCGTTGAAATTGCCCGTGTCCGGAAACGTGCAGAAGTCCAGGTCTGCGATCGTGCCGCACTCGCCAAAGTACTGGTGAATGTCGTCCTCAGTCGTTGTAAACGGCATGCCCCCGACGTACACGCGCTTCGGATCCACCTGTCCAGCCCTATTCAAAAAGCGGCAGCTAGTGAGAAATGGTATGCAACTCATACCGTTTGTTAGCAAGGCACCGTGCATTTGTACGCTCCTTGCACTGCACTCTGCTTGCGTACACCGCCTGCAGTTCCAGGGTTGGTGGAAAAACCGATGATAAATTGAGTTCAGAGTTGTCCCATTGGATGTTGGACCCGATCGAGGTACCTTTGGGGGCCGTTCTGGTGCCTGCGAACCCCGCAACAAGCTGAGCGTTCTCAAATGACTCCTGTTCGCCCCAAGTTTTGCCGACTTCAGCACCAGAGCTCAGAGGAAAAATGCAAGACGCAGAGCGGGTCCCAGAGAGTGTCTGTCATTGCGAAAAGACCCTGTCAAACACACCTATCAGCCGCAGTGCTCTTACACGGAAAGGTCAGCAACGATCAAGCGGAAGCGATATCTTCGAACCAGCTCGCTCTGGTGAAGAGCTTCTTCCGGACCATGTTTGTTCGTACACAAGGGCACAAACTCGGCTGCGGATCTGAGGAAATTACGAACTCGAGGGGCCTCATGTTGCCTTCCTCGAAGGACTGTGCACAAGAGCGGTTTTTGGCAAAAGAAATCATCTCGTGACCACTTCTCAGAACGTAACCTTCTGTAACAAACAACCCTCTACGCACCTGGTCTCCCCATCCATTGTATCCCTCTCCTTCCGCTTCCCAAGCTCCAGGGCTCCCTTCTCCCCCCCACCATTCAAGGCTCCCTTTGCGGCCCCGTGACCCTCCTCATCAGAGCCCCCAGACTCCCCATTGCTCTCGTCCCCACTCTCAGACCCCTTATCGCCCTCTTCATCAGACTCGGCTGACGCTCGCAAGCTTTCGCTAGCATTAGACTCGTCCTCTTTGTCTGAGCTTCCTTCGTGAGATGTTTCTGAAGCTTCACTGTCGTCAGACCCTTCCGCTTCCTCTGACATTTCGTCCTCTGAAGTGCGGCTCTCTCCGGCTGCGCGCTTCTCCCTGTCAGATGCTTTTTCCTCCGAAACTTCACTTCCTTCCGACCCGCTGGATTCGGCATCAGAATCTTCCGTCCTCTCAACCAGGTCCTCGCTTTTGTCCTCATCTGACTCTTCTCCGCTGCTGCTTTCCTCATCATCAGTATTCGCCCTCTCAAACTCGCTCGCCAGATTCCTTGGGTTCTTTGAGTTCTCCGAACCATCTGAACCGTCCTCATCAGATGCCTCCCCAGAGCTCGTCTCCCCATCGGTCGCTTCCGAATCACCACTCTCACTAGCTTCACTCTTTTCAATTGACCCTGACTCAGAGTACGATGCTTCCTCTTGACTGGACTCTGATACAGCATCAGCCCCTTCGACTTCGTCATTGTCCGAGCTTCCACTGGTCTCTTCCTTTTGCTCCATCCCGTCAATCTCCTCAGCGAGCCTCGAGGCCGCTTTCAGGATCTCCGCCCCTGCCTTGACGTCAGCTTTCATCACCACTTGTGCAGCCGCCAGCGCCGCCGCTAGGGCCTCTCGTTTCTCAGCCAGCCCTTTTTCGGGCTCTGAGCCTGTTTCACTAGACTGGCCTGCAGGAAGGAAGTGTTCTCTGCTTAGAACGCAGTTTGAGAGCTAGATGATGCTTGATTTGCAATGCTGCACAATATTATGGTGTGTTTAAAGAGTCTCTTGGTCTCTCAGCAGCATACTGTCCAAACGACAGCACTGTGCGACTAAAAGAACCTTCAAAAACTGGTTTCTCTACCTCCATCAGTTGACCTTTGTCAAGAGCTGGACAAGCTTTGAAATGGGGCTGAAGAACTATGCCAAGTGCGCGCTAAGGCGCCTTCTAGGAAAGGGAGCTTGGCGCTGACAACCACCACCAGCTTTTGTTTTTGATTTCAGCACGCAACGTCAGAACCTGCTAACTGGTCAGTTGTGAAGTCCCATCAGAGTACTTTAAGTCTCTGCTTGCTTGATGCTAAGATCTCCAGCAGTGACATGTTTACGCGCTGACGTGTGTTAAGAAGCAAAAAGCTGCTTCACAGCAATAGAAGAGACAAGATGGTGCAAATGATAATCAAGATCCCCACAATGTAGACCGGCCTAGCTCTTGCCACACCGCCATTTCGCTCTCAGGATAGATAAAAACTCAAGCGTCGTCAAAATGCATTCATGATGGGCTGCTGCTAATCTATGCATGTCTAACAACTTAGAATCCAAAGAGAGGCACCTCATGAGCATCAGCTCAACTAAAATGTTGCGAAATAAGAAAGTGCATCAAAGGTACAGAATGCACGCAGTTCAAGGCACCACGTTTAGTAAAAAGGTGGTGTAACATGCTTTTCACTTGCCAGAGTACTACTGGTTTTCCAAAGCCCTTCGTGAAAGCACAGACAAAGCTGCACTCACCTGAACCCTCCTCAGAATCGCTGGTCGCCATAGACCTCTTTTCGTCATCACCGGATGATGCCCCAGAGACATCACCGCTGATTGTCTCCTCGCTGCTCTGGCGGCCATTATCATCACTCTCCTCGCCACCACCTGAGCTTCCGGACTGAGCTGGCTCCTCTGAGCTCTCGGGTTCGCTTTCCTCTTTTTCCTCTCCCATCGAACTTGAAGAGCTGGACTCAAGCTCGGGTGAAGACACTTTCCGCCGGCCGTTAGCCAAAGGAGCAGTCTGCCGCAATGCAGGGTCAGTACTTTTCTCCACGCTTCGCCTTCGCTTCATTTCTTGGGGGTGGTTGCTCAGCGCCTTCCTCTTCGTGGGCGCCATTTCTACCTCACCGTAGGGCAGCTCAGTCACATTATCCCTCACACGCACTGCATACAGGGGCATGAGCGTCCATTACCGTGGCGATCCATGCGTTACCGCGCGACAACATTGAACTAGATCGGATGCTGAAACCGCGGGCGCGTCGTGTGGCGACGGGGGATCCCATCGAGATCCATGCTTTCCAGGCTCGTTCCTCACGCTTTCAAGCTGCGGAACAAAGCACGGGCATAGCCTTGAGATACCTACGATCGACATTCATATATGTGTGCCATGAGAAGCCCAACGCCCATCTGGCTAGCGCAAATACGAAAAGAGACATCAGTGCATTGATGAGATGCAACTGTATGCTGACATGCCAAAGAATTAACGAGAGTTGTAGTTCGTGTAAAGGAGGGCAAGGCGATCGCTCCTTCGTTGGTCCGAGATCGTATTGTTTTCAAGCTCTTGTATAACGTCGCTATCAGCTTGACGTCAAGGGGTACCAGGGTAGTCCCCTCGGTAGTCTGATTCTGAAATTCTGAAGCCTCATGGGAGCACTCCGGGAGTGCTCATCAGGAGAATTTTCTGTGCCAGAGATGCTGCTGACGTTTGACGTTGTGCAATGTGGGCAACGACAGGTCATGTTTCAGCTTTCGAAGAAGTTGACTTGTACCACACATCTGCATAACAAATACATAGTAGTGGCCGCCCATCGATAGACTTTCTTTATCAAGTCATGTATATGTATCATAAATCCTCCTATGATGAAGCTTGTTCATGATTTTACGGCAGCAAAGCCGCGTAGCCCACAGAGTAAGCTGCAGCACATGTACTTATGCGTGGCTGTCGCAGAATCCGATCTTGCAAACGTTTCTGCGGGCCGATGTATATATGCGTCTGATGCTATTGCAGCTTTGTCGGCTCGACTGTGTGCAGCAGTTCAGCATCTCGACTCTTCGCACACGCTTTTGAAATCAATCCCCCATCAATCAGCAAGCTCACATCCACTGCCTCTGATATGTACATAATTGATCACCTGAGCTTGATTGGAAAGAGTTTCGAGCTTTGTAGAAGCTTCCTATTCCTGTGCAAATTATTCTGCATATCGATAAGCTTGATTGAAAAGAGTTTCGAGCTTTGTAGAAGCTTCCTATTCCTGTGCAAATTATTCTGCATATCGATATCGAAGTCAGAAGTCGACGTCGCGCCTTACCTACTCGGACTGCGAGTGGACCTGCCTGGTCTAAAATCCTAAGCTCTTAGGGCATCCGTCTAAGGACAAGCCGCTGCATGACCATTTAGCAGGCACTTAGCTCTGATGACAGCCCGGAGATGGACCAAAGCGAGGACAACCCGGCGCTGGTACATCGACCACAGACGTGTTCGTGCATTTTACAGCAGCCTTGGAAGCAGAGAGCAAGTTGTTTTACGTGCCTTCTGCCCCACGACGAGAACAAAACCCTGATCCCCTGAGCCTCTACTCTGAGAGAGTTACATTCATTAGGTGCACAATCGTCGGCCGAGTCTGTGTAGCAGCGTCCACTGGTCTTGGCATGAGCTATGATGGCTTCATGTCGAGTCTCAAACCATTGTTCGAAAGTGCAGAGGTGTCCCCCCAGATCTCGAAATTGTACCGCCAAGCTTCCCCAATGTTTGCGGCCCCGCGTGGATACCCTTACAAAGACGGAGTTTGTGATTCGAAAGATTACATGAAAGCCGTGGAAGTTGCTGCCAAAATAGACATTCCTTTTCGCGTCATAGTGCTGATCAGAATCATATTCGATCGTGACGATCCTTGTTTGCCTCTTGCAAACGTCCAGCCAGGCCTTGCAGACAAGCCTGCAGGATCGTAGAGTTCCAGGGGTTAACCAAGCACGATCCCAAGCTCCTTCCTGGCTAAGTGCAATTCTCAGGATGCCTTCTTGCAATTCCAGAGGAAGACTCTGAAAGTCGGATGCCACAGAGGACGTTGCTCTGTAAGAATCCGCTGCCTTTTCCCTTCCCAAAGGAGTCGGGACGTACGAGCGCGTACAACTTTCTGTTTCGTTTGAAGACTCCAATTGTGGAGAAGATCCTACGACATGTTCCACCGAGGCGGCTGAGTCAGGTGGTTTGTTCAAGAGGGATATACTAGTTGTCAGCTCTTTTTCACTATTTCTATTTTCGATTTCCCCGTAAAGATGTGTGTGAGTTTCAGGCTCCCCCGATGTCACAGGACTCAGGTTCACTGGAGCAGCCAACTCCGTCTTCTCTTGAACGGTTTGGTTACCCCTACTCTGAGATGCTTCGCTACTCTCCGTCTCTTCTACGCTTTCATGAATACCTGGAGCAGGCAGCTCGCACGCACGCGTGCTGCCATTTCCAGACCGTTTTGGCAGAGAGAAGTCATTCATCAGGGCCGCCGCTTCCGTCTTCTGTCTGAAGTCCTCAATCCTGCTTTGAGACGGACTTTGCTTAATTCCAAGGCAACTTGACCGACCCCAGCAAAAGCACAACCCGATAAAACCCGATGCTGCGATGCAGGCTCCCATGCGGCCCATCTTTACAGGCGACAGAGGCTGTTTGCTTTCAAGCTGAGACTCAAGAGTTTGTTCACACAAATGTTGCCTTTGACCGCTTTGTTCGGTCGGCCTGCTGAGACGCGGCCGGCCGCGTGACGTGCCCGTTTGTCCGAAGGGGTTTTGCATGGTCTTGGACGTGATCGGCAGGGTTTAAGATTACAAATCTTAGTGCGACCTCGCATTTAAAATCTCTTGGATTTGTCAGTGACGTCGTCGAGGACGCTCGGGCTCAACGCTAATTACAAGCTGGCAGGCAAACAAGCAGTAGCTCCCCTCAGTCAAAACAATGACGTCAGAACCAGATTGACGAAGGATTCTGGAGCAAGCCCGTCCAACAGAGCGACTCACCAATGACATTCTCCTCATGAAGTCAGGGTATCTTAGTCAGTGCAGCATCATTCGATACTCCACTTCCATGTTCACGAATGCTCTTCTTCCGCACAACCTCAAGGGAGCAAGCTGAGATTCTCTCGCGCGCGATGGCGCCCTTCTCTCTCAGAGCACTCTTATTGCATGGAAGGCTTCTTGCTTTACTAGGCATGCTTCTTGTCGTGATGACGATGAGCCCCGCGCTGTATCGAAACTTGACAACGGCAAAAGGTGGCACAAAAAAGGAGTCTCCAGTGTCTGAACTACCAGAGATTATCCATGTCAGAAGACCCAGCCTGATGAATTACATTCGCTCGGATCTTCAACTAAACGGACATAGATCCAAAGGAAGGAAGGATGGGAAACTTGAAACAAGCGTCAACACAGTGGACCTCGAAGATCCCTTTTCAAGCCTGTTTGCAGAACCACTTGATCAACAAAGTTCTGAGGAATCATTGAATCCTTTTCCTCCAACAGAAATTATTCAGTATGACCATGAACAGCTTGACCTTATAAGGGGCCGGCCACACGGAAGGAAGCGGGAGGAGGAGCGAGGAACTGGAAATACACATCGATCAACAGATATGAAGAACACTGACTTCATCGGATATACGCATGACATTGATACCTCGTCCTTGAAAAAGGCTGATGTCAACTCTACCTCGAAAATCAACCCTGACCAGAAGCAGCAGGACAAGGCAGTCGAAGCTTCAGAGTTCGCGACCAAGGCTTTGCGCTGGACGGAAGGTGAGCGTTGCAGGCACCGTATTAGAAACGGTCTATGCATAATCTTAGGTTGAAACCAAAATGTTGCAACGTTATGCCTTGCGCGAGAAAAGATAAGAAGCCTTTCGCAGATAGAAGTGACCTGCATTCAACCCTCCCAACAGATGCTGAAGCCTACATTGAGAAGCGCCTCGATGCAATCCAGCATCCAAAAGCCTGCTCCCAGAACAAGTGGCTCGTGGTGGACTCTGACGTCTCTGGGTTGATGTGGAATTTCAACGCTGCCATCCGCGCCCTAGTCGTCGGCCTCCAAACGAACAGGACGGTCGTCTTCCAAGGGCTAGAAGTGGACCCCAAAAAGCCTTGGAGAACGGCTGCATGGGACGGATGCAGCGACAAGACCATCAGTTGGTTCGCATGCATCCTCTGTCCCTCTTTGACAACAGACTTCTTTCCTTGTCCTCTGCTAGCTTTTCCTTGTGCTGTTTTGGAGGCGCCTGATTTGCAAGCTTTACCAGCATCTCTTCAACACTCACCATAATTTCTGACCAAAACTTTTCCGTGCTGCCAGCTTCTTCAACGTGACAAGGTGCGAGCTTGGAGATCAGCCCCGACAGAGCTCAACTTTTGGGAAGCTAGACGACTGGCCCTTCTGGTGAGCCATGTTTCACTTCTGACCAATAGGAATAGAATCGGATTCTCAAGGTCAGAAGATGCCTGATTTTCAAGTCAGGCATGTAACGTTTTCAATAAGGTCTGCGCAGAAACCCCGGTGCTTTATGATTTCGTGCAATGAATCCCGGATTTGGAGTCCGCGCGAGCTTACATCGCGCGTTCATCAGGAGCATACACGTACATCTGTTTGGCATATGATCAACTCTTGAAGTTTTCACTAATAGTGCACTCTTCTGCCAGGAACCCTGAAGTAAGAGCTGAAACAGAGGCTTTTCAAGTGGTCAGAAGTGGTACGCTGAGAAGCTGGCCTGGTAAGGATGATGGATGAGCATCATAGTAGCTCCTCTTTGAAGGCCGGTTCTGTCGAGAGTCTGGCTGATGTACAGGTCGCATGTTTTGCTTGATGGAACGCTTGACCGAAAACTACGATTGTTGTTTATTTTAGGTGCTTATATTCTGTGCTGTCAATTGCAATCTTTCGGATCTCGGCAGGTACTTGGGAAGATGTAGCTCCGGCAGGACTATGGGAGGATCTGGTCGCAACCGGCGCAGTTTACATGGAAGGTGGAGGGGATCCGTACACTAGTACGTCAGTTCAAAGAGTGAGTCTTGTTCCCATTCCTGTTCTTCGGTACCGGACTGTTCAGCAAGGGCAAACGCAGCCCACTTATCGTACCCGGTCATGAGCACCTTCTTCAAGTGCGTGCTCTGAATCTCTTAACTTCATATCTGGCAAGCCGGAGCGCGAGCAGAAGGAAAATGCAGAAGGATAATGCATAAAACAAAAGATTGTTGGTTTCTAACGGCTGTCGAACGGAATGTAGACACTTTTGGAAAGCTTGAGGAAGTTCACGGGCTGATCTTCACTTTTCGCAGGTCTTCATGCTGTTTTCCGTCATCGCAAAGTGGATGACGAAACCGGTGCCAAGGATCAAGAGCATCGCAGAGACGATCATGGCCCAATATCCAGACGTAGAGTCTCCAATTGTTAGCCTGCACATCCGCAGAGTCGACAAGATGACAGAAGGTCAGTCATGAAAGCTACCAAATTGCATCGAAAAACAACGATCCTTGTGAGTTGTGGCCCCAAAGGCAGCAGTAGTACCCCTTCGCCTCACTGCCACTTTCCATGCATCTGCTAGAAGGAACCCCTTTGGACAAGTCGTACGTCGCGATATCTGAAGTGCATCAGAACTCTTCCACTCCGGTCGTGCAGATCCTTACTGGGAGGAACACCGGCAGTACAGAGATCCCTCTGAGTACGGGAGGACAATTACCGAGCTGAAAAAGAGCAGAGGTTATCTATGGCCTACGGTACGGGAGCAATCATGAATAAGGGTTTTCTCTATGATGACTATAATTCAAAGTTTCGCAAATTGCCCCAAAATCCAAGTAGCCAAGCCGAACTGGTGAGTATTTACCTGCCGTCCAGAAGTCTTTCCAGCAGATCTTCCCGTAACACAGAACAATTCCAGACGGTGTTGATCATTGATTCAAGACGCTCAAGTCGTGAACTTCGAAACACAGTCTTGGTGAAAAGAGTAATCTAAGCACATCAAGCAGCAGCCGGAACACAATTGCGTCCAGCATAAGATGCAACTCTTGAGGTCTTCTCTATCTTCGTTTAGGTCTTCGTCGAGTGCGACTCGGAGGAGCTCCTGCAGCGAATCGTGCGCGACCCGGCCGCCTTCGGCCTGCGCAAAGGCGTGCGCATCATGTACAACTCCCTCCTCAACCGGTCCGCCATCGAAGAGTACCACGGCCACGACCAAGTGCCCCCCGAGATCAAGGCCGAGCTTCAGGAGCACTTCGTGGCGACGCTCTACGTCATGGCTCAGGTCTCTGACTACGTCGTCGCAACGCTGACGTCACACGTCGGTCGGTATCTCTGGGAGTACATGGGGGCAAAAAAGCGGCTGGAGCAGGTTGGGGTGGAGGGCGAGTTGGGGTTCTCTTTGGATCAGCCGACAGGGCCGTTCTATCATGGACACTGGTATCCGTGATTGCGGGTGTCTTATTGTACAAGCCAGGACTTTTGGTAGGCTTCAATGAGCGTCTGACTTCGATAAAAGGTTGCTGCTCTTCTGAAGTGATCGTATGCTGGTCAGAGGCGTATGTGAAACGTGCATGTCACACAGCTAGAGAAGAAGTCGTAAAGAAAACGCGCATTGGATAGAATGCGCAATGATGGGCCACAATGCCGTAGGCTTTAAAGAGGTCGGAAGTTGCAAGAACCGCGCGCATCATGGTATTTCAAGCGCGTGCATATGCATCAGTAAACGACGCCGGTGCTATGATCTTGCTTATCAGCCAGGCACAGATGGCTAGCATAGGCCAAAATTTTCATGCAGGACATGGATGGCGTAGACTTCATGCATAGTATGTCGCTCGATCGTGTTCTCAGTGTGCATGAGCAATTGGAGCTCCGGTTATGCAAGTTACAAGCATACGCACTTGCCTGCCATAAAGCGCGCACCGTGGCACTGCAGTGAAGTACGCAGACTTCATCGTGTGTGCGGCTCCCTTCGTTGCACCATGGTAAGTCGACTTTGATCTCAAATGCTCCTGTGTAGATACGGCGCGGCCTCGCTACATGCATAGCAGTGGCAAGCAAACGGGTGAAAGGCTTGCTGCAAGGCGCCCATGGCTTACCACGAGGTCATGACTGACTGGCGGAAGCTCTGGCTGGCAGGCTGCCTGCTTCATGATTCTTTCAAGCGTCAGGATTCTGCTGAAGCGACGTAAAATGGAGATGCAGAGGCCGCTGCGCACGGATGAACGGCCACATTGAATGCGCACTGTAGCAGGTTACATCGGCTCAGACCCTTAAATAACTTCGACTTCGTTCTGATAAGCACTGCCTACTTTTTCCTCCTCGTCAGTCCCTACTCCTGTCTTTTCGGCATCATCTGATCTCCGCCCCGCGACCTCCGCTAACGTGCTCGCCCTTCGCGTATTCACACCGCCCGACCCGCTCCCTTTCTTCCGCGTCTCCAACTTTTGGCGCTTTGGCCTCGGAGGCGGCGCCTCGAGAAACTCGGCTAGGTCCGTCTCTAAATTCTCCTCAATCTCATCGTCGTCATCATAACTATCTACAAGGTCATCGTCCCCCCTATGCAAAGCATCTTCTCCACCCTCCGAGTCTTGGCCCTCGGACTCCGGCATTGCTGACGTCGCCTTAATGCTCGCTACAACGGGGCCCCTGACCGCCGCCTTTACGGCACTCGCCGACTCAGTGCCGACGGCCGCAACGGCCCGTGCCTCTAGATTGCCGGCAGACGAAGCTCCGCCCGCCAGCAGCGCATCCACGCGCACGGGCTTGGCGCGCCGGAACGGCTCGTGAAACGCGTCGTAAAGCCGTTTTACCTGCAAGTTATGGAAATCTGCTTACTTTGAAATATCAAATTTGGGCGAAAAATCAGCGTAGGCAGGAAGGCGTTGAAAGGCATGGGTGGCGGCTCAGTGGCAGCGACCACCGAACGGACAAAGCCAGTCAGAACGTTGTCGCTAAGGAATGGCAGCACCCGAGAATTGAAGTGCACAGCCTTTCGACCACTGTGCGTGTGCAATTGCACAGAAGAAGTTGACGTCTTATAGCGACTCAAGATTATGCACAAAGCTACTCTACCACGGAAAGAGTATTAGCGCCATGTCGATGTCCCAACCAGCGCGCAGACCCATCCAGCCGCGACTAGAAGATGTAACTGGCGCGGACAACGTAGGGAAAGAGGTCA
Organism: Klebsormidium nitens; assembly: GCA_000708835.1. Classification (NCBI taxonomy): domain Eukaryota; kingdom Viridiplantae; phylum Streptophyta; class Klebsormidiophyceae; order Klebsormidiales; family Klebsormidiaceae; genus Klebsormidium; species Klebsormidium nitens. The sequence goes on along the minus strand of DF236983.1, from coordinate 221,637 downwards.
CAACCCGCAATTACTGGAAGGGCCAAGCTCACAATCCTCCAGATGAGTAACAGAGCTTCTGCCTCGTAACCAGAAGGCCATTGCAACTAAGTTACCATCCAAGGAGATACAGCAAATTTCCCCTAAAGAGGCGGCATTGGGGATTCACCTTCTTTTCTCCAATCCCTGGACATTTCGCGAGTTCTTCCATCGATGCACCCATCAGGTTTGCGAGCGACTGCACAGTCAGAGACGACGATTGTTTCAGGGCGTCCGAACGCAACGAGCAATCGAAAGGAAGCGAAGTGGCGGAGACTACGACAACCGCTTCTGGCAACTCTGAAATCAGTTCAGTGATCTTCGTCAACCTCTGACAACATCTAGTAACTCCTGGCAATCTCATCACTGATTTTCGAAGCTTAACCATCGAACAAACGTCGGAAATCACTACAGGAGATACAAGGAAGCGCTGACAACGGAATCGTGAAAAGTGATGGCGGATTTGCGGAAGAGATGCAGGACGCCAGAAGAACGGAACCGCCAGATGAGGAGCAACGAATGAGCAGCGCCTGAAAGAGCACTGCAGACATTGATCGCTTCTTGAGATTAGTACGAAAACGAGGGCCGAACTACTCACGCCGAAGGTGGTTCCTAGGGTCACTGTATCGGTCTTATTTACATGGCGGACCGTCGTCAGGGCCGCTGTCAACTGCACAACAACTCGCCGTTTGATCAGCTTTGAGCCCAGAGTCCGGTTACTCAACGATTCTGCGTCATGTTTCCAAACGAGTCCTGCCTCGAGATGGAAAACGCTGTATGTATCTGACAAGCAAGTTTCGTTGTAGAAAACTATTTCTTCGTTTCTTCGTTCAATGGGACCGACAGACTAAGCAAGGGCGTCGTCTGCGACCAGCACGCCGTAAGTCGGCGCGGGTTGGTTGAGCAAGAGGCCTCGGGTGTCTTTTGTATCTGTCTAATGATTCATCTTTCTCAGTTCTCTATCTGGTTCCAGTGCCAAGAGTCTTCGATAAACGAGAGGCGGGCTCACCCTGGACAGGTAGTCGTGGTCTGTCCTCTCTTGGATATTGTCTGCGGGCTTGTTCTCGTACATCTTGATGGTCTCTAAGTAGCGCGCGCACTCTTCATTGCTGCAACAGAGCAACACCCGGTTCAACACGTGTCGTCCTGAGTTTGATTCAGGCAAGCCCGCTATCCAGAGTTTGATAAAGCTGCACAAAACAAGTGCCTCTACAATGCGTATCTTTTGCCAGACTTAGAGCAACTTCAAGTGCTGGAAGCTGCTCCACTTCGAGGAACGTCTGATGCGACAAGAAACCCGTGCTTAGTATCCCATCTTAATCTCCTTCGCTCGAGCAAAAGTCTGGCAGGCTTGAGGTGTCCGCTTGGACCACTCGACTATGTCATCGCTCAAGCAGCAACGAATTGGAAGCACAAAAAGAGAAGCAAAGCAATCGAAAGGTGTTTACCTCCAGGCACATATTAGTGTACAGTCGTGCAGCAGGGCGATCTTGGTCACCTCATGTAAGGGCTTGATGACGTCTTCCTGCAGTAGCGGTACAATTGTTTGAGTCTGAGCACTTCGGAGGTAGCAGGCCAGAAGAACGTTTGTTCCTAGAGCAGTATCTTCAATCTGTCATGCCTGTGCAACGAAGAGGTTTACGGAAGTTCCAAAGGCTAGGGCTGGATTGCAAGTTCAAAAGGCTATCAATGTGCGTGCCCTCAGGAAACGTAAGTCCTGAAGCAACAAATGCTTGAAGCCAGTTCTCTGATTGTTGGCGGAACTCGCTCTTAGCCTTTGAAGACAACACTCTACAGGAGTCTTGGAAAGGCATCGGTTTTTGACTTACCACATCCACGTGGCACAGGACCACCCGGAGGCGGTAGTTCTTTTGCAGTTCCCGGATGCGGAAGTAGATGTAGTCCGGGTGCAGCAGGTGATACCGCAAGCTGTGAGGGATAGCACAGACATCGTCAGGAACTCCAAGCGAATCGTAGAAGTTCAGGATAGCCGAAATGGTGTCCCGACGGTCCAAGCTTCGCATAAGCACCACAGTTAGCAAGTTATAGGCATGAGCAGCCCTATCGCCATTTGGGCCAGGTTTTGCAAAGTGGGGGGCGAAAGAGGGCAAACGTTCTGGATAGCAGGATATTTGAAGCGACCATTCTTTGACGTCAATGGGCAACACGATTTCGAGCTGTCCCCCAGCCGATTCGAATGTTTTGCAATCCGCCTGACTTGTTCCAGAACCGCTTCGTTCTCCTCAAAAAGCGGGAAAGTTTCTTTGACAATGAGCCCAAAACATGCAAGAATAGAAGCGCCTCGCACTCAACGACGAGGTGTGCAATTCCTCCGCTGCTTCTTGAAATCGATTATTGATTGCCTTTTCAACGCCGGAGCCGTACGAGAATCCGGTCATGGTCACCTTACAGGTTCCTTGGTTCTGTAAAAGCTGACTAGATATGCACTCTCAGGGCCCCAAGTTGGTACCTCAGTGGCACCGTAAGAGTGATAACATCCCCTGCTCACCTTAAATACAGGGCACATGTTGTTTCTCCGAGCAGATAGTCTGGCACGATGTCACCGTGAACCCACCGGACATTTCGAATATGCTTTAGAAGCGGGTTTCCGCGCTGCGAAAAGGTGCAATTTGCATGGTACTCAGACAGAGAGCGCAAACTTCAGAGACATCCCAGTTAAAAGTTGTTGGGAGAATGTCAGGTAGCTCCTTCTGTTAGCCCGGAACTTCCGTCAAAACGTGAATCACTTGCTGATCCTCCGGTCCCACAAGCTGAGGTTTCTTTTCAAACAAAGTACTTTTTAACAAGAAGGGCCACAACGGCAAGGATACTCATTTCAGAAACGAACAATGCCACCCTTAATTGGCACACCGCCTCCACCATCATGAAAGTGATTCGTTTTACTTGGTTTCACTTGTACTGGACTGGTTTTTAGTTGAAGCAAAGACTATAATACTGTCTACAAGGCGCCAAGAAGGTGGAGAGGGGCCCCACCTGTCGGTTGCTAGCAACTATGGCGTTCTTATTGGCTGGCGCCTGCACCGGCCCTGCGGCATAGGTGGGCCTGAGCCCGTTCGCATTGACCCCATTCGCACCACCACCACTGGGAGGTCTGTTAGTGGAGGGCGTCGGACCCAGCCCTGGGGGAAAGTTTCCACTGGGAATCCTTACCCCCGCCGCCTGGATTGCAGCGCCGGCCGGTCTCTGAATGGGCTGACCGCCTGAATCTCCATTGCGGGCAAAAGAGAAAGCTTCCGCAAAAGAGGAAGGGCGGGCGCTTGCGCTTGGAGGAGGGAAGGGGGGTCGATGACCAGAGGGGGCGGTGGGAAAGGGGGGCCTTTGGGCGGGCCAGGGGGGTGTGTTTTGCTGGACAGGAAAGGGGGGGCTGTTCTGCTGAACTGGGAATGACGGCCTTTGAGAAGGGGGAAGGGCAGAGGCGCTTGCAACAGAAGAGGACGGGCGGAAGAGGATTGCAGGGGCCGTTGGTCGGTTTGCCGCTGCAACTTCAGCTGCGGAAGGGATGCGAAAGAGGGGAGCCCGCTTCGGCTGCGAGCTTGGGGAGGTGGGATTCGCGTCCCCCATGGAGTTCAGACTTCTTGAGCGTTTGCTGATCAGGCATCATGCGCCCCTGCGCCAGGGTCCACGCCAGGCAGAAGTGACTTCGACAATTTATGCAAAGCGTGGCAGCTGGGCCTGCAGACGCGAGCAGTACCTCTTTTGGCGCGCGTCCATTTCTGGCTCCGGCACTCGCATCCGTCGATGAGAGTCTGGATCGCTGCCCGACCGTTCATCTGCTGTCCGCGTGCCCCCGCGTAATCTGTATGTTAGCTAGCAAAGTTTTAGGGTTCTGCAGACCTCCCTTCTTCAAACTTCAAAGCTCAGCTTTCATTGCAACCACTTAAACGTCAAAAACTTTCATTCAAAAGCGCCTGCTGCAATTGCAGTTTCCTGTGGATTCTACGTGTTTGACTTCGCAAGCTGCGTCTAGCTCAAGGAAACCTGCACCCACGGCCTAGACTTGAAGCTGCAGAGAATGGCGCCGAAGAGCACGAAAGTAAAGGTTTCGCAGGAGGCCTTTGATGCTGCTGTGAAGGTCGGTAATTCGAGTGGTGTTAGTTGGGCATGTCTGCTCTATCGCTGATCACGAGCTAAAGTCCCCGGATGCTAGCTGCTTTTGTTGATGAAAGAATGAAAGCGCTCACACAGGCTTAAAAACTCATGATGAGGAATCGCAGGGTGGCATCTGCTAATTGGTTGTGGATCTGCAGGAGAACATTGAAGAGTTCGACATGGAGCCTGATGAAGCGGTGTCAGACGCTGTGAAAACATTTGAGATGCAGGGGGCAGACTTATCGGGTGAGCTAACAAACACCCATCATTGACACACGAGGTTGTATTGCAGGACAGCTTCAGGATTTGAAGAAGAGCAGCAACATGTCCTGCTGAAACGATCTGATTGCCAGCTTTTTGAATCAAACCACCACCAATACAAAGCTGTGGAAAAAACTCGCCCATTGTTTCTTGATGCTTCTTGATGCTGGTGCAAAGAAGCTTGCTCGAGTCCTAAAGCTACCTCCAGCAACCTAATTGCTAATTTCTGCTTCCAGGTATAATCACCAAGCCCGGTGGTGCTCAGGCTGTGGCGGACCATCCCGCTAGCCAAGCGCTCCAAGCACTGGAGAAGGCGCTCCAAGAGTTTGTAGAAGGCGGTTCAGCCTCTGACGCAGCTAGTGTAGGGACAATCGAGGAAGCGCTAGGAAGCCTGAACTTAAACTGCAAAGAAGATGGGGCAGAGGCACTGGTTGGCAGGAGCGGGGGTGTTAGGATTTTGATTGATGCTGTTAACAATCTGGGAGAAGACAAGGACAGTGAAAGGCTGGCTGGAGCGCTTGACGCCCTTGGCAAGATTTTGTCAGGTGAGGGGGACAATCCCACGTGCAAGAGTTTGTGGTAAAAGGTGACACCTTTGTATTCTTCACTTGTGTAGGAAAGCCTGAGCTGCCACTCACCTCTGAAGGGTGTTCTAACGAGCAGCATCATGCGTTCTGCATGAGATCTAAGTCTTTCATAGATGGAACAAGTTCTGTTGCTTTAGTAATACTTCGGCTGCACCTCAGCGAACGTCACAGGGCTCTGGATTAGCATGTTTCACAGAGTAGTCAATAACACCATCAGCCCTGAAGCAATCCTTCAAAATGCTGATTGATTGGGGTATTGATAAGTACGTTCTCATGCGCAGAGTATGACAACAAGGAGGCGTTCCTCCAGTCCTCAGGCCCAGACAGCCTGCTAGCCAGTCTCCGCACGCATCGCACGCTCTCGTCACTAGTGGCCAGAAGTTCAGAGGTCATTGCTACAGCATCCACCAAGCACGAGGGCAACAAAGTCCAGTTTATGGAGGGGAAAGCAGAGGAGTTGCTCATTGACGCGCTGAAGACGCACTCACAAGATGCAGCGGTTGTACGTGGGGCGGCAGCTGCGCTGCAGGCGTTTGCCACTGCAGATGACTTTAAGGCGTTGTCGTCCAAGGTGAGCATTGACATTCATGAAGCTGTCAACTGAAGCGGGTCTCCTCTTGTCTTGTGAATCAAAATCTGTCTTCTCAGCGTCAATTCAAATGCTTTGGCAAGATTGTGACTCGATTATCTGTCCGAGTTCACCATCAAGAGTGCACGTTTTGAGCAACGAGAATATTTCTGACGCACTTAAAATACAGATGTTTAAAGTAAACAATTCGCACTGAAGTGGCGGTCGGCCTGACTTCCTCCTTGATGTCCTGTCTCGAAGACATGATCAAGAAGGGCTTCTGTCCCTGCAGGGTTTTCGACATGCCCTGTTGATTGGAAAAGCGGATGGAGTCGACGCTGTGCTAGGAGCGTTGAAGGTTCATCAAGGACAGCCAGAGACTTTAGCTGCTCTCTGTGGCGCGCTCACGAGCCTGGCAGCAAATGTAAGCTCACTTCTGCACTCGCATCACTGTACAAGGGCTGAAGAAACTCTTGCATAGATGCGGAGTTGCTTGAGTCGCAACTAAAGAAGTGTCAACTCTGCCAGAGTCCGCAGTTCGACCGATCAGGACCCCTTGAGCGTTGTTTCATTTTTTTGCAAGTTGGCTGCAGAGCGAATGACGATGTACGAGGGTTTGAAAAATCACGACGGGTCAGAAGCCGAAAGCTACCGCAGGGCGACATCTGCAAGGCGGTGCAGGTAGCTGGCGGATTCGTCCACTCGCGCAAGCATACCATATGACGAAGCACCTGCCCCAGGGAGCTTGACATAAGGTGGTTACGGTCATGGTTATGGTCCTTGTTATGGTTGAAGACCCCTTGTTCTCGTCACCCCGCAGGACGACATCTGCAAGCAGGTCCAAGAAGCGGGCGGCCTGGATTCCATCCTCGCAATCCTGCGCGCCGTCAGCGGAGCCCCCCGGACGAGCGAGGCGCAGAACGTCTCCGTGGCAGCGAGCGCGCTCGGGTTGCTGCAGCAGCTGGGGAAAAGCGACGCGAACAAGGAGCGAGTGGTGGAACTCGGGGGCCTAGACACGATCGTTAACGTGCTGGGGCGGTACCACGATAGCCCCGCCGTTCTGCATCAGGTAGAGGCTGGTGCACAGACCCATTTCCGGGACGTTCTGCTGACTTTGCGTGCTTTGCGAATTTCAAAAGATGCTGTGTTTCAAAAATGTGGAAGGGCGTAGTTTGCCGGTCTCGGGACTCCACGAATGTTGGTGAATGAAGTGCGACAGGCTTCGGTTACTTGGATACTGAGATGAAGAGCTTCATCGTTCGTGTGTATGGCCTGGCTTGGAGGTTCAGGGCAGCGACCAGCTAGTGGTGACTGCAGCTGTCGAGAAGACTTCAAAGTACGGTCCGACTGGCTAGCAAGTACATGATTCGAATTTGCTTTGTTACTTGTTCGTTTAGCTTAACCGAAAATCTGTTGTTACTTTGTTCGTTCAATGTATGCCAGCTCTTAGATTATCATCATTGTTCCGGAGGCCCTGTAGGCGAGGCTGCTGCCCTGTTCTTTTGAGCGTGCACTCACCTGATGTCTACTTGCTTTGCTTTTGCAGGGCCTCGCCGCCTTGGCCGCACTTACCTTGCGCAACGCCAAGAACGCGGACCTAGCTTTTCGGGCGAGAGCTGCGGACTGCGCCGTCGAAGCATTGGAGTCGCAACTGGAGTCGTTCGAAGTGCAACGGCAGGCTTGCCAACTCATCCGGAACCTGGCAGTCAGGAACGTTGACAACAGGTAGGCTGATACCCTTCTGAAACGGTCAGATAAAACCAGTCTGCTTTTGTGTTTGCTTTCCTCTGGTGCGCTTGCTCGTGCGCTTGTGTACTTTAGAGTCCATTTGCGAGCGTTTCGAGATTCGGAATGGTCCACGGGCGCCCATCTCGACACCGGTCCGAAGCCTGTCTCTCTGAATATCGCAATGTAGAGTCCTTGTCGTGCTTCTGCAGTCAGGCCTCTGCTTTACGGAGAGGAGAAGGGATCTTTGAGATGTGGCCACTATGGTCTATGCTGCTTGAACAACGCGTTCTCCTTTCTCCACCTTTTCACTGCCCATCCGCGCAAACTCCTGCGCTCGAAGTGTCAGGTACCACATTGACGTGACACGTCGGGAATCAGGAAACTTTAACGGAGGACCTCACAGCGCCGTGCACCACGTTTTTGGAACCTCGCCGCTGCAACTTGACCGCTTGTTTTTCCTCTGATTGTGACGTCCATTGCTGTGCAGGGGTCCCATTCTAGAAAAGGGGGTAGAGCCTTTGATTAGAAGAGCAGGGGCCAAATATCCGCGATGTAAAGACGAAGCCTCCGCCGCACTTAGAGACCTGGGCCTTGATGATTACAAGCTCTAACCAGCTATAACCAGCTTGTCAGAAGTCAGAAGTCAGAACCACAGTGACACGTGAATCCCTGCCTGACACAACATCTTCTCCCCTAGGCCCCGGCATAATTGGCCGGATGCATAAATGCAGAGCTTTGCTCGAGTTGGTGCAATCCACCATCGCTTCCTTTGTTTATGCCATGATTCTTTCATAGAGTGTTAGGAAACCAATGATTTTGAAGCTCGCATAAACACACAGAAAGACTTCCCTGTTTGGTTTGAAAGTTGAAGCTGGTTTCTCGTATGGTTTTGTACGTTGGCGTCACCATTTTCAGCATTTTGAAGAGCCTTCGTCATTATGCGAAGTAATCCAGCATTGCCAACGAGTATGGCCGCACGTGCAAGCCGCGGTACCGGTACATAGTGTTTACGGCGATCGTAAACCAATACTCAATCTGCGACATAAGACCCCGGGAGATCTAGCTCATCGGTAGAGCGTTTGCTTCACAGCACGATTGAGAACGCAAAAGGTACCGGGTTCAAAACCCGGGATCTCCATCATTCTCATTCACGGTTTTCTTTTGCTTGTGAGCCGCTAGCATCCATGTGCGGCGCGGCTGCATTTTCACGAATTTGCTGAAGTACAGTCTGTATACCGCGAGTAATTTTCTGAAAAGTTGCCGCTTTTCTCAAGTTTCCCCCAATGCACTTTCTCAGGCTCTTGGCGCACATCTCACAAGCTTGGAATTCTGAATTGATTGTATAATGTTTGACGTACACGTGCGACGGTGGCTGCGGCAGACAACAATGCATGTTGATTCCCCGCAAGAACGATCTGAACTAAGAGCTATACTCGCGCGATCTCAAAAATTATGGGCCGAAATACATGGTAGCACCCATTGCATACTTAGACAAAAGCTATGATCATGGATTTTTTTGATTGAAGATCTAGTTCAACAGAATGCATGAAATTCATTTAGAACATGCTTGCTAGCCTGAGTTTGTAAAACGATGAAACGAGCTTCGATTGTATACATTGGGACGATGCTGCCTATGTTTACTCTGAGGTCAAAAGATGCGCAAAACAATCGATATCAGGGAGAACACTCTAATCCTGCACCACTATGTTAGACCCCATCTTCTGACGTTCTCTTAAAAGTCAAACCAGATTCTTGATTGCTTGGGCATAGACGTTTGTTTGGAAGGCATTGACAAACTACTCTATAAGTTTAGTGTTGTTGCACAAGGTCCGCATATAGATCTGTATGCGATCTCCCCAGCTCAGCACTGCGACTATGACCTGGCGCAGCCGGCAGCTTGTGCTTGAACGTTCCCTACCTACTTTCGTACAACTTTGCTGCTTCTAATTAGAGTGGCTACAAGATCAATGATACATGCGACTGCCGCCTGCAGATCACTCCTACTTACAAGTTACCCAACACGAACAAATCTTTAAAAGTCCGGAGTCTATACACCAACCTGAGCTTCGGCAAGAACACCTTATAAGGTCTTCTACCCGTACCTAGTCAAGCGCTGGCGCAGCTCAGCGCATGCTTCTTTGCAACACCCCGCTTCCGACTGGGAACTTTTGCGGAAACAAGTTTCGAGCACACCCCATGCTCAGAGAATCCACCTGATTCAGTGCATAGATACGAGCGACGGCCCGTTCACACTGCCGAACTTGGGCGTTCGGGATGTGTTCGGGCGTCCGCAGGCCCCTCGGGCGGCAGTGGGGGCAGAAGCAGCGTCCGGCAGAGGGGGCACGTGTTGTGCTTGGCGACCCACTCCGCTATACACTCGGGGTGGAAGGAGCTGCACGAGAAGAAGGGGAGGTTTATTCTAGCTTAGGGATCGATTTCAACACTGAACAGACGTTGGATGGACGGAGCACTGGGGTCCTGCAGTTTGCTTCGGATGGTGCACTACGGAGAGGGTCGAGAAGAAAGCCGCAGTTCGATCTTGTGTGAGGGCTGACACCGTAAGCGTCCGCAAACTTCCTTCGCCTCTCTGAAAAACGGGAGGCAGAAACCGACCAGATGTGGAGGTTTATGGTCCGGCCGCATTTCTAAGGTGATTTGCTGTCTCTAAGACACAACTTCCTAAAACGCGTTCCTAAAACGCGGAACAGACAAAGTCTACAAATCTGCAAACCTCGACACAACTTTGCCAATCCCTTGTATCAGCCGCTTGCGCATCACGAGCGGCCAATTGGGTTTCAACTGCTGGTTAGTTTGCATCTGTATTACTAAGCATCTGTATTACTAACGAAACTTCACTGCCTTGATTCTGGAAACGCGCCGTTAAAGAGTTCAAGAAAAGCTCGAAGTTGTAGGGAAAGTGGGCGAGCGACTTACTGGCGACATGCAGGCAGTTGCCGCACTTTCTCGTCGTCGCCGAACTCCCTCAGGCAGATAGGACACCTGCACCGGACGAAATGAAGTACACCCTAAGTCAAGGTCTGCCAAACAGCTGTGTCGATCAACGTCTATCTACAAAGTGTGGACTGAAAGGGCCCGAACAAAGCAAAACATGACACTGATGGCCGTGCAGATTGGATGGAGGGCTTGCCACGTGGCATTCCAAGCAAGAATCCCATTGAATGCGCATGTGCGACCAGATTGGGGGGACAGTGGCACAGCTTATGGAGAGGCGGACCCACGTTATCAGACCCACGTTATCAGAAGTTCGTCACCAGCACTTACTCGTCGTTCAAACGGGGTAAACCGGTAAGGTCCTCGAACGTGCCAAGCTCGAGGTCCGAAAAGCGGACGGTTACTACAGTCTCTGGCGGGGTCTGCGGAGAAGACGGGCAGATGCAAGGTGAGCATGGAAGGCGGTACTGGTAAGTTGCAGACACAAAGTCTTGAGATTATGCGGTAAGTCCCCTTAGCGGCCGCGTGGACGCCCATACCCTTCGACCGTACAGTTCAACGCTCCTTCCAGTGCCTGCTGCAGATTGTGCCCAAGGAAGACCAGCGGTTGTAATAAACTGGAGTTTGGTCACCCTTCGTCCAATGACGCTGTTCTACATTATTTTGAAAAGCGGTGTGGAGGCGAGTGGGCTGATTGAAACCCCAAGAGCGCTTCGGTTTGAGAAGCTCAGATTCCAGCGGCGTGCACGGACCCTTCCAAGCATTGGTTTTCTGTGAGCAAAGACTGGCACTTACGGGGCGGCAAGACGTAAACCGGACACGTGTTCTACAGGCGCAGAGGCCAGATGCCTCTGATGCACTGAGAATGGTCCGGTTTGTTTAAATGCTGATTTCGAGTACCGAGTATACACGATTCCAATCCGAAAAGCAGAAAGCGAAAAATTCCGATGGGATACTGAAGAGGGGCTACTGAAAACGGGTTTATTTTTGCAGTTGCCACGTCTGCCGTGAGCGTTTTGCTGGTAGCCACCGAGATGACCAGCTCTTCAACAATAACGAGAGTCTGTTGCGGCTGACAGAAATAGTTCAACGACACGGTGGAGTGGTGCTCACAGTCTGCGTTGCGGCCTCTGCCGCGAGCACGGCCTCCCGCTGCTGGCGGAGCGCCAGCTGGCGGCGGCGGTGGCGCTTGCAGCAGAGGACGCTGCAGAGGCCGTAGCAGGCGCAGATGAAGGGCGTCATGGAGAAGAAGAAGGTGAGGCTCCAGAACAACGCGCGCTTCTTGGTGGACTCTGCAGTAGAGTGTTATGCGACCGTGAGTCTCCAAGAAAAACTCGTTCGGTCGTTTTGTATCTTGCAGGGGGGAAGGTATGGCTCCAGAACAGGGCGAACTTCTCAGTGTTTTCTGCGGGACGTGAGATAGGGTGAGTGAGTGCCCAAGAAGGTCCCCATTTTTTCCGAGTTTAAGTCTTCCAGGGGAGAAGGTGAGGCTCCAGAAGAGGGCGCGGTGCTCGGTGGACCCTGCAGATTGAGTGAAATCTGAGTGTGCGTTCCAAAGAGAGTTTTCCTCCTTTGATGAGAATGTCTCCTAGGTGAGAAGGTGAAGCTCCAAAAGGGGGCGCCCTTCTCTGGGGAGTCTGTGGGCAGGGCCTATATCAGGTTACGTTCCTTTATTCGGTTCCGATTGTGCAGTCTTCCTTTCTGGAGATGTACCTCTGCGAAAGAAAGTGAGGCCTCCAAAGCAGGGGGCGCTTCTTTTGGTAGGAGTGTGGTCTGACATAAGGTCCAGTTGTGTCAGTACGCTTTGATGTTCTTCTGCTGTTAAAAGGTGCTGGATTTTCTTTCTCTTGCACAAGCTGCCCAGAAGCTGCCCGGTGGTTGATCACAGAAGAAGTGACGGTGCAAGGGCCAGAACAATGAACCAGAAAGGACGTCCACGCATGATTTTCAAGAAGCATTGAGCACTAGAGAGAAAAGCGCTGATGGCAATGTCATACGGGCGCGCTCCGCTTGTTGTCCTCCAATGACCCGCGTTTTGGGATCTAAGCTTCCATCTTTTTCAACCAAGAATGCAGTCAAGGTGTCTACCGAGGCATCCATGCCACTAATTCAGTGGGAAGACACGAATCTGGCTGAGATTGCACAGCGTGCCAACACTCGTGAAAAAAGTGCTCTGCAAGCACTTGAGCGATGCAATGCAATCTTTAGACGAGGCCAGGTTCCTACAGGCCAAGAATGATTGAAGATGTGAGACTTCACATGTCAAAGAAAGTATGTCTTACGCTTGTTGTCGACAAAGAGCGAGGGCGCCGAATCCGTGAGAATGCGCCGCCATCCCAGCAGCCTCAGGGTAGGCGGCGAGTCCAACTTTGACGTAGCATATACTTTGGCGGGCAGGCTGTCTGTAGCGGTTAAAGCGGTCACCTCCGAAGGATGGTCTGTTCTGCCAGCTGCTACGGAGGCACCTTCAAAACCAGACAGTGTTTTGATAGGAGTTAGCAAAGAGAGTTTTGGTGATAGGATTGAAGTCTGTTTGAGCCATGGGGCTCTGGCCCAATGTTGCGGGAGTCATGTGCAACAAGAACAAACAGAATGACTGTTTAAATCGAGTTGCAGCAAGTCATCATGAGGGAGCGCTTGCGCCGCCTTATTTCCCATGAAGGTCCGCAAGCTTTAGGACTTCATGGACATGGAATGTACGTGACTTGACACGTCTGCCGGCCGCAACGGTCTGTGCCAATAGGACTGAGTTGGCAACTTGCGTCTGGCGCCGATTCTTGCACGGTCTTACAAGGGTCAGGGATACATCACATCAGTGATCAGTTTCCAAAGCAGAAAGGCACAGCTCCAGGTGTGTGCATCATACCGGCTGACACACTAGATCAGAAGATCCTGCCAGTGCAAAGAATACTTGTGAAGTGTCTTCCATTCTTTTCTGCTGGAAGTCACTTAGATGGTTGTTGCAAACGAGACAGATCAGACTTGAAATCCCGACTCACCGGTGTGCCCTGCTAGCAGCACAAGGAAACTCAACCAGGTGGTCCAGCGCCCCCAACACACTCGTGCCCGCAAGCAACGCGCTCTTTGTTCCATCTTGTTAGGAGGTTGCTGGGGGTAAGCAGACCTCCAGAACCAAGATGCTCAGTTGTCTTTTCTTTTTGGACAGTGCTGAAAAAATGCCTGCTTGGTTACCACACGCAAGGACCTCTCCAAGAAAGCCTATCCTCCCTTGGAAACTCAAGGCAGCTGCAAGAAGGGGAACACCACTCCAAACTTAAAGTCCGCTGGTCATCCTGCCTGCAAGGTCCTCCTCTGTCCCAAGGCCCATTAATCATGCCGCATAGCAGTACTTACGGAAGACCCACGTCGCTAAGCCTAAAGTTGCACCTCCTCAAGTAAACAACGTTAACAACAGGTCAACGACGGATGGAGCACAATTAATGATGTCTCCACTGCTCGGCCCTTTCTCAAGGATGCTTTGCACAGCTGTCAGCTGACCAGCTGGACTCGGTAATATGGTATATCACGGACTTGTCTAGACCTGGCCTGGGACGGGGCTGTCGCCTCCAGGCTGCTGAATTGAATGCGCAGGATTAATGCAGTCATTGGACTCGGAGTGCAGGGCCGAACGTCCATGCCTCGGCAGGATGGACATGTGGTACTTGTAGGAACACGTGAACCACGGGTTTAGTCGGCCAGCCGTTTATTAGGTTATTGGCCCCGCACAGTGCATTTTCGGCGACGGCGGCGCTGCGGCCCCTGCCATACCGTCGCTCAACAGAAAACAACAGTGACCCGCTGTGAAGATAAACCAGCATATGAGATACGTATGAGACGCACAGGCCGGCCCAGACTAGATTCAGCATGGACGCAACTGTCCTACATCCATATTTTAGGCCAAAGCGCCTCAAGATTGACAACCATAGTACATACACTGATGAACCCATACCGCTGTACAACTCGATCGGGAAAGGTGCCCTAGCTGCCATACGCAGCATCGATTTAAGAATGCAGATCCAATACCGGCATGACAGGCTTAAAAGGTTTGGCCAGGCTCGCGGCCTGAGCTGGGCATGTGCGCTGCGCCCGCCAAAGATCAGCAGTATGTGCACATATGCCACGGCCTTTCTGTCGATGAAGCTGAAAGTTTTGTCGTAAGAACAGTTTCCAGGCTGGGTTCAGTATGGCCAGTCCTAATAGTATCAGCCTCTCAAGCAAGGAGTGGCGACCGCCTCATATACTTTGCGCGCATGTAATAAGCTGCCTTTGAAATGTACCCATGCAGATTCGTTGCTGTCCAATTGAGCGCTCTCTTTTCATGACGGGCTTCCTCTTAGATCTTAAACCAACTCAGCCGCACTTTAGAGAGTAAAAGTTCTAGCATTTGCTTGCGGCCTGAAATCCTTGTCCTCTGCGGCAAAATTGCACCGACAATTCTGCACGGGGTCATCGTCGGCGTCGAGCTTCTTTCCTCTTGCTGTTCTTAAACGCTTCCCAATTCTTGGCAACCCACAACTCGCGCGCAATCAGCTCTTCCCGTTCCTCCTCATCTGCAAAGGCAGACAAGTGTAAGACACATCAGCAAACCGGAGATTGGAATAAAGCATGCGAAAGAGTCGACAACTGTAAAGCAACACTTCTTCGTAGAAGCTCTTCCAACTCAATCTTCGAAGCCACAGGGCTCTCGCAGAAAGATCGCTTCGAGCTACTTGCAAGAGTTCTGTCCGAAAGGCGCCAAAGGGACAAGCCTCGAAAAGTGCCCTCAGATTGCTCTAGGTATGGCAGAACCAAAGATATGAGGACCGGAATGCGGCTATGAAAGATTGCGGAGCTATTCAAAAACGATCGAGTCGGGGAGTAAGATGAGACGAGGAGAAGGGCAGGAACTTTCAAGTCAGAGCGTCAATGTTCCCACCGCTCGTTCACCACGAGCCCAAGAACC
This sequence comes from Klebsormidium nitens, assembly GCA_000708835.1. Classification (NCBI taxonomy): domain Eukaryota; kingdom Viridiplantae; phylum Streptophyta; class Klebsormidiophyceae; order Klebsormidiales; family Klebsormidiaceae; genus Klebsormidium; species Klebsormidium nitens. Next base: position 206,471 of record DF236983.1, on the reverse strand, counting down.
ACCAGGAAGGTTACTAAGTAAAGCTGGCACTTTCCCTGCCGATTGCCGACAGCTTTTTGTGAAACCATCATGTTAAGGTACGCTTCGGAAGTTCCCTCCCACACTCCTACTAAGGCGCCTCACATTTCCGCCACATATCGGCTTCAAAAACAACCGAATCGCCCAATCCGTCCTCGAACGGCTAGAGTACAGCCAAAGAAGCCATTTTGCGACATGTGCCGCCCTTAAGTACGGCAAACCTTCATTCCTAAACCCAAGCCCCTCGCCTCATTCACAGCCGCCACATCGGGGTTTGTCCGTACTACTGTTGCGGCGGATTACGGGTGCTTCTAGACTCGACAACAGATATCCAAAACCAGCTCCAGGCGCAGGTTTGACTGAGATAGTGAAAGAGCAGTCGAGACCGAGGAGCAGCGACGTCTTCACTATAAAATCGAACTGCAAGAAAAGCGGATTTTCAACAAGCTGACGGTTTCCCAGGCGGAACCAAGGTGTTCTGTCCCTGGGATCGACCACCAACGAAGCGCGTCCGAAGTTCGGCGAGCATCTTAAATAAGGCGCACCAATCCACTCCTCAGGGGGGACATATCTCGTTCCTTCTCCACGATTCCAATCGTTGCAAACCCCGAGATACCTTAACCAGCTTTTGAGCGCTTTCAGCACGACTCACCAATATGTTCCCACCGCTCGGCCCCCACCCCCAGCGTGCTCCGCGTGAGATACTCGCGGGCGTCCGCATCGTACGGCTCCTTGTTCCACCGGTACTTGCGCGTCCACTCCACCTCCCACTTCGCCCACTGCACGGACAAGCCCACCCTGGTTTCAGTCTTCCACTGCGCCCTAAATGAAGAAGAATGTTGAAGACGGTGTCGCTAAAGATCAGCAGCAGCAGCCGTTTACTTTTCGAACGTATGCAATCGGTGTGCCTCGCTCCGTCCGCTTGAAAGAGAACAAGCGGTGCCGACCGACCAGACGACCGACCAGAATCCGCTGAACAAATTTGGTTTCTTGGGTCCCGACTCAAGCTGTAGGTCCACACAGGTAGGCGGTTCGCCACATTGCGGGCAAGATGCACCGCGAACTGTAGGCATTAATGCTGCTGTGCCCCAGTGCTTTGAAAGCGAACGGATAAAAAGTAACTTAAGGAACAGGTACATCCGCAACGCCCCTATGCCCCCACCTTGAGCGATTGAAACCAGCCCACAACCCAAAACCCCCAAAACCGCATTCCGGAACATCCACGACATCTCTAGTTCTAGTTCCAAAACCCGAACAGCTGATCCGAGTGCCGGTTTGCCCCCTCACCTTAAACAGGTTAACCACCCCCATAACCAGCTGCCACGGCAGCAGGCGCTTCCAGTGGGGCGGGGGCCGCCCGACCAGCTCCACCTCCTGAAGCACCTCCTCCTCTAGTTCCTTCACCGGGTCGTCATCTTTCGCAGCCCTGGAGGGAAAAGCAGACAGTCAGACGGAACTCAACTACCTCTGGAAACCTTTGGGTCCGATGCCAGGACTGGGATGTAAGCATTTAGCCATGAAGAACCACGCTCAGTATCTGGCGCCCATGGCTTGTTCCGTGGATTCGATCCCAAGAGATAACATCCTTCGTCCTACTTGTTCAACGACGGGAAGAAGAGACTCTATCTGCAGTCTGATCGCGTTGGTCGATGTGGATGCTGGGACAGAAGGAAAGCAAGAAAGGTGGTTCGGGTACAATTGATAGAGGATGTTTCCAACTGAGACAATACCCACTAGTCTGCGCTCACTCTGAATTCTCGGATTCAAGAATTCTGACCACGTAGTCGCCAACTGTGTAGGGGGTGGTCTCTGACACTGCGCTATGCTCCTTGATGCTGGCGCTCAATCGCATCGTCACGAATCACGATACCTTCTCGTCTCGCTGGAAGCCATTACTCTTAGAATAGTTCTGGTGCGCCAATCGTACCTATCAGCGGTTAAACGCTGGCCAATCCGGTAGTATTCGTAGAGTCTAGATATCTCACTTGTTCTTGGAGCGAACTTTCCCCTTGGTGCCCAGCCGCTCTTGCTTCAGCGCGTTCAGGCGCCTCCGAAAGGATGCCGACTTCTTGACGTCGCTCATAGCCTGCGGACCAAGTGTCAAAAGGTGTTCGCACGTGAGACCCTCAACCGATTTTAGCAACAGGATCCTTCTGTACCATGTTCAGCTCTTTGAAGCACACTCGAGATGCCAGAAACCTGTATTCAAAGCTCCGCACCACTATACTTACATTGGGTCAAAAGGTCAAGAGCAAGCGGCCGACCAGCCACAATGCGGTGATTGAATCGTCTTTGTAGCGAGACCAGTCCGGGCGGCGGACATCCACTCAGCAGCAAACCTCTGCTCAATACTGTATCCAGTCGCCAACTCCTGGCCAGCCTGAACAGGATGTACCAGCAGTATTCTCCATCTGTGCGCTTGCCCATCCTTATCCAACAAGAAAAAAACCGCATAAGATTCTGTGTTGCTTAACAAGCCCCTCTGCCCCGTTTAGGTGCATAAAGCTGTCTTTCTGACCATGTCGACTCCAGAGAACAGACGGTCTCATCTTGACGGTGGGTCCTTCCCCTTGTCTTTTAGCATCACTGCCCACTGCCCTCACTCACAATACCAGAACGCTTGTAAATGCCTCAGGGTGCTCTCTGGAGAAAATGCGTCAAACGAGTGCTGATTTGGGCGCTCTCACCTTGTGATATAGGACATAATCGTTGAAGTACTGGAAGCCCGAAATGATGACCACCACGCCCAGGACGATGAGTCGGATGTCCTGCAAAATGAGGTCCAGCATCATGAGAAAATCCAATCACCGACTTACAGTTTGTTGCAGTCTCATCTCTGTTGCACTACACACTGCATGGCACTAACCACCATTTGTAAGGCAAAACAGCGACTTTGTCAGTCAAAACTGGATATGGTTCCTGCTGATGCCCAACAAAAAGTGCGTTACAAGTCCACCGGGTTAAGAAACAGGCGCACGATTTCCCTAAGGGATGAGATGCTCTCGCAATTTTCAACTCGGGTCATGAACAAGGCCTCTGTAAGGGGCGAATCAAGCAACACCACTCACCGACTTAGGCCCATAGTAGGTCTGGTAATATCTTGCAGTGTTGTACAGGACTCTCTCCGGGTGTGCCAAAACGTAGTCATACGACGAGCGCCTGTCCTCGTTGCTGAGGATCTCATAAGCGGCGCCGATTTTGGCAAATCGGCGCTGGGCGGTTTCGTCCCCGGGGTTCTTGTCTGGGTGCAATGAGAGCGACAGCTTGTAGTACGCCTGGCGGAAACAGATGATGCAGGGTTTAGGGTTCTCTAAAAAGCTTTCGGTGAGGAAAGTCATATGGGAATGGAATAGGAACACGATATGGACCGATGACAAGGTGGTGCGACAGCTGTCTTGAGGAGCTGAAGCGTCAAGTGTGCGCCCATCAGATCTGATGCATCAGAAAAAGGTAACGGTCACTACAAAGTCCTGCATTCTCAGCCGCACCCTCGCAAAAGCGAGCAGAACAGTTTGATACACGCAGATCTGCTCTGTTGATCCAGCAAGACATCGGTTCCTCCGACCTCACCTTCCTGATCTCGGAACTGGTGGCCGTCTGGTTCACTCCAAGCAGCTCGTAACAGTTGTCATCGTCGCACCAGATCGCCACTGCAGGGCGGATCAAAGAGCAAAGCGCCAGAGCCAGGCACACCCAGCTGAGAAGCTGATAAGACATGGGGAGCTTCATTGTGCTTCTGAAATGCGCGGATGGACATAGATCTTCGCCAACCGGGGGCTTTGAAAAGCTCTTAACTGCAGGACGTTATCAGGGATTAAGATTCGGGAAATTGCTTCCCTCCGCATCCCTTCTGGGCTTCCTTCTCTTCCTGCAGCCCCTGGACCTACGCAGGGGCAATCAGGTCCACATCGTGATCAAGTAGATTTGACAATTGTGACAACGTGGGCTCACACCCCTGCCACTGGGCAAGTTCGTTCCCCAGTGCATTTTGCAACCTATAGATACCCAGCTGAGCACTCCTGAACGTTAAATTGCAGGGAGCAAGCCTGGCCGCCAGCTGCAGCATTGCATGAGGAGGACGTCTCTACAGGAGCACTGATGAGGGGCGTTCGGAGGAGATGCACAGCGGATGAGTCAACAAGAAGTGCCACTCCATAGTCTTTTCTTTACATGCGCTGCATGCACGTGCCTTGTGTGGGAGTGTGAATTGATCTAAAGGCTTTCCCTTGAGAGTCATCTGCACCCCAGCAATCCAATGGCGTCCGCACCCCAGGAAACCATGGCGGCCGCTCTGGCTGCCAAGCTCACCCAGTGCTCCACAAGAATCACGACTGCAAACGCTGACCGCAACATCGCAACCTGTTTTAGCGCTTGGCTGTCCTTACACCAGTCTCTCCACCACTACTTCGCCCTGAGTGCAAGGGCCGAGCAGTCCGAGGAAGTCAGAGCGTCTCAGGAGAGATTCGACTGGCACTGGACGGAGCTGCCTGCATTCCCGCTGCGTCGGCTGTTCCCCCTCGCCGCCGAGACGCTCTCTCGGTTTCCAGAAGGCTCAGAGCTTGCGATGCTCATTGCGGATTTTTGTGTGGACGCGTGTAAGCAGAATGTGCTCGCCAAGACGGCCGCCATGGAGAGCGGGGTGATCCAGGGCCTGTGCGCGCTGGCGGCGCGCGTGGCCGCCGCCGTGCGCAAGTGGGACCTGCCCCGCGAGCCGTTCCTCGAGCGCGCGGCGCTACTCATCTACCGGGTCTTTGAGGCGCTGCACTACATCAGCGAGACGCCCACGGTCGGCTTCTACAGCAAAGCCCCTGAGGTGAAGCGGGAGTTCTTCGGCGCTGCTCAGAAGGCTGGGCCAAAGTGGACCTCAGTGAGTCAATCCCTAGCTTCAACGCACACTTTGACATGGACGAGTGGGCGGGCCTCGAGGGCACCAACCACGCGCTCTTCCTGGCCTTCTTCTGCTTCACGCAGATGCAGGCCGACGAGTCGAACGAGCACTATCTCTCCATTCGGAGGAACATAGCCGAGCCATGGGAGTTCCAGTTCCCCAGCAACAACCAAGCTTTTCTCAAGTGAGTCCGGTGCTGGCCCTCCCTGTCTTGATCTGACAAACTCCGAAGCTCCATCAGATTAAGTCGCCCAGCTTACAAACTTTTGCTTGTTCTATGCTGAAAGAGTCATCAGCACAATGTTGTTGAATGTCCTTTCTTTTCTTTGGCAATGTATGTGCTGCCTGCACCCACTTGACGCCAGGAGTGCCCATTAAAGTGCCCCCCCAATTGGATGTGCGGCCACGTCTAGTTGCAGTGGCTTTCTCAAGGGTAGCTTTCCATGCTGTGGAAGGCCAAGGTCTCATCAGCGCGTGGATACTTCTAAGTATATGCTTCCCCCTTCTCTGCACTTCTAAGCTCGTCTTTCCAGATTGGATGCAGTCGTCGCTGCTTAATGCCCCTTCCCTTTGTTTGCAGGTTCATGGGGAGGGTTTTCAAGAATCTCGAGCGGCAGTCCTCTCTGCTTGATCGACAAGACGCGATGCTCATCTCTGAGCTGCTTGTCATCCTCAAGAGGACGCTCGATCCTGAAGCCGTTCCCTACAATCACAGGTGGGTGTCCTCTCGCTTTCGACCTCTCAGGCCAAAATTTTAACTGCTCTTCTACGACCGTAACCCCAACATTGACTGTTCGTTTCCTTCGATTCTTCGGTGCACAAAATGGTAAGCCGCTGAACGTGCTGCTTATGGTGCTTCATCTATCACACTGCTCCTAGCAATCGGTCCTTGCTAGGCCTTACTTGTGTTTGATATGTTGCAAGGATATTGCACTGGTTGTTTGTACAAGCAAGGTCTCGAAACTCGCCTCGTGAAACTCAGTGCTGCTGCCTAGAGCTGTTAGTCATACAGGCTGCAAATTGAGTCCACAACTCGAATCCACAAAATTGGCGTTTGCTGCACAAGCTGCTCGTCAAGGCCCGCAAGCAATAGAAGCACAAAATGAAAGACTCTGACCACTAAGTCTCTCCAATTGCAGGCTTCCGTACTTCACACCTGCTTTGAACACCTCCATGAGCGTTCCCGGTGATAACTCCGGTGATAGGGACTGGGGCCAAGAGGCGCGCCTTTGGAATGATTGGCGGGAAGCGACCACCCGAAAGGAGGTGCGGAACGAGGCGCTGAGCATCCGACTGCAGCAGCATTCTGGGTTTGTTCGAGCGAGGCGCAACATCATATGGGTTCCCGCAACGAGAGAGCCCGGTGGAGTGGCGTCAACGACTCTGCAGGCACGCTCGTCATCTGACTTAGACCGCCAGCGTACGGAGAGGGAATCGAGCCTTCAAGAGAGGGAGCCGGAAGCTGGGCCCTCGACCAATCGGAACGCCCGCCGTCGGGAGCAGGACGGATTTCGGACGGCGCAGGTCACGCGGACGGCTCGAAAGGAGACCATGACAGAGCTACGGAAGAAAGAGGAGATGCCGGAGATCTCGAGACAGAGAGAAAAGAAGCTCAGGAGGAGGCTCCGCATGCAAAAAGAGACAGTCGGACTGGTCGTCAGGAGGCGGGAGAGGGGAAAGCGGATATGGGAAACGCAGCTGGGAGTCCAAGACAGGCAGACGAGATTGAAAACACGGCTGAGAATAGGAGGACGGAATCGCAAGGGCCGGCGAGTGCGGGTGGGGGGAAGGAGAATACGAGAAAGGAAAGAGCTGGCGAGAGAGTGTGCGGTTGGTGCACCAGGAACCAGAAAGAGCGCGCGCCCGGCGCGCCCAAGTTCAAAAAGTGCGCGCGCTGCGAGCGCGTCTTCTACTGCAATGCAGAGGTGAGCTCACTAAGCTTCACATCCGAATCTTGGGCAGGCGAGAAAGTGAAGGGTGATAGAATGGTCAAACGAGGTCTGTGTTGGGCGAGGTTTGAAGCAGCGTGTTCATTAGATTTGAACAAGAGAGAACTTGTAAGATGAGCAGAAAGAGAGCAGCCGTGAGATGCACGCCCAGCCCTCTTCAGGCTTCCAGCTTGCTGCTTTGGTCAGCCCTGCCCTTGATTGGCGACTGCTCCATGTAATGCTGATTCTCACCTCCCCTGTTTGTGTAAAGCTGGAGCGTAGGGGTTTCCCTCGAACTGTAGATGAAGCCCCAGGTGATGCTTGCTGCTCGTGCTATTTGTAGTTGATACTCACATAATGGAAAGCTCAGAACGAGACCTGCAAGCCGTGTTTGCTCACCCGTGTATTGCAACATCGAATGCTAGCTCTCAAATCTGCTTGTTCTTTCCCTTCGCTCCTCATTGCAGTGCCAGAAGCTCCATTGGTCGCAGCACAAGCAGGCATGTGCACGAACCTGAACTCAAAGGTTGTTCTAGATGAACGCACCTCCTCAAAACTGAGGTTGCTCAGTTGCCGTTTTGGGCACCCCAAGTGCTGGGTGCCCACAGTCCGTGTACATAACGACTTCCCACTTCGTGTACATAAGGCGTCTTGCTGATAGATCTAGGCTTTTGAGTAGCTTTAGGCTAGCTCCGCGGAAGGTTTCAGAAAAAGTCACTGAGCCGGTCCGCTGTGCTCAGGGCCAAGTTCGACTTTCGGTTACAAGATGGATGGGTTTTACATGGGCGTTGGTATTTGGAATTTCCGGGAGTAAGCGCACTTCTGGGTATGCAGCAAGACTATGTCCGTATCATCCAAATAGGCTAATTTGGATCGCCAGGCAACTAAGGGCAATGCCTCCGATGATGGAGTAGTACAAGTCGATCATTCAATCAGAGAAGTTCGAAATACCACCAATCCGGCGATGGGGAACCGAGTTTCAACTTCCGATCTCGAACCAGTGGCATGACATTATTCATCAAATCCACGATACTATATTACAGAACACTGAAAACAAAGAAGAAAATATACAAAATCTACATCCGCGCACTCCCTATTGGTCGCAAAATGCACGGTGACGATTCAAGTCAACTCTATGTTCTTTTTGTAACGATGTTGAAAAAGGAACTTCACAGCTTTATATATTGTGCTACTTCAGCCGCTTTGGGCTTGGTTGATTGGTTGCTTGAGTTTCCTTTACCTTTGGCTACAAAGGTTATCTTCAGCGGAACGGCTTTTGGGCTTTGTTAATCAACATTATTTGGACTTAGATATCCAAGCCTGGAAACCTTTTCATGAGGAGTTCATCCCATTAATCTGGTACTCTAGATGGCGTAAACTCTGTGACAACGAGGTCATCGAGGAAGAAGCGTTAAAAGGAATGTTGAGAAGCTGAGTACGCCAAGCTGTGTCAATAAATGAGTTGTTTCTCAGGTCAAAATCAAAAGCTAAATTGTTGAATTTCCGCCGGCTTTGGCTCTCTGCGTTTCCCGCTACCAGTGTTTAACAAACGATTGCTGGCTCAAAAGATTTGTAGGATTTACTAAGCGCGCGGAGATCTCAAGTATTATAAAGCCGTCCGATCACTTCGAACCACCGACGATTGGCATTGAAACACTACCGAATCCTGGTCGACCAAAATTTTCGGTAGATGCTGCAGCGACCGCAACCATCCGATTATGACTTGCGAAGTCGAGTGGAAGTCGACCGTCAAATTCCGTATTCTAAATCAACGGCTGTGATCTACTGGGACTGCCTTTGCCCCGGGTACCCTTTCCCGACCACTGAATGGGTCTTTTATGTAGAATAGTTGCGGAGATCAATCAATCAATCAATTTATTTTATA
>DF236983.1:93571-195785 GCA_000708835.1 Klebsormidium nitens | reverse complement strand
TTCTTCAGACAACTGTGCCTCTCTGGCTGCTGCAGCTTCCTCCGCCCATGGCGACTCCGACACAAGCTTGAAGGAAGTCCGCCGCCGCTCTCCCCCTTCTCCAACCACCATCAAGTCTCCTTGCAACAATACGTACGCTTCCTTCTTCTCCGCGCGCAACTTCTTCATCTCCACAACCGCCTTTCGAACCCTTTCCCTCTCCTCCGGCGTCCGGTCCGGATTCACATAGACTCCCCCAAATCCCTCCGCATCCTTCAAGCCCGAGCGACTCTAATGCGCAATTTCAAGCTGTTCTCTGTACATGCGGTTGCCCGCTGATTCTAAACAGAATAAGGTCTTTTGCAGTGGAATGAGGTTTCTGGTTACTCATTCTTCATGCCGGCTTGGCCTTTATTCTGCCTTCATAGGCTATTGAAAGGTCATCGGAATATATCCGAGACAATGAACAGAACCGACACTACCGGTTCCCTGAAGAATCAGTAGAAGAAGGGGTTTCGCAGGGTCATACCCTGGTAGGATCCTAGAGGGATCACCTACCCCTTTCGCGCTTGCATCAGTGCATCAGCTGTGCCCATTTATGGTGCCCGGCGGTGCCCCGATGCTGTTTGTATATTGGCTTGCCTCTTCCTGGGAGACATAGGGGACGCCGATTTCGGCACTGTACGACGCCGCGACGCGGTCCTGGCGATCGAGGCGCTTCGACCTTGCTCGATTGGCCGACGTTCGACGATAAAACGTATAGGAAAAAAGAGAATACCTCCCATATAACGTGTCAGACTTGCGCCCGGAGCGGCGTGGATGCTCGACTTCGCGTCGAGACGTGCGTGTTATTCTGGCGACATACTTTGTGGGGCGTTGTGGTTAGCTGTGGCCAAATTTATGTCGACGTGCAGTTGTGTTGGGCGACCAGCATTTATTGGTTTTTAATTGCGGTTAGCAATCATTGAATTGGGTGCTGTGTGCGCTCGAGCCCTGGCTGGGCGTTTGGGTCGTCCGTCGATGATTTAGGTATCGTGCAGTTCCGTTTGTGTATGCGACGAATCTGGTCGCCGCTCATATTAAAGCACGGGTGCTTCGACAGCTTCGCCGTCGAAGTTCGTGCACCGACGTCGAAACTTCGAGGCTCGGGAGGAGACCTGTGTACTCGCCCCCCGGAATGAGCATGACTTGGCCGTCCGGCCGCTAGAGCATGCAGGGCCCCGGTCGTCTCTGTGTGCTGATTTCCAGCCGTTCGAATACCTAGTCGGAAGAGGCTGGCAAGCCCCCGCCGTCGCCAGACGGCCGGTGCATGTTAAGGTCACGTAAGATAATAGTGTAGTAAGCCCCGACTAACACTAAAACCCTAACCTTGAATGAAATACCCGCTCCGCACCCATACCTACCCTAACCACCATACCAACCCTACCCGTCCCAGTGCGGTTACCTCACTATTATCTCGGCTTACTATTTATTTTTCCTGAGTTTCTTGCTTGAGCCGCTCGGGGGACTTCGAGGTCCTGATCGACAGTTTCAATCTACCTACGGCAGGCTTTCTTGCTATTAGTAGCTCAGCACTCGATAATAATTTATGCAGGGGGCCTTCTCTCATTCATTCTTCAAGTTCTTGTCAATTTCAAGACATCTGCATTAGCTTGCAGTCGTGAGGTCGATCAGTCGCCTTTCAAGCTCCAAAGATGCTGCGCACACTTAGCCAAGAGAGAGCTGGTGCCAGCAGCACTTGAGAAGAACATTGGCCATGGAGGAATCAACCGAATTGGTGCTGAGTGACGTGCATGTGGGGTCCGATCCTGAGCAGCGGACTGGCAGCACCTGCTTCTGGATACGACCGCCGGGGGTGCTTGATGACACAGCAGTGGAGAAGGCTTCGACAGCAAATGCAGGAGGAAGTGAGGAGGGCGAGTTTTGCATTTCTAAATGGTCGATGAACTCTTGGCTTTCCACTGGCTATCAAAAAGCAGTGTGGCTGCAAGATTTTTTGCAGATGCACAACCATTGATCTATGCAATAGCTCGGGGGCTGAGCGATTGCTTCTTGACAGAAAGGGAAAAGGCTCCCTTCATCCTGCTAAGCTGTCAAGAACTCCCAGTCATAAATGCAGCCTCCATCCTGCGCAGGTGCTGAGGGTTGGGAAGCAAATGAATGGGACGACCGCCAGCTGGCAAGAAAGTTCCATGGTGAAGCTGAGCCCAGCTTGACTGCAGTTGCAACTGACGAGACAGGGGACTTGGTTGTTCCAAGAGAGCGGAAGCGGCTAGAGGCCTCAGGTAATGTGGCCCTGCGTAAACAAGATTTGTGCTTCAAAGTTGTGTCCAGGAACGTCCTGACCAAAACCCTTGATGATCAAGTAAAAAGTGATGTTAAGTCAGGGTCTGCCTTTGTATCCGTTCTAGTGACGCAATTGAAGTATCATTTGGATTAACCGCACAAACATCTCTTAAGGACTGGCCAAGATGATCATTTGCAGCCACCATCCATGACTATTGCAGTACTTAACAATAATGATGAAGTGTGGCTGTTATATGGAGGCGCCCACAATTGCATCCATCCCCCATAGCATCCTGTTGACGCCTCTGCTTTTTCTGCAGAGGTGGAAGACACAGGATCAAATCGCGTGCTTATCCACCATTCGCTGGCCACCTCCCTGCCAGACGTTGGGCTGCAAGTAAGGGCGACACAGTAAGCTCTCCACATCACTTTGTTACACTCTTTTCTTGCAACACGTTTGGCATTATGAAGATGCTAATTAAGAACCTTAAACACTGTAAGTCCTTATACTGAACTGACTGATTATCTCCTGCCATAAGATGGAGTTGCATTGAAAGCAGGGCCTGGTCAAAAATAACTTGCAGATTTTATTTGTGACATCCGTAATCTACTAGGTACTGTACTGATGGGAAAGAGTGGTTTCCTGACCCCTTTCCCCTCTTTGCCTTGTCCGCTGCCTGAGAACAATAACACTCATCTCACTCAGAGAGATATTCTTCGTCCGGCCTTTTGAGAGTCTTGTCACTGCATCCAAGAAGGGCTTCTCTGCTGTGAGCAGGTTTGGCGCGGCGCGCTTCTCTTAGCGGACTACATCCTCCATCAAGAGGCCACAACGGGATGCTTTCGAGGCGTGACAGCTTTGGAGCTAGGGGCAGGCACAGGTACGCGTGCGATACGATTTCCTGCAGAAGCAAATGGGCTGGAGATGGCCTTGGGTTGACTCGACGCAGGTTTTGAATGGATCTTCATTTGAGCTTGCGAGTCCTATGTGCGACAGTCAAATGAGTTGTGAGGACCTCTGTCAAAGTTATAATCCCTTTCTTTTTGGAAGATTGCGCTTTCTCTTGCGACCAAGCTTGACAGGGCCCTTGTTGATTGCCTTTGAATCGAAGGGTTTACATCATCGAGAACGACACCCCATACAGTCTGAACTTTGACGTGCTCCGGGTTGTGGCTGCCTCAATCAGATGACAAAGGTCTTGTCCCGCAAACAACGGACACGAAAACTTGCCCATTCTGCAGGTCTTGCAGGCATCATCATGGCCCGCAGTGCGAGGAAAGTGTACGTCACAGGTACGTCAGTCCTGACCCTCTACTAGAGGTCGACTTGAGGTGCCCCTCTGCAACCAAGGCGTAGCGCCAATCTGTTTGAAAGAAGAACGGTTTCCGTTCGAAGATCAGCTTCCTTTCGAACGGTTAAACAGCAATCGACACGCGCTCCAGTCTCGCCTTCTTCCCCTCGTGCAGTCCGGTGAATTATCGTGTCTGCTTGATGGCTGACCATGTCCGTGCCCTTATAACCACGGGTTAGAATGGTATACCTGTAGTTTCAAGGTTCTAAGATGAAGCTTCGGCTAACGAAACTTGGAAGCGCGGTGCGCTCAACCCTCTGCACTTCGACAGCTGCTCTTGATTTATAAGCAGATGTAAAATGCTTTTTCTTTTTGGTGCAGACAGGGGCGAGAACGTGCTGGACACGTGCCTTCGGAATGTCATCAGCAACTCAACGTTCGCTCCCACGAGCGGCTGCCATGTGGCAGTCAGGGAGCTCGACTGGTGCCACTTTCCACAGAGTGCCTCGAGGGAGGCGAACGGCGGAGGCCGACTCTCTAGGCCTGGTAAGTGGGGGCTTGGATGGAACATTTTCCACAAGACTTCTTCATAACCATAGCGTAAAGTTGACACAGCCAGAATTCAGAAAACGATCAAATGCTTACCTCTTGGCCTCATCGACTTTGAATTCAATGCTCCCTCAGAAGCAGCTCTGCCTGCACTTGTTAAAGGAGGCGACTTCGGATAAAAGTGTTTACCATTCTCACACACTGGCTACCGCAAGTTTTGCACCTTATGGTGAAGCGAGCACAAAATGGAAGAGGAAGCTTAGGAACGGGGCAGACAACACCGAAAGCTCGGAAAGCGAGATCCTTCAGAAACAAAACGGAAAGCTTATTGGTAGCTATGTATCCAACGATAAGACTTAATGAAAAGGGTAAGATTTTGTCAAAACCACTGCGACCAACCCTTCTCCCCAAGTTGGGCTTGTACTTGCTCCTGCGTTTGGAGCAGTCAAACCTGGGGCTAAGATATGGATACGTTGTACCCATTGAGCCAGCACAGGTATCATACAGCTCCTCATAGCTTTTCAAGCTCGTTTTGTCCGAAAGCTGTGGTTGGGGCTCTTGAGGCTGAGGCTCTGGCTGGTGCTCTTTGTGCATTGAATCTAAACGCGGAGCTCTTGGGGCGTATTCACACAGACAGTCCTGGGGGCGGGTCCTCGGGGGACTACGGCTGGAGCCCGGAGGAGCTGGAGGACCTGGGCCACGTGTCCGTGCTGCTGGCTGCTGACGTCATCTACGACGACACCCTGACGGACGCCCTGTTCGGGTGTGTGGAGCGACTGATGGCCGTAGGGACACCAAAGGTGTGTCGCCGAATTCCTGCGAGCTTTTCGTTCCTCTTTTGTGTAAGTCAAGGCGGCCGTCAGTTGCAGTTGCGTCAGGATCATGTCAGGGTGTGGATTACAGTCCCGGATTTTGACATGTGATAGCATGAGCGGGTCTTCTGCGCAGCAGACGCTGTACTTGGCCCTCGAGAAGCGCTACAACTTCTCGCTCAACGACAGGGCCGTGGTCGCCAACGGGTGTCGCAAATTCCGGGCCAAGTTCGATGACGTCAGCGGCGCCGGATCTGGTGACGTCATCCGCTCCGTGATTGCTTCAGACAGCACTTCAGAGCCCCACAGGACAGGTGAGCACCACGTGTCTTTAAATGAATGTAGAAAGCGAAGGACAAGTGGTCGTGCGTGCGGACAAAACAGGCCGACGTTCGAGAACCGCCTTAGGCCTTGATTGCTGAGTGCTGAGAAACTTGCTTGTGGGTGCCCATTTGCATCCTGTTGCGTTGGGCAGGCGGCCCAAGAACTTCAAACATGGGATTGTAAGGCTGCTCAACTACAGGCAGTCAAAATCTATATTCTAACGCCCCATTCTAAATCGACATTTCCCCCTTCCGAACGGAGCTATGCTCCAGCAATTGCGGATTTGTAACGTGGAGGTTTCGCTCAAACTTTGCTCAATTTGACGGGTCGAGAGCTGTCAACGTTTTGCGGGTGCTCGGCCACTAAGCTGAGACGCTTTCTTTCTAGATTGTCTCCCTTAACATTCAGTCGTTCAGCAGGCCGAAGCACGGGAGAAGCCGATCCCAATCTGACCGGGATCCGGTTTCCCTTCTCACGTATCTGAGTCTGGGAGCGCTCATGCAGATGCAACTTACGGGCACTGACGAGTCTTGGCTTGTTTCACTCCATCCAGGACCTGCCCGGCTACGAGGCAGACTGATCGATATCGAGGGGATTCCGCAGTACCTTCATCCGTATGAGCGAGGAAAGGACTTGGAGTTGTGGATGCTCTTCAGATAACGAGTGTCGGCCGCTGTCTTTCGAGGGCGGCAAGCGGCTTTGAATTTAGCCGGGTAGTGCAACAAGCGATGTCACCTAAATTCATGGTGTCTGCTGGCGGTAACTTGATTATCAGCGACCATACCTTGTGCACTTTCTAACGGGCGTGGGCCATGTGGGAACTACGGCAAAGCACAACTACATTGGATGCTAACCGCGTTCCAATCAACCTTGGATCCGCTTCTGGCAGGTTGGAAATTCTATGTGTTTGTAGTTTTTCGATCTCTTCCATTGGGCACATATTATATCAACACACTGCTCGCCATACGGTCGGAAGTGCCGACATGCGTATGTTCGCACTGAGAGCTGGGTGCATGTTAACGGCTACTGCGCGAGGCGGCTGCCATAGCGAAGGTTCGTAATCAAAAAATGCGCGCGTACTTACATGCTCATGACAATCACGATGCGCGGTGCACACTCGATCACTTGATTTAAGTGCAACGTGCATGAAGCAGCAGAACGCGCATGCATAGCAGATCGAGTCGGCTGGTCTGCGCAGTGGTGCGCTCTTTTAGAATCCAAGACAGCGCCACATTCATACATGGTGTGTTCGTATCATATAGAGGCTCATCGCATGGCGTGAGCCAGGGCTGGCGGTCGCCAGTCGGGTATTAAAGTCTATCGAGCAACAACTTTCAATGCGCTTCGCTTTCAATGCGCTTCGCCGCTTGCTACACGGATTGACTGCAACAACTAAAGATATCGCAATAGCAGCACAAGAGGACTTCTAATTACTGAGTATAGTCAAAACAGTAATGTACAATAATAGAAATACATCCCGATAGCCTGCTGAGTTCTGATTATCAAGAATAAGCAACCAGTAATGTAGAATAGATACGCATCGTCATAGCCGCCGTGGGAACCCCTGATTGAGTCTTGATGTTACCACGCTTTCTGTGAACAAAGAGTCCACTTCGCATCTATCGTCAGACCACTAGAACCTCCCCGGAGTCTTGACCGCATCAAGTAACTCCGCATAGAGAAGCGTCAGAAACCCTCTGGCACTCGTGCCTGTGCTTCGCCTTCCAGTGACTTGTCTGCAAGACCACGACGCTCAATAATCAGCTAGAGTCCTAACCAGTAAATTGGTTCCAAAGCGAAGGCGTCGAGTGAATCGCGGATCTTCCATCTGCAGAACTGCGTCTAGCAACGAAGATGTACGGCACATCCGTGAACCGAGGGGAGTAGGTTGGCCCGCCCGTACCTGTATTTTTGGTATTTCCGATCTAGTGAACAGAAAGCCCAGTGAACAGTAAGCTTTTTGGAGTTACTAAAAACCCTAATCCAGAAGATCACCCGCTCCGCACCCGTACCCACCCTAACCCCCTAACTAACCCTACCCGTCTCCGTTACTGTTCACTGGCTGTTACTGTTCACTACATCGATCGGGGTGTATTTTTGAGAGCGTTGCAACTGGTCCTCACCTTCGCCTCAAAGCAACAGCAGATTCATAAGGACCCAACAGCAACAGACTAAGGTCCCGCATGAAAGGAGGGGCAAGTACCAGCCCCGAATCAGAGCTGATGCCAGCAAAAAGCCTGGGATGACCAGGACTACAAAGAAACGACACGAACGCCAGCCCCGCGTTCGGAGAAAATTGCGGCTTAAAGCCGCGCTCGAAGAGGAACAACAGATTCCGCGGATAGCCTGTGATCAGGCGAAAACGGAGCGCCGCTCACCTGACAGTCCTTGCTGCAGTACTGAACGCGCAAGCACTTGCTGCACTTTTGGAAGTCTTTCTTTTTGGTCTCGTATAGATTTTGCGTACAGTCCTGTGTGACAGGAAACACAAATTAGTCAGAGCGCAAAAAGGTTGAGAAACAGCACCACGGTTCTGATAATATCTAGATTAGTTACAAAGAGCTCAAGTTGCAATGAGAAGGAGCTGACCTAAGGGTTGAACTTGGAAATCTTACCTGCTCCGCACCCCGTGCCACCCACAACCCGCTTGTTTACCCCACCCATCAAAGTAGCAAATCTTGAGCTTATATTACAACTGACAGTAGATTCAACCTTTCCGAGCTACCTAGTCGGTGCGACAGGTGTCAGGCGGGGATTTACCACTATCTTTAGAATCATTCAAGTCAGAGGCACAGACGACATGGGACCTATACTGGAATTACCAAAACCGGTAGTCGCCAGAATCCAGAAGCCTGGATGAACTGTGAAGCTCACCACAGAACTCCAGCGAAGGGCTACTCGATGACATCCGCCTTGCAACCAGCCGCACAGGAAAGAGCACGCCTTTCGTCTGAGATATGCTGTCAGAATCTTGTACTCTGACAGCAAACACAAAGTTCTCAACAGCCTCTCTTCAGATCCTTGCGACGTGATTCCATCCAACAAACAATCACCAGACAAACTGCTAACGGCTTACCGGATTACTGCACTCCTTCAACCCGAACCGCAGCGCGATCGCCGCCCACAGTTCCTCACATAAAGCCTGAAAACTCGGCACCCACGCCAAATCCGGCTCATTCACCGCCCCCGCCCGCAGAACCCCCGGTTTCCGCGCGTCCCTCTCCACCGCCCGGCACAATTCTACCCCCCCGCTCCGCGAAACATCTTCCACTAGCGCCTTTCTCGCGTGACGGTTGTCGAAAGTTATTTCAAACCCCAGCCGCAGCATCGCGGCCAGCGGGCGGCACTTGTCCGGCCAGGGATCCCTCACAAACGCTGACGTGGCGTCCCGATTGCACCGTTCGGACAGCCGGCCGTAGTCGAGCGCCAGGATCCGGACGAGGAGCCCCGCTTTGGGCAGCAGTTTCCGCTCCACCAGGCCGGAATCCGCGCAGCACCAGAGCAGGACGCCGGACACGTCCTCGACGCGGTCCCCGTCCGAAATGCCGAAGTCAGCGTGGTGCGAGTAGACGCGCCACGCGGGCGCGAATATCCGCGCGCGCAGCTTGGAGCCAATGTCGGTCGCGAGCGCGCGCCTTTCTTCCGGGGGGGCAAGCGGGCGACCGGTACACTCCCCCGGGGGCTCGTCCGGTCCGTCATCTACGCCCTTAGCCTTTAACAGCGCAATGTCGAAACCCTGGGAGGCGCCAACTAGGACCGCGAGAAAGTGCCACGCGAAGCGCAGCGCGGTCTGGTCGATATCCAGTTCGAGGACGGAGATCAGGAGCGGCGCCCACAGCTTCGCGGGCCGCGTGCGCTCCCCCCCCCCTTTGTAGCACTCTATCAGCCCCCCCAGAAGGTGCTGGAACGCCATGCCGCCCAGTTTAGTTAGAGCAGGCTCCACGTGGCGCACCAGCGGCAGTGCCACGTCGTCAAACGCTTCGGGCTCGAAACCTGCGTCGAGGGCTACTCGCAGAGCATTCTTGAGCGACCGGAGGACTGCTATAGACTCCTCGGAGAGTCGCCCCGGGGCCTTAACCCGCTCCACAGACCCGGTTGTTAGAACGTCTAAGAGTTCCTTGGAAATTAACCCACGGGGACAGGACTCCGTTGATAGGACTCTGTAACCTTTGTAGAAGGCGTCAAAGCGGGCAGAGAATGCGCGGCGGTCTTGAGAGACGAGGGACACAAGAGATTGGAGCTCTTCGTTAAGGTCAACGAAACCGCTTATGGCGACTTCTGTCTCCAGCGGAACATCCCACCGCAGGCCGTGAACGGTGCTCAAGAAACCCTCCACCTGAAACTTGGCGCCCATTTCCAGGTGGGGCAGAAGCGCATTAACCGCCCGCTCTAGTTCCTCCAACTGTGTGTAGTCTAGCAGAAGCTGACAGTTTCGGCCCCTGTTAAACATCTCGACGACATTCTGCGCCGCAGTTCCGATGTCCGAATGCTCTTGCTCGTACACCGGCTTGGGCACGAGCGCCTCTGCGGTGCGCGTCAAAAAGTGGACGTAACGCACCAGCCACGCTGTGAGCTCCGCGTTACAACCAATCAGCCGCTGCTCCTTGCCGGGCTCATCGACGAATCCCCTGAACGCTTTCGCGACGTGTTTAGCCAGGAGAAGAACGAAGGTATTGCGCTCGGCGTTGCGCCGGCCCCGAGGGGGATCCCCCCACGGGAAAAAGGCCATGATCGCGTCCAACAGGCCCAACTCCAGCGCCTCTTCGTAAAATTGCTTGCTGCGGTCCACACAAAGCGTCACGCTTTTCACAAAGGCCCCTGCGGCTCGCAGGAGCTTTTCGTCAAGGGGGCTGAGCGGGGGCGCTCGCCGCGGGTCGGGGCTTTGGAGGGAAGAACTAGTGCGGGGGAAGAGCCAGCCGCCGCAAGCGAGGAGGGCGGCAGCCAGACCGCAGTCACCAATCTGCGGGATGTGGACGAGCTAGGAATGCTCAATACATTGGTCAGAAGAACGGCCAGCGAAGGATGAACGTCGATTCTATTGGTCAGAACCTATCCTCCTTGATGAGTTGGTGTGAGATCAGGAAAAGAAACAAAGAAAGGAAAGAGAGGACAGAGAAACCAAGGGTGCCTTTTTCGTTGCTTTTCTCAGTGTCACCGTTACAGCAAGATTTAACGCGAGAAGCTTGACAAGACCGTTCGGTTGCCACATGGCGTCCCACTGTTTACCCATCGCTGGAAACAGGGTAAAGCTTA
This sequence comes from Klebsormidium nitens, assembly GCA_000708835.1. Classification (NCBI taxonomy): domain Eukaryota; kingdom Viridiplantae; phylum Streptophyta; class Klebsormidiophyceae; order Klebsormidiales; family Klebsormidiaceae; genus Klebsormidium; species Klebsormidium nitens. The sequence continues at coordinate 185,290 of DF236983.1, read as the reverse complement.
AACCTTCCAACAAACAGAACAGAACGCCTGATCCTGTTGGGCGCTCTTTGTACTCTAGCAATATCACGAGGCCGTCAGATTATCCTCTGCATCACGGGTCTTCAAATGTTACAGTACTGCTGAAGACACCAAGAGGTATCTGGATCGACGTATAACAACTTCGTGAAAGAAGAGCTCGTTCGTCCAGCTGCCTGTCATAGGAAACATGTTTCCTGTCTGCTGTATATATTCACCTTACGCTTCAATCAAAGACTGAGAAGAACGTCCGGAACTGAGTGAAGCTAAGAGAAAGCCGTCAGATGGCATTAAGAGTATGATCCAGGCGTCCAAAGGCGGCTTCAGCGCTCCGCCGTGAGAACCAAGTCTCTTACCCGAGTTGCGAAGCCAGGAGCACTTGAAAGAAGGCAGATGGAGTCGAGCAGCAGGTAAGCCGCCTCGCCGTCGTGGCTAAGGATGGACAAAAGACCCTCCACGACGTCTCTGCTTTCCGTCAGCTTCCGCAACTGGAATCGAAGTTGTGAGTTTGTTGCGGTGCTTTGATATCCTCAAGCTGATGAAACAGGTCGATTTTGAGGGTTCAAAGGTTGCTTTCTCCGGAATGGACTTTTCTGAACCAAGGGGTAAACCAAAGGGAAAGAAGGCACCAGATACTGTGATTCTTAGGCATGTTTGCTGGCAGCGTTCCAAAGGGATAAACACAAGCCCAATTAGGGAACCAACCAAAGTGGAGCAGGACATTGCGCCACAAATACACCCAGAGAAGGGAATTGTGAAGCGGTGCTACAGCAGATCCCAAGAATATGTTTTGTGCCCATTTATAGACGTGGTTATCGTGGTCATGACAATCACTCTACATCCAATCTGTGGCCTCAACCCATTACGGAGGTTCAGAACTCAAGCACTCGATTCTGATCTAATTTCCACCACACGTTCTGAAAACACCCCTGTACATGTCAGCAGGAACCCAGAGCACTCTCAAACTAAAGCCTTCTTCAACGCCCTCCTAAGTCATGCCAGACGTGAAGCACCACGATACATCTTCCAGAATCCTTTGCGGGGTGGATTGATGACATCAGCGCACCTTCTTGTAGGGTGGGGTGGGTTTCAGCTGCAGCGCCTGCTCCTGTTGCTCCGTCATGCGCATCCCAGAGGGGCACACCAGACCAACGAGCTCGCCAAACTGCTGAGCCGCGTCCAATGACCTGCCCTCACGGAGCATATCAAGGAATGTCGAAAGCGTGGACTTTGACTCCTCCGCCTGCAGCGGAATGGGATTTGCAGTGAGTCACCAAAGCAATCGGTCCAGCTGCGCTGATAAGCAGAGCGTAGGATGCCAGTTGGGGCATGATTGAGATAGAGGTGGCTGAGGGCATGGTTTAAAATGGGGCATGCTTGAGAGAAGGGTGACCAATAGGACAGGTGTCCAACGGACTCTTGTGACGATCCGTGGCCGTCTTGGCCAAGCTTTCAACTAAACCAAATGAGGAGCAACTTGAGGGGGTACCCCAGTATGCTTCAGCGATTCGTAGGCGCGACACTAATTTTTAGACGCCACGCTCCTGAAGGTAGCTGGTGTGTAAGAGCAGCCAATGTTTTACAAGTTACAGTGATCAAGCAAGTGCCCTCTCAAGTCAGAAATGTGATTGAAAGTGTCCCCTTCAAATTGAAAGGTGAACCATGAAGGCATAGGGCCACAATGACCCGATGCTGCCTCAAGGTCTTTGAGTTGCATGCGAGAGCCCCAAACACAGGCAAATGCTTTCTGCACTGCACTTGAGTGTCTGGATTCCAGACAAGACAGCCGTGATTTATGCTGTTTTTGCTAAAAGTTGCTGATTTGAAGGGATCGCAGTGAACACTCAAGAGCTACTCCAGCAAGAACTTCGGACAAGTGAAAGCATACCATCTTGTCTCGTCCGCCCTGCTCCCCAGACTTGTGGTCCAGTCAAAACGGAAAGTGCCTGATGTGCCTTTCACAGGCCAACACCGCCCGCAACCGTCCACCAGCGCTGAATCAAACCAGCCTTGCAAGCTGCAACATCGTGCACAATTGGTCGCTAAGGGTAGCATTGGCAAAATATCGTCTCAGAGGACGTGCAAAGTACCTCCTGCATCCCAGTCCTGGACCTGGGTCTGCATGCTTTGTCAATCACAATTCAGCAATTGTGAGCAGCAAGCAGGCCACCCGGAAGATTTGAAATGTTCAGTGCAACGCTCGAGCCGAGGCTCGATTGTGATTCGTTCAGAGGAGTCCACGTGGAACACGTCGTACAAGGTCAGCCATTCTGATTGGATAACCAGCGCACATGTGCGCCAGTCTGCTTCAAATCTTGCTCGTCCAGACTCCAGAGGGGTGCTTGCTCCAGCACCGCATCTCCGCATGCGTCCCAGTTCCAGGACCCCAGCCTGTGATGCCGTCAGTCACAATCTCAAGGCTTGAGAGCTCCTTGACGTCATGAAATATACCGGTATACACATGCATGAAGAAGTTCGTGTAACGTATGCCCGGAGAGCATGATCCAATTTCGTGTAGCAATTGAGCAAAAGATTTATAACATCATGGTATCTGATGCATATGGATTCGATGGTGCATGACTACCGACTTGCATGCTGCACAACTTGCAAAGCATCAGAGTACAAGACAAATGTTGCACACGGCTGCATCCACACATCAAAACTGCAAACTTACTGTAAGGCTGAAGCCAGAACATGCGGCACTTTTGAGCGATTTGACTTAAAAAAAGTCACTTTGCTTCTCATGCAAAAAAGTCAAGCAGCAGCAATCAGTGATTCAACAAACTCGCAGAGTCACGACCTTCTACTTATGCGTGCGCCAACCAGACCTAGAAAGCGGAAACCCTCGGATAACTATGTTTAACCACCTTTGTAGAGGCTTGTCAACGCAATTCTTGCTTCGGCTGCAACGTGATTGCCGTCAACTCGGTACTTCGGGTCACAGACCGACCTGACTCATCTGAAGGGGTTTGGGCGCCTGGGAAACTTCCGGTGGTGTCTACCAATTGCAGTACCTGCACAACATTCCCATTGATTTATGCTGCACAACATACACATGGAAAGACGTTGCACAGAAACATCATGGATTGACGTCTTGGTAGCCGACCGACATCAGCGCCAAAGCGTTTCACTCGCAATTGCAACTTAGAATGGAAAACAGAGACGAAGATAGGAGAAGTTCCACACAAAAAGATGTGAGGAGTCTCCACCAACTCCAAAGACTGAGCATATCCGTGCTCGATCCTTCCATCACCATACTCCTAAAACGGAGAGTCAATGAAATAAACTCACCTTGAGGAGTGGTGTGATCAAACTGCCTTGCACGAGCACGGTCAGGCAGACCGTGGAACCCATAAAGAAAAGCACCCGCAGTTTATACCCCTCGTTAGAAATAGCCGGGTCTAAGAAGACCAGCAACGCGAGTGCGACACCGACGACTCCCCTGAGCCCACTCCATATGGTTACCAGAGCGCCTTTTATAGAGAAACCATGTCCGGTGTGCGCGAGCAAGGGCCAAAGGAGTGCTACATCAATCGTCCGGACTACCTGCGGAAGATAGATCAGAAAAATTGGCAAGACGGCTCCCAGGTGATCACCGGGCTTGCACTATGGTTCAGACTGCAACGGCGGCTCATTGTCTAGAAAGGCATCGAACGTGCGGAGTGTGCTCCAAGGCCGGCAGTTTTAACGTACTTCTCAGTGGGACCCCGATGTCATTGAGATTAACATTAGTGGCTTTCTGATCAACTGCCCTGCGAGGACGGCCCGAACGTTGGATTGGAATCTTGACGTGCAAGTTGTTCTTCATTGCTTCGAAGTCAAGTTTTTGGAAGACTGTGTTCTCCCTGTGCTTCTGCTGTCTATCACCCCACTACGACGGTGAAGAACTTCTGCGAAGTCAGCTTACAAGCTTTAAACAGCACTTCGCGCTTAGAGTCGTTGGTGAAGGCCGCTCGTCGAAAGCGTAGTCGAATAGATGGGCATCCAAAGCGCGCGGCATGCGTGCTTACCAGCAAGGCCAGCCACAGCAACACCGCGAAACCATAGTCGCTCAAATCGATGTTGTCATTGCCTGGCAACACATCATGCCCCTCGTATGTCCGCCCCGCCACCACGACACCGATCAACACGAACAGCAACGTGTTGAGGCACCACTCTAACGAAGACCTGAAAGGCAGAGAAGAAGCAAAATCACCATGAGCAAAGGACGCGTTCTCACGTTCGTTTGAGAAGCTGTCTAAGCGGCCGTCCATCGGCGGGAAGCCATTCGCGGTGATAGTACCGTGTGTACTTCGCTCAATCCGCAAATTCTTGCTTGATTAGGCTGCCCTAACAGATGGTGCGAAAATCTTCTGGATATAGGAACGGGAGAGCGCACGGAAGGCCGAATCTAGAATAAGAGCTTCCTGACGCGACGCTGTTCTTCGGTGCCTCATAGTACACGTGGCATAGATGCGCTGAGACCCTGCTCTCGAAGCAGCGACGGAGTGAAACATTCGGACTTGCTGTGCAGATACGAACACAATTTGAAAGTATGGAGGTGACTCAAAGCTCACCAAAAGGACTCCAGCGCCTTTGCCGCGCTCTCTTCCCGCTTCGCGAGCAATGCGTACACGAAGCCGCACGTAACCACACACAAGATGCCATTGCTCTGCAGAACGTCTTCTGCAAGCGTGAACGCCCCAAAGCTCGCCGCCAAAGTCAGGCCGAGCTCCGTGATGTATCCGTCGGCGGGCCAGTAATCGATTCCGAATACCAAGAGCAGCCCAAAGGCGAGCCCGATAGCGGGGCCGGCAAGCGACTGGCGGCAGAGCGTGCGCACAATAGCGCCCGCAGTTGTGCCGTTTCCTTGTACGAGGCCCTGCAAATTGACCAATCGTTTTCTGTCCAGTACTGATAATCGTAGTATTGGCCAGGGTTCACGAAGATAATCAATGACCTGAGCAGGAAGTATGAACAGCGAGATGATGACTTCAGCTCACGAAGCAACGACACGCGACGAAAGGCAACGAAGCACTCGAACCGGGATTGAGAGCGGGATGCAATCTCGCGTATCGCCGTCTTTGTATTCAGGGAAGAGGGCAAAGCCGCACTCACAGTGCACACGATGTACATAACCGCAGCCACGCCGTCATCGACAAGCGCTTCGCCGTCCACCACGACGGTCAACTCATCCGGTACCCGAAGCTGCACGCTGGAAGCATACCGGTTCTCTTTACTTCGCCTGATGTATCAGGAAAGAGCGAACAAACTTCGATGCTTCAATCGACTTCCAGGCTTGAAACTCCACATGCAAACAGGTTGGAGAGGCACATGCGAACAAGTGAGGATTCCAAGACTAGCTAACGCGAAGAGAGGCTTAGTGGCGGATTAACACCGAATAACACACAGATCCCGCTGAGGTGATAAGGACCAGTCTTCTACGCAATTGCGGAGCCTGACAAGCTTGTGAATCAATGCAATGTCCTAACAACAAGAAGGCCTAATCGTCAGCAGCCATACCTGGCTCTTGTACGAACTCTGTTCAAAGAAGACTAGAGGCACCGCTTGCTCACCTCCTTGAGTACAGCCACAACAGCGACTGGGTCCGTTGCCGACAGCACTGAGCCGAAGAGCAGGCACTCGTGCCAGGTCCAATCGTAGGGAAGGACGTAGCGAGCAAACACGGCAGTCAGGACAATCCCCATGAGAACGCCAAGGACGCCCAGTAAGAGGATGTGCGGGAAGCTGCGCCGCAGCACAGCCTTGGGCATTGCGAAGGTGGCGCCAAACAAGATGCCAGGGAGGAGAACGCTGAGGATGAAGTGAGGGGGGATGTTCTGCAGGACACGCAGCGTTAAGTTTTGGGTAAACCACAGTGACTCGTTGTATAGTTCTCCCACACTCAGAAACGTGCCTGGGATGAACAAGAACGTCAGCAACGGAACCAGAGAAGATTGACCTTTAAGAGGCTGGACCCCCCTCGATGTAAGCGGCAGTGAAGGGAATACTTTGGAAACAGATGCCTACCCGCCAACTTGTGACGCCTTCGCCGTAGACACCCCAGCCGCTAGTGAATGTCTCGTTGCAGATGCCAAGGACCAGGCCCCAGATCTACAGGAGAGAACGCACAACGAGCTGTCACATGGATACTATGAGTAAGGCTGAAGAACAAACCCCTGTTGCTTGACTGTTTGTTAGTGGTTGGCGTTGGTGAAGCTGGACAACCTAGCAGCATTAACTCAAGTCTCTGGCACTGTCTCTCAACGAGAGGATCTTTGATAGGCCTTCTTCTAATATATTCCAGGTGGACGAAGAGCATTTGCAGGTTGCAAGTTCAGCTCACTTCAGTAACATCAGCAGGTACAGTCTATGAGATACCATTTCAGCCTCTCAATTGCACCGCAGCTGACTGGCAAGTACGTACCTATGTGAAGGCCATCCAGAAGGCATATTGTGCTTACCAATAAGAGGGCCGTATATGGGAGTGGCAGCCACATTTGCAGTTTCAAGGTGACCACACCGAGCAACAGGGCCACTGCTCCCACAAATGTGACTGCCGCTGCACCATCTGCTGCCGCAGCGTCGCCAGCCATTGCTCTACTTTTGCAGCATCAACTATGTAGCTTGATGAGGCCCAAGGATACTGTTCCATTCAATTAGCAGCGCATAATCTCGACAGCGCACCAGCCAGAGAGAATTTCTAAGCAGCCAGAAGATCCCCACAGGCAAGCCACGTTCGCCACATTGACAGGAAAGAACATGACAGCTTATTGTGCTGAGATTGTGCTAGAACAAAGGGTTGGTGGAACTAGAAAGAACTTCAAGAGGCTGGGACACAACACGCGATCAGAGACATGGCTTCAAGGTTGCGGTTCAAGCTAGGGGTAGCTCAGATCAGAGCAAAATCAAAGCAACAGAATCATGGACTGAGGATGGAGCTCCAATTCACACGCACACCATTGGCATTGTCGGAGCTGCCTGCTGGCGGCTGACAGTGACAACTTTGGCTGCTCAGCATTGACAATGTTGAGATCAACAAAATTCGTGTGGACACGAGGGCCCGCGGGAATTTGACGATAAAATCCCGCGGGCCCTCGTCCCGAGGTCTGCAACTTGCATGAACGAGAGTCGACGGTTGCTAAAGACGGCAGAACCAGGGCAGAACCAAGCTAGAACAGCGTCACCGGCGGTGGCGAGAGCCGCCGGTTCTCGATTTAAGCGCGCCGGCAGCCGGTTGAAACCCCAGGTTTTCCCAATTTGAGCTGAAATCCAGTACTTATGTGTATTTTTGAAAATTAAGGACCGAGTTTTTTAGCTGAGCCTCACAAGGAAGGAAAGTCGAGCATGCATGCGAGCTGTGCAGAGCAGGCTGAGGAGGAGCTCCAGAGTCCACACACAGTAATGCGCAGGATTCAGGGCGGAGCTGTCCAGCCGCAGTGTGCAATAAGTGGTGAGCTGGAATCCATATTCCAGTGGTTCGCGTTGCCCCAGTAAGAAAAGGCTGAGAGGCAGCATTAGAAGTTTTCTCGCAGTGTTGAAGCTGTGTCTTGCTCTTCATTTGACTCAATGGACTAAAAGTATCCCGCTTGGATGCATTTTCAGACGAAGGCACAGTTGTTCACTGTGAATCTGATAGCGGCGGTGTCTCATTGCGAAGGAGTGTCAGGAATCAAGGGGCCTTTGGGCTCATCGAAAAACTGGGGCAGGGAGGGTCTGCCGACCAAGCTGCACTTTGTAACCACTTTTTGCAAGCAGGATTTTAAGAAGTGGTTGTTCTAAGTGTAAGCAACCCTTCTTTCCCTTGAATCAGCTTGTTCGACCGTTAGCTTCTTCCTGCACAAGTCCTGGCAGACCCAACGGGGTGGGCCTCACCCTCCGTCTTATATCTGAAGATGCCTTTTAGTTTCAGTGCTACCTTCTGGAAGGTTCCAAGGATCGAGCATCTGCTTCTGAAAAGATGGCTCGAATGTAGAACTCGCTGAGTTTCGCTCCGTCCTCTTTGGACACCCTTCCTTTTGGATCAGCCTCATACCAAACAACTCTGGTACACAGTGCTTCGCAGCATCCAAATCTTTCACAAAGCTGCAATCAACTATGTTTCATCAGAAGGACCCCCTGAATGGGCCATAGGCTAGCCTCCGAGCAAATACTTTTTGCAACACCTTCTCCATGCCCGACTTCTCTATGCCCCTTCCTGTTAACCCCTTGCCTTCGGTCTTGCAGACTGCTGATCGACAGTGGCCATGGAGATTGTTGGGGACGACGGCACCCTCGTCCAATTGCCCCTCTCCTCCCTGAAGTTGATTGGGCGGGGCTCCGGGATCTCCACCGAAGACCGCACCATCGCCAAGAACCAAGCTTCCATAAAAGCAGAGGAGGTCTTCACTGAGGAAGACGATGCGCCTCCCCCTGACAACTGGTGGGAAAAGGCTCCGCTCAGAGGGGGTTCCGGAAAGGGGGGAAAGAAGCACAGGGTTAGAGTGGAGGCACTGGGGCCAAACCCAATTTGCGTTTTGCTCCAAGGGGAGGTGGAAAGTAAGGAGAAAGGGGTGGGGGGGAAGACGGAGGTGAGGTTTCTGGAGCAGGGGGAGGGGTGCTGGCTGGACCCTGGAGACCGAGTCTCACTGTCGATAGTGAAGCCTTGTTTTTACACAGTGAGGGCCCCCGAGAAGAGAGGGCTGTCAGGGAGGGTGCAAGAAGCGATGGAAGGGTCGACAAAGCATGGAGAGAGAAAGCGTAGAGACCGAGGAGGGGAAGAGGGGGAAGAAGAGCATGCTACAGGGGCGGTGGGCACGGAAGAGGGGGCGTACGAGGAAGAGCCCAACGATGAAAAGGCAGCCAGCGGACACTCGTCGAAGTATGGGGGAAAGGCGGGAAGCAAGAGAGGGCGAGGAGAGGGGAACGAGATTGGCGTGCAAGGTGACGGCAAGCGAAGACGAGAGCAGAAAGTTGAGGACGTTGGTAGGATGGCAGATATGCGGGCAGTTGGGAGCGCAGTACAGAAGTCGGATGTGCGGAAAGGTAAACGGGATAAGGAACTAGACTTGGGTGGCGACGAGGATGGCGACAGGGAGAGAGGTGCTGATGAGGGCACGCCTCCAGACTCGAAGCGGGGGCGGAGATCTGGAGTGGGCCAGCAAGAAGCGGGGCCGCCGGCTGCGTTTGACCCAATCAAAGGCAAGCGCAAACATCCGCAGGACGTGGTTACGTTCCCGTCTGAGGACTACAGACTTTCAGATCCTTTGCTCCACCAAGAATGTCTGTCCTCTTCTTGGTTTTCGCTGCTCTGAGCACGTTTAGCTGAAAGGCCATACTGCATTTACCGCTGATATGAAGTAGAACGTGAGATGTTGCGGAGCCAGCGAGACTTCCTGTCCGTCCGGGAGTAAATTGGGAAACGAGTCGATGTAGGAAGCTTTCTCAAATCAACCGTGCTGGCGCTTCTCGAAGTCCGTTTGACAGCTAGTCCCTTTCGGCAAGAACGCAATGCTCTGGACTTCCTGGATTTAAAAGCAACGTGATGCTTTGGACTATCCGGTTTGGACGTCCAGAACAATTTCAGATGGGGGTCCCCCGGTCGATTAGAAAGAGTTCGGTTTGAGTGGCAGCCTTTCTAAGTTGATGAATCGATCGCTTCACCATTGCTTTCAGAACTGATCTTCGAAGAGTTCCGAGTTCGCAGAACGCGAATATAGAATTGCAGAGAACCATGGAATCTGCATCTACGGAGCTCATGATCCAAGATTCTTATGTCGACCGAGGCGGCCGAGAAGCGGTAAGTGAAACCCCCGGAAATGTGTGCTCAGGGAATGGCGGAGAAAAAGACCTTGACGGAGACGTTTGTGGTTGCAGAATACGGCCTTCTTGTTGAAGGCGAGGAGTTCGACCAGTACGACCAGAAGAAGGCCCACAACACGCGTCCTTGGACCTGGCAGATCGGGCCGTCCAAAAAGGAAGACGACTCGGACGAAGAACCATTCGACGAGGAAGAGCAAGAAAAGGGGGGGGGAGCGCCTCGAGGGGGGGCGCGGGGAGGCGCAAAAGCAGGCCCCCGGAAAAGCGCGGCGAGGGAGAGGAGTAAAAAGGGGGAAGACGATGAGGATGAGTGGACGGGCGATTCGGAAGAAGAAGCGGAGGAGGTCGAAGAAGTGGAGAAGGGTCTGAGGGGTTCGGGGCGGGCGCCAGCTGTCGCAACAAGGTCGCACGACCGGTCAAGGGGCCGGAGAAAGCAGGTCGCTGATGAGTCTGAGGACAAAGAACTCAGTCGGAGATGGAGGGGAGAGAAAGAGAAAAGTGCAAAAAGTGCGAAGTCGAGAAAGGCAAAGGAAGTTGCAGACAAAGTTCAGGACGAGGGGGGATCTGAGGACGAGGGGACTTCTGCGAGAGGAAGAAGCGGGGGAAGGAGAAGTGCGAAAGGGGCCAAGTCGAGTGGGAAGAAAGAGGAGGCGCCGAAGGGTAAAGGCGGAGCAGGGAGGAAGGCGCCCGCTTCGGCGGAAAAGACGGGCGGACGGAAAGGGAGGAAGGAGAGCGAGAGCGAAGAGGAGTCTGGAGAGGACGAGCCAACCGCTGAGGATCTGGATTTCATCGTGGATGAAGAAGAGGAGCAGGAGGAGGAGGCGAGCGACGAAGACGAGGAAGAGGAGTGGGAAGTAAGAATGAGTTCGTTTTGGGCGGTTTTCAATCTGTGCTGACCCGCACATTTTGCAATTAAAGTATTCGACTCTGCTCCAGATTCGTGCATGGCCAAACCACTGTTTTCGTCTCTACCTTCTCGAAGACAGTCCCCTGAAGTTTCTTAATAGGTGGCGCCATCACCCTTTTGATTCAAGCTCTTGATTACCGATTTATTGAGCCTCTGAGCTATATTTATCTATTTTTTGTGAGTAATTTCGAGAGACTTTCATCTCCCAACCTAGTCAAGTGGTTTGACAATCTGAGCATGGCGAGCATCGAAAAAAATTCAGTGTCCGTAGAGGGGCGGGATGCTGGTCTGTGCTCGTGAGTGTACGTGTTTCAGCTAGATGCGATGGAGCATCAGGATCAGCCAGCGACATTCAGTAGGTGATCGTAAGAGAGCAGAGAGTAAGAGACGAAACGAATTGGATTCCAAGCGAGCTGACCCACGGAGGGGCGAAGCGCAAAAAGCAGGGTGCAAAAAAGCGGAGTTTACGAGGCGGGTTCCAGATGAGCAGAATATAAGAGAGCGGTACGTACAAGAACGGACTTTCGGAAGCTGACTGGGAGTGAGCTCTAATCAAGGCGTATCACGTGGTGCAGGATGAGGAGGATCCAAATGCGCCAAAGCGGAAGCCGAAGGGAAAGCAGGCCGCCACAGATACGCGGCCGATGTGCAAGTACGGCGGCAAGTGTTACAGGTACGTGATGTGCAGAGGCCACAAGGTCTCCACTCATCTATTTTTGAGGAGACGATTGATTCGCAGTAAGCCGGTTTCTACTTGCTTTGTCCTCAAGGTGCTTCTGGGCTTGCTATTTCTGTATTGAGTTGTCCGTCTCTCAACATAAAGACAGTGTCAATACTTAATAAATATCCTGGCTGGTTCTGACTAGAGGCCGTTTCTTGGGAAGGCGCGTGCCGTCTGCTCTGCTTTGCAAAAGGCAGGGCCAGATTGTCTGCCTCCGTTTTTCGCTTGGATTCGAGACGGAAGGCAACGGAAGCGTTGTGTTTGTTGAAGACAAGGACACGTGACTTTGTGAGCGAATCTTGAGGATGAAAAGATTCGTCGAAGTTCGATGCATGAGAGGTGACTTAGATCATTGCATTTACCCCGCTGCGGCCATTCTTCAGTCTGTATTTCCATCGCTCAATCAAATGCGGTAAGTCCTCTTTTACCTTTTCAAGAAATCCGCACGTCTAGGTTGCACTGGCCTTACGTTACTTCGTCGACCGTGCAGGAAAAATCCAGACCATCTCCGAGACTTCCGCCATCCGTAAACCTGTAGAAGGCGCTTCAACAACACTCACGACTGCGTACGTGTTGGATATATTACTCATGATCACCGGCACTTCAAGAGCCGTAGAGTTCAGCAAACATACATATGCATCATGGCATCGTTGTCAATAAACCGTCAAAATAATATTACCAGATGCGACCAGCTTAAGATTATATGCATATTATTTACTACGTGGCAGTCCCAGCTTACACGATTGGCACATGATTATCGGATGCATCGGATGCAACTTGCTGGTCAGTCCAGCCAGCCAGATTCATGGCGCGAAGAAAGCTAGGATTAAGACACAACAGTCGTCTGCCTTGAAGCATGCAGAGCTTGAATACTGTGCCGCAATGATATGTACGGTGTCGCATGAATTGGATCAATCTAGCATGCATGCACCATATAAATTTTTGCAGGCCCGGATTAGTAGTACATGTTTGCAACTGCATAAAGATAATCGACTGGTTGTGATCTTACATCGCGGCATGTACATAGTACTCAGATGTAGCTCAGGACAGGCTATACGCCAGCTATGGCGGCTGGCGGCAGCGCGGCGAAATCACGCGAGCATGATCATGTCTGCACCTGACTGCGAAAAGGTGCAACTGCACATGCTACATTTCATGCATGTGGGCATGTTTAAGGATTTCTATGGCCCTGATAAGAGCACACATGAACTTGACTGACCATGCCAAGAGCTGGTTTGCAATCCTGCTTTGCTCTTCCTTAGGCTTCCAGCTCAGTATTGGACTTGACATGATTGCATTGACCTCACTGAGTAGTAGGTCCGAAAAGCGGGACGCTTGGAAAGCTCAGGGGCTCAAGTGACCGATGAAACGCCCGTATTTGTTTCCCAACTGTCAACTTAAGGAAAGCTTGAAAGGATGGACTTGCTTGCTTGTTTGTGTAGAAGCACAGACGGCACTTCTAACACACCTTTTTGTGTGCTTATGACGAACTGAGTCATCACCATCTCACAACCTGTTATACGTCTTCCATCTTCTATCACTAAAGAAGCCATCTGAAGTTCCTCTATAAAACGGGGCTTGATCTGAATCCATGTGTAATCTGCAAGGCACATGCCAGATCAATGATCAAGATATTGCATACTGACAAATGGTGAGAGAACCATACTTTTTGAAGGTTTGTGTTACCCGTTGCATAGCGCAGCGACTCGACTCGAACAAATCCGCCGTGCTCGTCAAACTTCATACGAGACAAGATACGAGCTCCGCGGAAGTTTGCAAGATAGAACCATATCTGTGCTGCGTTAGTGATGCTCACATCTGCTATATAATGAAGGATATGGGGATATTATTTGGGCAAGGTTCTTACCTCTGCTATGACTCCTCTTTCACGGTGGTAATCTTGCCTGCCTCAAGGTTTGCATAAAACTCCTCGACCTTTCTCCGCTCGTTCCAGTGATTCACCTTCCAAACGGCCCCACCTGAATTAGATGGAGACAGTTAGCCTTTCATATCCAAGCGACCGCGCAAGTAACCAACAGGTATAGCTTGCAGCATCTTATAGCATTACACAAAAGACATCTACTGTAATCTGGAATATTGTGCCACTAACAAGGGCCGGGCATGCTCAACTCTTAGCAGGCTGTTACATGACAGCGGCCAATGGATCGCAGACAGAGTATGTAACCTGCAAACCTGTAGAATGAAGCAATGACATACGCAAGCACTAATCTAAAATGTGATGGACTTATCTAGCATCTGCGGTTCTAAGCTTCCTTCGGACACCTTGACCACCTCATACTACCCAAGCTTTCAAGAACTTGTGATTGAGCCTGCTTCTAGAGAATGACCTCCAAATTATTAGAACCAGACGATCCTACTCAAAATCCACCGGGCTCTAAAAGTCTCCCTTCAGCAAACCCTAATCTTTCCAACTCCCGCTGGATCCATTTCTGGATCTCTCCAATCCTTGTTCCATCCACACTTGGCGATTCCAGTAAGGTGCATTCGAAACTGCCTCAAAGATCAATTGGCTAAGTTGCATGATGTGGGTGTACTGACCTACTTTGCGCAATGGCAATGCCCTCCTGAATTGCAACTGAGGAAACTACTCCTCACACTAACACGAAAATCAAGTCTGCTTCCAAGTAATCGTCCATAGCGGACTGAGCGAACCCAGATATACTCTACTGCGACGTGTCACCGTGTCTTTTTGAATTAGCCGCTTGGTGCAGCTGATAAAACCGACTTCCAGTCCGACTTCACTTTGTACCCCGATCAAACACTCAAACAAACAAGGCAAAACGAGGGAATCATTGAGCTCTGATAAAGTCGGCGCGGTGCAAATCTGACGAGGAATGCAGGGAAGAGCGTATGATTGCCGCAAACTTACACGCAATACCGATTAACAAGCCATACCCAATCTCCTTGATAAGGCTAATCTCCGCCCGCTTTGCTTGCTGCGCCGCCGTCCCCATCAGCTTCTGGGCGGCCCCCATCGTGTAAAGCTGTTTCACCTTCTTGGGCCAAATTCCCGAATCTTACCCCGTGCAATATTCCAGGATCTTACCCCGTACAATGGTGCCTGCCGTCAAATATGGCCGCCCAAGCTCTACACAGTGCACCTGTGGCTGGCCCCAATAGCGACTTGCTTTCTGCTTGGTGCAGCTTACCTAGATTGAACACTAACTGGAATGCTTGCAGAACGGCTTGCAGAACAGTCTGTCTCTCGCACCTTGAAGCGAGCTCTGGCAAGAGTCAGCTCGGGTTGGCGCGGCGTGAGTTTTTAGAGCGCCTAGTTTGGACACTAACTGACAACCTGGCCGGGCGATAGGCACGAATTGTAGGAGAAGTGTCACAAGAACGTCGCCAAGACCAGGCCTTGTTTGAAGAAACCCTGACATGTGATCTGATTAGTGAGCTGCGCTCATGAATGCATGAGCGCCAAAGAAAAATTCCCTTTTTCGAGGCAGCGAGCAGGCAGGGAGAAGCTTGTTCGTATTGTCCACCATGCACTTTGTATTTGCTCTTCTTGCACAATGTTCAGTGAGTCACAGGACGAGCGCGTACGCATAGGTATCATGTTCCATGTCCATTAGAACTGAATGGGTCTACACTCTCTGGTGACGGTCCCTAAGTATGCATGCTGGCATTGTTTCGACTATCTTTGGTATCTTTTCATGCTTATCTAGCTGTGTCAATGCTTCGGGTCAGGATCGTAGAATCAAGATGTCTTCGTCACAACAAGACAGAAAAGGTTCTATAATGAGCACAGTCTTGTGTACCGTACCACATGCGCTGGAGGACTTCGAGCGAAGCATGGCCAGCGCGTGGCAACACAAAAACATTTTGCCAAGTAGGGCATTTAAAGTTCTCCAAGTCAATGCACTCACATTCAAGACTATCAAATCATGAAGACACGCCTAGCATGTCACAACTCGTCCATATGAAACCTAGTATCCGAATGAAAAGAAGATGGTGATAGTAGTCGGATGTGCATTTAAAAGCCGTCAATGTTCTGCTTGCCTGAAAAAGCCGTCAATGTTTTGCTTGCCAAGTGATGATAGCACAGACAGACCAAGCACGACTCAACAACCAGACCAGTACTTCATAATCCACCACTTTCCGCGTTCGGAAAGGTCGATGCTAAAGATGCCCTCGGTTTAGCAACAGCACATGCCAAAAGTGGATATTCATCGTCAGCCAGAGCCCCAAGCAAGCGACTACATTACCTCGTGCACTCATGCTTCAAGAGTATCTCGTACGTTGCAAGGCCCTCGGCACTGCCCCGTCTACTTGGCATCTCAATATCCATGCCTCAGATCACTTACTTAAATCTGCTATCATCTCCCGCAAACTCTGGCGGCATGGGTGGCGGCGCCGTGTCAAAGCTGAACGGGCTCTTCTCCTCCGTCTCCTTCTTTGCACTACCTCCAAACAAGCCCCCGAACCAAGACCCCGTGCTCTGCTCCGGACCGGCGGCTGAGGGGGGTGTCTGAGTTTGACCTTGATAGGGCTGGGCAGGGCTGGGGGTGGTCTGGTAGTAGGACGGGGTTGCTGCGGCGGGCTGGTAAGTAGTGGCGGGTGCTCTATAGCCCCCGGGAATGGCTGGGCCCCCCACGCCAGCTAGCTGAGGCTCAGGCGGAGGCTGCGCCATGTTCGCCGTCATGCGGTTCAACATGATCCCTGCCCCCTCGATCAGGGCCAGAAGGACGCCCCCGAAAGCTGCGCTTTTGGCACTGGCCCTCATCCCCTGTCTCAGTGTCAGGAACCCACCAGTTGCTGCTCCGGCTGCAATGCTGTTCCATGGATCCTCTTTACCCCTGCACAAATCAGAAAGGGTAAGGCCCAGAACATTGGGATAGCTCCGAGACAGAGAACTATTTGCAAAAAGCATCCGCCTCAACGGACGGAGATAGCGCATCGCTAGTGCTATATCACACTATCGGAGTGCTAGACACCACACTGTCGGATTCACCTGCATGATGTTGTCACGATACAGCAAGTCGCCGCTCAAACGGAGGTGTGCAAAGAATTGCTTGAAACAAATCTTCGCGCGAGGGGGGGAAAAACTACAGGGACCTTCTCAGCCAAAGCCCCCTGACTGAAGAGTAGGGTTTTATTACGACAGCGAACAGAGGAAAGTCCGATTACCTGAGGTAGATCATCGAGCAATCGAAAGTAGAGAATAGCCCCCCCCACACCGCAAAGCTCCCGCCTATCCGGGGCGCGTTCAGCCGCACCGCCTGAGTCCCGCCAAGGAAGCGCTCCCCCTTGGGCGAGTTCTTCATTCCCTTGATAAAATGCCATGCTGAGCCCCCGATGGCACCCATGGAAAACGCACCGCCGATGTCATCCAAGATCCGGTCGGGGCAAGGCTCCCGCCCGTGATCCACCCCAGACATAGCTGGCTGAGCTGAATGACCCTTGTTTCCGCTGCTGACCACTGCTGGTAACGACCAAAAATCTCTAATATTTGCGCAAACAATCAGCCCGCCCCTCGGTAAGTGCAGATCTCTCTCTATGAAACAGTGTCTGTGTTGCACCTAAGCTCCAACCTATGAACGCCGGCTAGATCTTTCCCGCTACACACACGTCGTCTATAAGCAGCAGCACAAGGGGTCACATCACACGCTTAACTTGCATGCGGAGCAACTGGACCAGCGCTCTCGAGGAACTGCCGTGCTTGTTCCAAGCGAAGCAATCAACCGTGTGCTAGACACGTGCTAGAGGCACCTTCGCCAAAGAATGGCAGCTTAAACCAGCGCCCATGCAGAGCGACAAGGTCCTATCAACTGTGCCGGGCGCCAATCAACCTGCCACTCGAGCGCCCCAGCCTCTCTTCAAAACTGCGTCCGCCTTCACCTCAATCGCAGAGCTCTATGAGCTCAGAGTCATGGGTACGTAGCCCAGGTCCTGACGCAAACCGTTCCCATACACGAAGAATCGTTACCGGACATGCTCAGGCAGACCTTGACTCTCGATGTCAGGCTTCTAAACTTTTAAGAAGCCTCAGACTCCAAACTGATCTCATGCAGCCACTCCCAGCTTGAAGTTGAAGTGGAAGTTGATGGGGGGGTGAACGCAGAAGCTCAAATCTGAAGTGCGCAGGACGAAAGCTTGAAGAGACTGCTCAATGGGTGGAGGTTGATTGTGGCCGCTCTTTGGCTGCATCAGGAGCTATAACTTTCTCAAGGATGGCGTCTGGAAGACAAATCAAGTCGCTCAACAAGTCCTACTCCGGGCCAGGGACGAAGCGCTTTGTGGTAAGCTTGCCACCAACTTTGTCGCAGCATTGGTCACGGTTGATGGTGCACCATGCTGTACTGGTTGATTGAAGGAACTGTGAGGCAGATTTTGGTAATGGTGGTGCTGGAGATTTTTGAAAGTAGTGGTGGCAGTGACTCGAATTGGTGGTGTTGACAGTATTCCATGTTGCAACACCACCAAGTTCCTTGTCGATAGGGCTTATTATGATTGAAGGGTGGTGGTTGCTTCTTCTTGTCAAGGTTCACAGAGGCAGTGGTAGCTTTGCCCGCAAACGTTGCGGGTTTCAACCATACCTACATGGAAGTTTCTTTGTTTGACAGGGCACTTCTGATGTTGCATTCCATCAGCCTCAGTTTCTTGGTAAAGTTGAATCATGCAGTTGGACAGTGCAGCATGCAAATTTGTGCTCTAACTTTTGGTTTCTAATATTACCACCATCAAGGATTACATTCCCTATTGAGCTTATTTCAGTCATTGGCCATACCACCTCACTGGCTTTTCATGCTTTCAATTGTAATTCCCACCTTAGTTTTCAAAGATTGCTTCAGGACCAGAGAAGGACTCCATCGTACAAGTTTCTGTCGTCGCTTCTCAGACGATTGCCCCCGCTCGTGCAGTTCAAGAGCTTTGCCCAGCGGGTCGCCAGCGTCGACGTCGATGTGTTCCGGAGCCTTGCGCCCGTCAAGTTTGAACCGACCGCCGGGACATCGTTCTTCCAAGAGAATCTGCTGCAATGGAGGGTGAGTGGCAGGACATATGTGCCCAACCTAGTTACACATACACACTGAATATGTAGAAGCGGCGATGCGAACAGTCTGATCACCTGGTGATCAGAAGCGTTCAGGGGAAATTCAAGTTCCTAAAAATGACTTACTCGTATTGTGGATATTGGTGGTGGTGGTGTAAAAGTGATTCACTGCCGAAGGAAATTTTCATGCAGCGCACAGACTGGGTTCAGAGTGTTGTTAGGATCTAAGTTTTGAGAGAGTGACAGGCTTAGCTGGTGGACAGCAGTCGTTTGACACCGATTGAGAAGGAGCTCGAGCTGGCTTTACAACGTGCTTCTTCCTGTCTCTGAGTGGGTGCATATATATATGCAAGATTCTATCATATGCTCCGCCACCCCTGGCCCCCCTCTCAATATCAAGTCATTCAACTCTTAGATCTGGGGGTCTTCCTCTTACAACAGACACCCAAGTTGACAGAATGCACACGGTTTTATTGTCCCATTCTGCAGGAGCTCAACACTGCGGCCGACTTCAACCTGCTGTATGGCGAGGTGTACCCGCTGGTGCAGAGCCTGCCGCAGCTGCTGCTGCACAAGAAGACGGTCGTTCGAGCCCTGCTCGCCAGGATGCACATTGGAGCGCTCCTCTCTTTGGAGCCCGTCCTGAGGTCAGTCAGTCCGGAGAGTCTTGCAAAATCTGGTTGGAAATAGCAAGCTTGCATTTGTCGCAGCTCCTGAGAGAAGCAAAGCAGGTATGATTTCAACAAAAGCCTGCCCTGCAGGTCAGTGTAGGAAGCAGTCTGGGAGCCCCGCAGCGATCTGTGTAGTAATGATACTTGTGGATGCTCCTGCTTCCAAGTGGTTCGGATTCCTAGGATCGACAATTTCTGAGTCGGAACTGTTTTGGGGCTGGCGCACTCAGGGGTAACAGGATTACCGGCAGGGCTGAGTGAACTTTCAACGTGAGGATATTTTCAGGTGGAGAAGATCTTCAGCAAACGGGTTAGCGAAGGGGGGTCACAGAACTGTGAACACTGCATCTGCCGGGTTGTTGCTTTGGAGATCGGTGCCGGAATCAGCTCTTGGCCAGAGGAACGGGCCAGTATAGCAAATCACACTATCTGTTCTTGACTCTGAGGTTGGTTCTGACTTGGCAGGCTTGTTCTACAGATGCAGATGTTGTTTCAGCAGGATTCGGAGTCGTATGTTCACTTTTCAAATTTGGATCGTTGGAGCCTTTTGGGAGATTCTCAGGTTCTCGAGCAATTCTCGTGAAAGAACTCATGAGAGGCGACAGTGCGCAAGTGATGAAACGAAGATAGGGACATCCGACTCCTTATGGAGACTGCGGACGAAAAATCTTCATTGGGAATCTCTCTGATGCGCACTGTCAGCAGTTGGAGGTCGAAAACGTAGCGAGGCTGTTGTGCCGGTGTCGCTTTTTCGGACGATTTTCTGTCAGACCTCTCTTAACGTCGTTACTCAGAGTCGGCCAGGTTTTGTTTCTCTCTCATGAGGTGTCAACGAAGTGTCCAGATTGCAAAAGCTAAAGCGCAAACCTGCTGCATCGGTTTTCCTTTGTTAATGTTGGGTTTTCCCGTCGGCAATCCTTGCAAGAGCAATCGATCGTCTTCAGCCCGTTTTCAGGCCGTCTGGCTGAAAGTTACTACCCCTTTTGTCCTCGACACTTGAATAGCTAAAAGCTAACACCCTCCTTCTTGCAAAAACCACCCTGTTCTTTCACATCTACCGACTTCATTTTCTGCCCTACGTCGGCCTCCGATTCTGAGCAGTAATGTTGTCAAACATTTCAACCGTGAAAAACTGAAATTCTAAAGCAGAGTCTTAGAGCACACTCGTTGTCCTCCGCAGCCTGATCGCCGTCCTCTCGCGCGACCTCCGCGAGGACTTCCTCCCGTTCGTGGCCCCGTTCCTGGGCGCGTGCCTGCGGCTGCTGGAGGGCGGCGCGGACCGCGAGCCGGACGTCCTGGAGCAGATCTTCACGTCCGTGTCGTACGTCTTCAAGCACCTCGTCAAGTACCTCGCAAAAGACCTCACGCAGGCGCTCAAGTGAGGGTCTGACCTGATTTCTTGTTTCCCGTCTTTCATGCCAGTGGGAAGATGCAGCGGAATGGTATGATATCCAGAAAAGTCTAGCTGTTATTCCTTTCCGTTCGTCCAAATGTCTCTTCAGTTTCCTCCAAAGAGTCTATCAACAACTCCAAAAGCTTTCCAGAGGCTAATTCTGATATGACTTTCCGCTTCTGTCAGCGGAGGGCTGCAGTTGGTGAACTCGAAACGCAGGACTGGGTTGGCACATGTTTGCACAGGGTGTCGCTACATCTAGCTTTCTCGGCCCAACTCCTGGGTCACGTCCACAAAAAATTGCTGCCGCTTGCAAAATGCTGTTCGTTAGGCCACTCGGAAGAGATGTATGGATTCTCAATAAGCCTTCCCTTTTCTCAAACAATTCAATAAGCCTTCCCTTTTCTCAAACGACTCCTAGAAGGGAGGCTGTCCCTTTCACGTATCGTGCAGGTTCGCAATGACTCAATCGTTAAGCTCTTTCCTCTTGCAGATACACCCGGCTGATCCGCTACCACCGGCGGGACTACGTCCGGGACTTCGCAGCTGAGGCAGTGTCCTTCCTCTTCCGCAATGCCCCCCTGAAGCAGCTCATCAAAGGTGAGAGCAACGTAACCCCGATTCTAAACACTGGTCGCTCGATAAAATGCTGAAATACAGGCCATTCAGAATTCGATAGATTCTGGTGTACTCGACGATGGCACATGGCAGCGGAGCTCGGTGTAGCCGAAAGATGTTTTTTCAGGGTTATTGAGGAGGGAAAGCTTCAAAAGACCGTTCCTAAAATGTATAATTGTACGCTCTGGCAGCTCTGGCAGGCGTACCGATGTTTGCTGTTGCCAAGCAGATTGCATTTCCAACCCTGCATGTATCTTCGCTCAATGGATTCGACACAAGTGGGTTACAGTGTCTGTACCATTCTGTATAGACTGTGATTTCACTTCCTCTGGTTCTGCATCCCAAAGACGAGTGGTTGAGCATCACGTGCCGATCTAATGCCCGAGTTAGCTGCTCAAGCTTATAAGACCTGGTCTCCGTTTGCAGGTGTACGCCACCTTATGAAGGAGGCTCAGAAGAACCCCACCGAAGAGAAGATAACCGGCATGGGCGCTCTTCTCGCTTACACCGTCAGAGGCGCCAAGGGAGGCCTCCATAGCAAGGCCCCCGAGCTCCTCCAACTGATGCTGGACAGAACCACCCTGAACGGGGGGGTGACAATGGCAGCGGAAGGAAACCCCCAGAAGGACGCGGCCGCGAATGCAGCAGTATCGGTGGCGGTGGTCGCGGAGGCGGTCGAGCGGGTGTGCCAGAACACGACCCGGGAAAAGAGCGGGGTTATGTGGGAATGCCTGTTAGGGGAAGTCAACGGGCTATTAGAGATGGTTTCGGAGAAGGGTCTGGATGAACCAGACAGGGTTAAGGACGCCTCGGACAAGGTTTCGGACAAACCGGACGGAGTAATGGGCGGTTCGGACGCAGCTGAAGGTGCAGACCGGGGGAGTGCTCGGGAGGACTTGGCCCGGGCGCTGCATCTGCTGAACAACGCTGTGGAGCACCACCGGGGTTCTCGGGTCTTGGACTACCGACCACTCTTCGCTCTCGCTCAGTCACTGCTGCAGCCGCAGATTTTCATAAACACCAAAGATGGTTCAGGCACCGGGTTAGCACCCGGTTTGGGGACCGAACTCGAAGAAACCCCGACGCTCCAGAAAGAAACCCTACGGTTACTCTTGGCGTTAATCGCCAGCCACGAGCGCATTGCGGGCGCCAGCCAAGGGCCCTCCTCCGTGGCGCGAGCTGCTACCATGTGGCAGCCCGCCTTCGACTTCTCCAACCCTCGGAACCTCATCCCGTTTCTCCAAGCGCTCCTGAGCCCCGCCCGAGCATATTCATTGCCGTTCTTCGCACACTCGATGCTGACGTCCCTGGACCGTCTGATCGGCGGCCATCCGACGCCCGTGCTTCCGTTGCTCCTGGCAACCTGCCGGCGAATCGAGCCCACGCCCTTGGCTACCCCCCTGCTTTTGGCTCAGTCCGGAGGAGGGGGAGACGGGAAGCACCAGAATCTGGTGCGATATCTTACCAATGCGGTGGCGGGATATACGGCGGCAGAGGGGCAGGGTTTGGCGGAGGTTTGGGCTGCCGTGCGACTTTTGCCGTATGCGGAGGGCGATGCGGACGCGGGCGCGCAGAGGGTTTGGGGTTTGGTGCAAAGTGTGAGGGCGCAGCTGGGGGACGGCGACAAACCTGACGCGGAGAGGCAGCAGTCCCATGCTCAAGGTACGGCTTGCTTCATCACGCTTCGTTTTTGTTGTGGAGGCTGCTCTGCAAGCAACGACGATAAATCTTATGGAGCTTACTTCGTCCTCACGATTTGATCACACAATTAGTCCGCTTTGTACCGAAGGTGGTCACGACAGCTTAGCAGCTCTCGTTTTCCATTCTCAACGTCTCCTCAAGGCCTTGAAACACAGAAAAGCTGGCCTTTCGTTGAGAGTGTTTTCCCGTGGAGTTGTGGATCCTCTCTTCAAAGCTCTGAAAAGTCGTCTCATCACTTTTTTATTGCATCCGCTCAACAACTTTTGTGGCATGCTTCTAACCGACGACGCCCACTTTTCTGCAGCCAGCACAAGCAGCAGCCAACCTGACGCTCCCCCGTCTAAACCCTCCAAACCCTCCGGCAAGGCGACGGCGCGGCTCGAGGCGCTCTTGGGCGCGGCTCTTGAAGTCCACACCGCATTCTTACAGCGGAGCAAGCAGGGCAGCCTGGTGAAACACACGGAGGCGTACTTGGAGCTTGCGAAGAGTGCATACAGCAGCCCGCAGGTTATGGCAGCTGTGGCGGACTTTCTAGGGATCATCAGAGGGTAAGGGTCTCCCTGTCGTTGGCGTTTTGAGCGAGTTTTGTGTTGATATCAACCGTCCAAGTCGTCCGTTACTGCTCGAGGTGTCTACTGGAGGTTTCGGAGACAATGGACGCTTTTGTTGCACGGGAACTACAATCAGGCATCATTTCCTCGATACTTTTGATACGGTCTGCACGGTGTTTGGAGAGTCGGCGATTGTTCGCTCCAGCTTTGTGAGCCTCCCGTCGCTTTCTGAAAACACCGTTCGTTTCCCATTGGAACCAGCTCTCATCTTGGAAGATGTTCCGCCAGGACGCGAGTGTCTCTCAGAGCCCGGAAAGGAGAAACAGTCTTCGCAGAATCGAAGCCGGGGACGCGTTTGGACGTACGGTGTCTGTGTCGGACTTTGGTGCCATGGCGGGTGCCCTCAGGCTTTAATGCTTCAAGACGCAGATATGACGGCTTCAATCTACCCACGTGCCTCGGAGACACCAAGGCTCAACCCGTGCAGGTTCCACTTAGGGTGTCACTTGAACCGACAACTTGCGTTCTCGAGACCATCCGATGCTTGGAACCAACTTAGGGGCCAGCCTTACGTCACAAATACGTTTCCACCGGTGTCCTCGGACCCGATCGTGCAGACACTGTTTCTCCTTGTCCCTGCTCTTGCAGAAGTCTATCATACGCAGACCTGTCTAACCGACCAAGAATTGTCGTGCAGGTCCCCCAAGCACCTGTCCAAGGCCCGGCCCCTCCTCTCCCAAAACGACGGCCTGGCCTTCATCGAACTCTTGCACCCCAACCTGCGCTCCCCCGTCAAGCAGCTGCGCATTGCCACTCTCCGGGTCCTTGGCGCCTTCGACCCGCTGACGTCACCCGTTGCGGAGAAGGAGGAGACGCAGTCTGGGAAAGTGGGCAAGAAGCGGAAAAAGGAGGAGCAGAGCACGGGGGAGCCGTATCTGGTGAGGGCTTTGAGCCCTGTTTAATTCTTTAAAATCCTTGTCCTTTTGCTTTCCTACGTGTTGCTTGTGTTTGCTCTTTGTTTCTGCTTTCGACCACAGTACGTATGTTACTTGGTTCATTCGTGAGGATTTTGACTTGCCAGGAGCGCGTGACTTTAAGGTGGGGAAATGGAAGCAGTCAAAGCGTTGAGTTAGCTGTGTCAAAAAGGAACTTAGAGGTAGCTGTGTCGAAAAGGGTCATTGGCGCAAGAGGGAACAAAAAACTGACCAAGCACCTGTTCGAAGTAGGTTACGAAACCTCTTGCCACTGAAGATTCCCTTAAACGAGCCTTCGATGTCCCACAAGGCCTTCGCTTTCGGCAGCCTTTTAGCAGCTGCTAGTTCTTGCAAGTGCACTCGGCTACATGGTTAGCCCCTTACACCCTTTGCCTCCAAATTACCACATGTCTAAATCCCAGCTTTCGTTTTCTGCTTGCAGCTTTTCCAGCAAGTGCTGGAGATTGAGACCGCCCCTCTCAATTTGGAGGACTGCCGCCACAGCAGCTCCGTCATAACCCGCCTGCGCGTCCACGCTGTCGCCGATAGGCTACCGGCCGCTTATCATAAGCCGCTGGCGCAGGCCATGCTGGGCGTGCTGAGGATCCGGTTCAGCCTGCTGTGGGACGCGGCCAGGGAGACCTTGGCTGCGCTGTTACAGGTAGGACCTGACGTCATATAATGCTGGTAACGCGTCACATGCTGACGACTTCCAGGCTCTGAGGACTTGATCCTGAGGTCGTGAGCAGTAGAGCAACAGTTTGTTGCGAGTAAACAGTGATGATGTCGAGTGGAACTGTGTTGGCCACCTAAACGGGTTCAATTCCACCACCAAATAGTTTTCAACTGCCACCCAACCCAATCGGTTCTGATGCCCGCTGACTTGGTTGCCCAACTGCCCGACTGCCCGACTCCTGATAATTCTGAGTGCCTGTGTACACCGCTGTGCAGAAGGAGGAAGAGGCTCGGGGGCGTCAGGGTGTGAAGGAGCCCCTCGTGGTGTGGCCTGCGGTGTTAGCTGACCTGGAGGAGACGCAGGCGGCGTGGCTCAGGGGGGAGAGTGGCGGAAGGGGGGCTCCGACGGAAGGGGATGAAGAGAACGGCGGAGAAGCAGTGCAAGGTGAGCGGCTGATGTCATCAGAACAGCGTTTGGCGTTGCTTGGCTCTGACCGGGGTTTTCCTGGCTCCGATCGGTTGTGAAGAGTTTCTGTCTGTGAACCCGACGTTTGGCACGATCACGTGTTGCTTTGAGCTTCGAGATTCAGAATTGCTTAAGCATGTGACTGCCTGGGTTTGGCTGCCTCAAAGCTGGCATACTTTCGACCGCGACTGTCCTCTTTGAAGGAAGCAGTTCAATAGGTTGCCGAGCAGCAAGGAAACGTGTGTGGTGGTACACTTCTGACAGCACGCACGTTGTCAAGAGAGCACGGGTCATTCGCGAGCTTCAGAACGCCACGCTTTCTGTTCCAATGAGAAATCTTTCTCTGCTGTCAAAAATGCCCGATACTCCAGCTGTTCACTCTCAAGCGCCTGGAGCTGACATTGCAGCCCTTCCATTGCTTTCCGCAGATCTCGAGACCTCTTTCGAAGCAGCAGCTTCTCCTGTTTTGGACGGCACCGACCTCCCCACCGTCACCGGACTCCTTCTTAGGACTCTCCAACAGTCCGCCCACGTGGCAGAGGCCCACAGCCGCCACGTGGTCCCCCTTCTTCTAGATTTCGCTCACATCCCGAAAAGCAAGACTTTCGGGCTTGGGGGCCCGTCCAAGGCCGTCGGAACCGTGGGCGAAGACATGGACGAACTAGAGGGAGGAGAGTCAGTTTCTGGTATCGTGTGGGGAAGTAAAGCGTGGCGGGAGGGGCTGAAGCACTGGCTGGCGCTGCTCGAGGAGCTGCGGAATGCGCGCTCGCTGTTCCGGCAAGCGGAGGTCAAGGATCTGCTGACGTCACGGCTGCTGCTCGACAGCGACCCGGCCGTCCAGCAGGCGGCGCTTGCGTGCCTGCTCAACTGGAAAGACCCCGATCTAGTTCCCTACGCCGAGAACCTGCAGCGGTTGGTGGCGCCCAAAACGGCGCGTGACGAGATCACACATTGGGACATCGGCCCAGACGGGGGGGCCGTTTTGGCTGAGCACCGGGGGGGGCTGATGCGCGTGGTGATCCACATCATGTACCCCAAGCTGAAGAAAAAGGCGACCAAGCAGACCAATAAGGCGACTGCCGGCGTGCCGCGCGCAGCGGTGCTCGGCTTCTTGGCGAGGATGAACCCGCGCGAGCTCGCTCCGTTCTTCAAGCTTCTATTACAGCCCCTGAGCCCCGCGTTTAGAACTGGGGCCCCAGTTACGGGTTTTGGGGCCTTGCAAACCGAGCCCGGTTCCAAAACGTGGGAGGGGGAGCTAGAAAGCGGAGTGGGGGCCTCGTTTCTTGAGCGGGTGGACCCGGATAAGCTGGCGGCCGTGCCATATAAACGGCGCGTCGGCTTTCTGCATATGGCGCGGGAGCTTATTGATAGCTGGGGGGAAGCTCTTTTGGGGCCGTACCTGCATGGGCTTCTGGGGGTGACGGTGAGGATTCTGGAGAGCGCTGGACGGAGTGGGGGGTGGGAAGACGGGGCAACTCCGGGGGGGGTGGAGACCGGGGAGGAAAACGGGGGGGAAAACGGGGGGGTCGAAGACGGGGCAGATAAGGGGGGCCACACGGACGAAAGCGGCGAAGTGCCGGCGGCTGCTGTGGTTGGGATCGAGACGACTGAAGCGCTGGAGGCGGGACTGAATGAGACGGATGGGCGGGAAGAGGATGGAGGTCAAAATGGTAGCCAAGAACGGAAGGAAGATAGCGAGAAGCCAGGAAAGCAAGGAGCGGGTTCTTCGCATCCAGCGGGAGGCAACGACAAGGACCTTCGCTCGCTGTCCCTGCGTGTGCTCTCCTCCGTGCTCTCCCGTTTCCCGACTCTAGTTGCCCCGGAAGTCGAAACCCTGAAATCCAAGACCCTAGAACCCGAGGCGCGAAACACCCTAAGAGCAGCTCCCCCAAGCTACTGGGCGCTCTTCTTCGCCGCAATGGCGGGGCCCATTGCCCGAATCAGAAACGACTCCGCCAGCAGCGACAAGCCCAGCGCACTGCTGACCTGTTTCTTGGCCATGAGCCGGCACCCCGCCCTGGCGCCACTCCTGGCTTTCGACCCCAACCTAGTTCCCGGTCTGCTGTCCGTTCTCTCGATTCCAGGCGCCTCTCAAGGCGTCATCGGAACGGTTTTGACGATAGTAGAAAACCTGCTGGAGATGGATTCGGAGGGGGGGGTAACATCAGAGGACCAGTTGCTACTGCCGCACCTCCCCCTGCTGCTGACCAACCTCCAGCAACTTCTGACGCTCCAGAGGGATCACCCTGGGGCCGGCAAAACCCGCAAGCCCTCCTTCCGGCGCGAGCTCGCGATCCTGGTCACCGTCAGCCGGCACGTGACAGGTGGCGACGCGGCGGCGCAGCTGACGTCAGCGCTGATGCCGCTGCTGAGGTCACCCGGGGGGAAGCGCAAGATCGACGAGGAGGCGTGCGCGGCGGCGCTCAGGGTTCTGGAGGGTTTAGGTCGGGTTCTGGAACCCGAGAGCGTGGCGCAGTGCGTGCCAATCCTGGCTCCGCTCTTCATCTCGCTGCAAACCAGAGAGGCGAGGAAAGCGCTCAGCGGGGCGTTGGAGGGGTTAGCCGGGCGAGGTTCACCTGAGGTTTCTGCAATTTCAAGGGCTGCTCCCATGCAACTCACGGAGGGGTCGGCCGTTCAGCCCGTGGAGGTTAGAGTAACCCACGGATATGCCGCAGGTTCGAGCGGGGTTAAGCTTGGGTTAGCGCGTGTCGCGGGTCTGCTTTCTGACCTGAACGCAATGGACCCGTCGGGCATTGACGAGTGCGACTATGGCCGGCGGCTGGACGCATACGGGAAACTAGAGTCGGGAGAACTCGAGAAGATGACGCGGCTCGAAGCGCAGCTGGTGCTTGGGCAGTGCCTGCACGACATGCAAGAGGACGACCTCTCGCTGCGCAGTTCCGCCGCGCATGCAATCGAGGTGTTCATCCGGTATATGGCGACAATAGCGGAGTCCGGCACACCGGGGGCAGACGTCGACGCTGACGAGGGGCTCGTTGCGGCGGATGCTGACGTCGGCGGCGCGGAGGCTGACGTCATGGAGGAGGACGACGTTGAAGGTGCTGCCTTCAGCAAAGAGGACGCTGACGTCAGCGGTGTGAGCGCTCCTGCTGCTAAGGCGGAGGCGACGGGCGTGAATGCGGTCGTAGGGAAACCGGGGGCCGCGGAAGGGCTTGAAGAGAATGGACCGTTGGATGGGCCCCGTGCGGTGGCTCTAGTAACCCGGCTGCTGCTGCCACATGTCCGGAGGGGATTGGCGTCTGAGAGCCTGGTCGTGCGCCGGGAGTACGTCCTGCTGTTCAGGTGGGTAAACGGCTGCCGTACCTCCTTGTTCCCGGGCAGGTTTTCTCTGTGTGATCCTTATTTACGACTTCGTGCGGTTTCCTTCGCCACACCGCTTTGCAAATCTACAGACTGCAGTGGTTGCGAAATTCGGCCGAACCTGCCCCTTTCGCAGAAGCCAACGCTGATGTCACCGTTAGTTTCCACACTGCAATCCTCCTGTCAATCCTTAGAGCCAGTTCGTAACCCTTCATTCGAATCTCTTGTTGAGAAATTTGGACCGGTCTCTAGTGTCGTCGTCCTGAAACACTCCCCGCACGGTGCTCGATGCAGAGAAATGATTGCGCTCTGCCATCGGTATGTCCGCTCAGTTGTGAGGGGGTGGATTTCGACCCTTCACCCTGGCATCCTCATTTGACATTCTCACACCAGTCCACTTTTCTGTTAAACTCACACTCTCGGGTACTGTGCCTGTTGCAGGGAGATGATTGCACGGCTGCCCGGCGTCCCGTCCTTGGCCGGCCTACGCAGCTTGCTGTCCGACGATCTAGAGGCGGACGTTTTCCACAACATCGTGCACCTGCAGGTCCACCGTCGTATCCGCGCCATTGGCCGCTTCCGAGCGCTTTGCGACCAGGGCCACTTCCATCAGGTGGGCATGGTTTGTACGATCCGGGGCTTGTTGCAGTTCGGAACTCTAAAATGGTCTCACGTCTTTCGGGGTTCACGGTTCCAAGGTTTTGCAAGGTTTCCAGTCTTTCGTTTACATGTGCATGGGGTTCGGTTGGCTACGACAAGAGCTCGACGGCGTTTAATCATTCTTGAGGTGCTTGCTGGGTTGCTGGGTTAGGTGGTCGGGCCTCTTCTTTCGTACCACACGTTCACACTCGAACGAAAGCAATATTCTTGTGTAATAGTGATCTCTGTCTGTCGGATCCCTCAAGAATGTGAGAAGGAGGTCTGCAGTGCTTGGGCTAGTTACTGAGCCGTTGGCACAATCAGGTGCCTACACCTTTTGGTTGAACGAAGTCGCAGGTTCTGCTTGTCTTTCTCACAGCTTCATTCTTCTCTCTGCTGAACATCACTCCGACGACTGTTCTGCAGGGCTCGCTGATGACCATCTTCGTCCCGCTGTTCTCGCAATCGCTCTTCGAGGCCAAGGGCGACAAGGAAGGCAACCTGGTCGAGGCCGCGGTCGCCGCAATCGCCACCATGGCGGGCCAACTAGAGTGGGGCACCTACTACGGCCTCTTGATGCGCCTCTTCAAGCTGACGTCAGGCAAGGGCGTCCCGCACCAGCGCGCGATCGTGCGCGCGGTTTGCGGGGTGCTGGAACGGTTCCACTTCTTTGTCGGCGAGGAGGAGGGTCCCAACGAGGAGCGCTTCGTGGGGACAGTCCTTGGGGTAGGCGAGGGGGGCGGAACCGGCGGGGGCGGGGTGGGGGGTTCGGTTGCACCTCCCGGTGTGACTTTGGGGCTAGACGCGCAGACGGGGGGTCAGATTGCGAAGTCAAACGGAACGGAAAATGGCGATCAGAAGCGAAACGAGGGTGAGAAAGACGCGGGGGAAAAAGGAAGCGGCGCCCACGGCGGAGAAGCGAACGGAACGCCGGAAAGTACCGGAACGGAGCCGGGAAGTACCGGAACGGAGCCGGAAACGCCCGGAACCGCCACTCCAGCAAATGCGGGCGTCAAGTCTGCCGGGGGGAGGCTCGTTCCGGGGCCGATCCAGGCCCTGCTGCTGAAACGCGTCTTCCCCGAGCTGCGCAAGAGCATGATCGAGGAGCCGGACAAGAAGGGCGACGACGGGCTGGTGAGCACCCCGGTAACGCTGGCCCTGGTCCAGGTGCTGGCGTTACTCCCCCCCCGCGCGATGGAGGTGGAGCTGCCGCGGCTGCTGCACGAGGTGGCGAACCTGCTCAAGAGCCGCGCGCAGTGGGTCAGGGACGCGGCGAGGGGGGCCATCGTGGCGGCGGCGCAGGCGCTGGGGGCCAGGTGAGAGCGGGCGAATCGCTTAGAGTTGCAACAACTTGAAGCTGACTCGGTTCGAAAGCTGACGAGATCACGAGCGTCACCTTGAGTGCTGGAAACTGAACATCTCACTCCTCAGCATCTGACATTCCCTCCTTTCGTGACTCGTATCCACGAAAACATCGGACTTTGAAGCCGGCCGACGTTCTAGTTTCGTTCACTAAGGTGGATGCTGATTCGTTTTTCCAAAGCCCGCGTCACCATCACGCTACGCACCTCCAAAGGCCGTCAGAGTTCAACAATCAGACTTTTGATCGGCTAGGTTGACTATGGAGAAAAGCGGTCTCGAAGGACGTCTACAGGCTTCCCGTGTTCACTACTTTCTCGCCAATCCCTCAGGTACCTCCACTTCATCGTCGAGACGCTCTCGTCGAGCCTCACTCGCGGCTACCAGGTCCACGTGCTCGGCTACACCCTGCACGCGGTTCTCGTCAAAACCCTGCCGTCGGTTAAGAGCGGCGAGATCGACTACTGCCTGGGAGGAATGACTCCCATCATCGAAGAGGACATTTTGGGCGAAACGGGAGAGGAAAAAGACGTGGAGGGGCTGGCGAAGAAGATGAAGGAGACGCGGCATACGATGTCGTACGAGAGCCTGCGGTTACTTGCGCAGGCGGGCGGGTTTGCGGCGGTTTGCAGGGAGTTAGTGGGGGTGGTTAGGGCTAACCTGCCCCGGTCGCTGAACCCGAAGATCAAAGGGAAGCTCGACGAGATGCTGAGGAACATCGCGTCGGGGTTGATTCAAAACCCCGCGACTGGGGGGCTGGAGGTTTTGGTGTTAACCCACGGGTTAGTGGAGGACGGGTTAACCTGGGAGGCGGATCAGGCGGCCAGTAAGAGGAAGAAGAAGGACGACAAGCAGGCGCGGTCCACGGGGGGGAACCTCAAGACGGTTCTGGACAAAGTGGGCATCAGCCTGGGGAAGCGGGAAGCTTTAGAGGGCCCCGCGGAGGAGCCAACCGTGCCTAACCAACAGATGCTGATGGAGTTCGGGTTGCAGTTGATGCACAGCTGCTTCAAGCGGAACAAGATCAACGGCTCAGATCCGAAGCTGGCGCCGCTCCTTAACCCCATGGTCGAGCTCCTTAACCGGTGCCTCGACTCGCGCCACGACTCGGTGCTTGCCCTCGCGATGAAGAATCTGGGTTATCTGGTCCGGACGCCGCTAACCGCGATCCGGACTTCGGAACCCGAGATTGCGGACCGGCTCTTTGTGATCGTTCGGCGGTCGGGCCGTGCCGCGTCGCCTCTCCTTCAGGAAAGCCTGAAGCTCCTAACCACCCTGCTGCGCTATGGGAAGGAGGCCAAGTTTTCCGAAGCCCAGCTGCGGGTTATCCTAATTGCGCCGGTTTTCATCGACTTGGAGGAGGGCACGACGAGAGCGACGGCGTTCGGGCTGCTGAAAGCGATCGTCGGGCGAAAACTAGTCGTTCCCGAGATGTACGATCTTATGATACGAGTCGGGCAGCTTATGGTCCGGAGCCAGGACACGACCGTCCGAACGCTCTGCAGCCAAACGCTCCTCCAGTTCCTTCTAGACTTCCCCCTGGGCCAGCGCCGCCTGCAGCAACACCTAGAGTTCCTCGCCGCGAATCTCGCGTACGAGCACCCGTCGGGCCGCGAGGCCGCCCTCGAAATGATCCACGCGGTGCTGGTCAAGTTCCCGCCCGAGATCGTCGACGAGAACGGCGACTTTTTCTTCCTCCCCCTAGTTACCCGCCTGGTTAACGACGATAAGCAGCAGTGCCGCGCGATGGTGGGGGCGGTTCTGAAAGTGCTGATGGGGCGGGTGGGAAGCGCGGCGCGGCAGCGGATGATCGATTTTGCGATGGCGTGGTATGGAGGGGAGAGGCGCGAGCTGTGGCGGCCAGCCGCGCAGGTGAGAGACCTACCTGCACAGAACATCTGCAAAAGCTCTTTCGTTTGTTTCCTTGGGACATTCTGATTACTTTCCGACCGTTACTGAACCCCGGTCCTTCTTGTCGGAGCCACTGAATCCTTGTCTATTGCATCTGGCTTGAGCGGAAGTCTTGGTCAGAGCAAACTGGATTGGTATCGAAAAGGAAGACTGTTATATTTGGGTGTTTGTTTCGACTTCTTCAAATTCTTAACCTCCGGTTCGGTTTTTAATGCTGTCAAGCTGTCAGCATTATTCCTAAGCTTTGCCAACTTTGCTGATCCAAAAATCATGTTTCTGCATTCATCTTTCCTGAAACTTGTTCTTGACCCATCCGCAGGTGCTGGGCTTCGGTGTCGAGGTCCTCGGCCCTGCCTTCAAGCGCCACGTGGCAGCCTGGCGCGCCGCGGCGCTCGCGATGCTCGACCGCTGCCAGAACGCGCTCGAGGGATCCCCCGAGGCGGCAGCAGAGGAGGGATCCCCCTCGGATGACGGCCAGCCCGCGGCGCCCATGTGGCAGGAGGCTTACTTCACGCTGACGTCAGCGGAGAAGCTCTTCCAGAAGCTGCCAGAGTTGGTGCTGAGCGCGCAATTCCAGGTCAGGATGCATATTGTCATATAATGTTTTCAAACCTTCTCCACTTGTACCCTGCTTGATATTTTTCCTGTTTTCTGCCTTCGCCACCGTTGGGATGGCTTGACGGTTCCTTTGTCTTGGTCTGTCAAGTCTCGAAACGCTCTGAATCTAGCGAAACGGGCTCGCTTCTTCAGGGTTTTAAATCATCAGACGATAGCACGAATGTTTGAGAATCTCCACTCGTCATCCAGTAATTCTGCTTCTTTGTTTTCTTGTGTCCCTACCAGACAACGGTCGGCCGTATCTGAGATCATTGATAGTCTTTCATTCGAGAGTACTTCATCTGTTAAGGTGTGCGCAAGTGATGAAAGAAGATAGGGACATCCGACTCCTTATGGAGACTGCGGACAAAACATCTTCATTGGGAATCTCTCTGATGCGCACCCTCCCCGTTGCTCGAGTCTATACCTGGAAGTAAAGTGATCATAAGTCCCCTATTCCACCTAAGAATCTGTCTGATCATGCCAGGGCCTCCCTGCGTTCGTCTTATGGAACGGGCATATGAACTGCACAGCTTTTCAGTTACAGTTGCCAAACAAGTAATGTTCTTGCTTTTGCCGGATCCGTCTCAATACGGTCGTAACCTGAAGAGCTCGGCAATCTGGTTGTTTTAGTGTTAAAGACTAGATTTATCTTGAATCTGCATACTTTCAATTGTTCGACTCGCTCCGCCTTAAGTACAACATCTAAATGACGTGCAAGTCCAAATTGTTTCTGCTGAAGACTCCGACGGTTCTGCCTTCCAAGCAAGTCGTTTACGTTGCCTCTACAAGTCCTTGACGTTGTCTCTCTCGTGTGTTGTTCGAGCTGATTAGTTGATTAGCTGATTAGCTGTCCTTACGAGGCGTTAAACGATACAAAAAAAATGTTCTGCCTCAACGAGAAAAGCGATTATTGACTGGAGCACAAGTGATGAAGCGAAGATAGGGACATCCGACTCCTTCTGGAGACTGCGGACGAAAAATCTTCATTGGGAATCTCTCTGATGTGCTCCCACCAATTCTTCCCACCGGACGTCTCTTTGTGAGGCAAGTCGGGTCATTTTGCGCAGCTGTCATGATTCCGTTCCCCTCGTATCAAGATTCATTCCTGAGCCGCTTCAGGTGTAGGTCGTTCATGCTCTTAAGGGGTTCGTTCCTAAGCTTTTTAGGGTTTAGGTGGTTTCCGCTCTGACTCAACCGGCAAGAGTCGAAGCCCTCTGGGCTCGTTGCTTACCGCACCTCTTCATCGTAACCGGATCTAGACACACTAGGGTTGGCTTGCCCCACAACTCTCTCCACTTATACACTTCGTTCTTTTCAAACCCAACCCTGATCTTCCGCAGGCATTCTGGGAGCACGTGTCCGCCCATTTGCTCCATCGTCACCTGTGGGTCCGCAAAGCCGCCGGCCGCCTCGTGGGGGGGCTGTTCGCAGCCCTGCCGCAGCCCACAAGGGAACCCCCCGGCTGGGCGGGGGAAACGATTCTGAGCCCCCCCGAAGGACTGCAGCGCGTGGCAGCGTCGCTGTGCCAGCAACTAGAGGCGGAAGTAGTTGACGAGAAGCTGGCGGAACAGGGGGTTAAGAACCTGGTTTACGTCGCAACCGCTATGCACGCAGTGCTGGAGGCCGGGGTAAAGCCCGGGGTTAATGGAGCGAACGGGCGTCTGGAGAGTGAGGGAAAGCATGCCGGAAACGGGTTAGGAGACGGGTTAGCGAACGGGGGCGAAGAGGGTTTGGAGACAGGGGAGGAGGACGAACTAGAGGCGGGGTCGGAAGAGGGCCGGTGGCAGCGGGATCGGTGCCCCACGCTGAAGTCGCTTTTCCGGAGGATCGCCAGGATTGCTCTCAGAGTGGAGCCAATACAGGTGAGCACGAATCCAGCAACGGAGGGAATCAGCGTTTCTTTGACGTTCAATCCGCGATTGTCAGCCCAGTTCGTTGCCGGTTCTGCGCGAGGCAGTGACGCAGCCTTTGAACAGAATTATTAGTATTACGAGCAACATGAGGTTCTTGGTATCCTTGGAGGGTTGTTGCCCACTGCGGGTCCTGAGCTACGTCTTATCGAAACTGGGAGCATCTCACGGATGTTTTGAGGATCGAAGGAGCCCGGCGCTGCTTGGATGCCGCTCTTGTACAGCTGATCTTCTTTACCTTCGGGTGCCGTACCAAGTCAGTCCCATACCCCTCGGAGCCTCCCCTCTCTGGGAGAACACGCCTCCCCTTGCCGTATTTTGCAGCGGTAGGAGCTGATCTGAAATTTCAAGCGGTTCAAAAGCTATGCGCTCAGAGGGTCTCAAACATACTTCCGCATTTGCAGAGCGCGGCCGCTTTGCGGTGGTTTGCAGCGGTGGCCACCGCGCTGGGCGGCGCTGCGGTGCGGCCCCACCTCCCCGAGCTGGTGGTGCCCCTCTACCGCCTCGCTGAGGGCAACGCCGCCAAGACCGTGCCAGGTGCGTACCATATTCCATTTTTGGCCCGTGCTTTTACCCGGACGATTGGATGCATTTTATTCTTCTGGATGCGCGAACTCTACTGCAAGAAGCTGGCGAGTTTCGTGGTCGTGCGCTGGCGGCATGGTCCGCGCTTGCAAGCTCTTGTGGAAACGGTTCGTCGATCTCCGGGGGCACGCCATGGACTTTGTTTAGAGTAATCAGAATTTTGGGTAGAGACGAAGTATCTGCGTGCCTTGCAAACACGCCCCGACTTTGATGGGTGTCCACCCACCTCAAGTTTCACGACCTTTCCACTCGCTACCACTTGTGAGTATTACCACCTCCCTTTTGAGCGTTTATCGCTCGGTCGCATCTTCCATCAGTTTGACGGCCCCCCTGTGCTGTGCAGATGATCTGAAGGCCCTGGCGGAAGAGGTGATGGGCCTGGTCCGGGACTCCGTGGGCGTGTCCGATTTCGTGTCCGCATACAACGCCGTCCGTCAGGACGTGAAGGTCTCACGGGAAGACCGGAAGCGGAAGGCGGCGATTGCGGCTCTGGTCGACCCGGAGCGAGTGGCTAAGAGGAAGATTGCCTCGGGGCAGAAGCGGCAGGCGCAAAAGAAGAGGAAAATTGAGGAGCATAGGAGGAGCGATGGGCGCGCTAGACGATAGTCTGTACATTGTTGTCACTGTAGAAAGAGAGAGATATTATGCAGATGACATTGACAAGTCAATTGTTGGGCATGCTTAATGCAACGGATCTTGGGCCGCCAATGTAACGATACGCTCTTGAGAGAGACTGATGCTTCGATTGTAGTAGATTTTTTTGAAGTCTACTAGCTCGAAAGGAAGTAGATGTACCTAGACCTTACAATTACAAAGAGTTCTTATTGCCCATACTAAAGTTGCCTTCCGTTCAAGGCAGGAGCAACTCCACATGGGCGGCATGCATCTCGAATTGCATTTCCAAACCTGCTCTGAGCCAGACAGCTGCACAGATCGGATGAAGTCTATTGCATGCGCCACACATGGGCCACGCCTGACATGCGCTCAGAGGTCATATATGGACTAATTATGTACGTTTCGATCAAGCATACTATAATGCGGCGTATCCTCATGATACGAGTCATGAATGACAAGGACAATCTTGCAAGCAAGGGCCTACAGGTGTAGACCAGCAGCACGCCGGCCCAGCTGGAGCTGCCTGGCGGGGCCATCTGTTTTCAGAAAAGATCAAACGTCTCAGCGATCTGCACTGGCGTGCCGCGCCGGGGCTGAGATGTACGTGTACCTGATCAGAAATATCTAATTCATTGTAGTGGCCTCTTCACCGGCATCTGCACCGTTTAAGCTATCCTCCTAAGCTACCTGCTTATATGAACGCGCTGACGTTATCCTGCCAGCAACTTACTCATTACTTGCAGAATCTTCGAGGTCAATGCTCCCCAGTCCTAAATCGTCACTATGATCCTGCAGGCTGGCTGCCTGTCTCTCTTTCCTAGCTGCCGCCACATCCTCAGGCGAATCTTGACACACTCGTCTAGTCGTCTGCCGAACCGGTCTCTCTGCCACCACGAACTTCTGCCCTTCCCGGCCTCTTTCGGGCATCCCAGCCCAGACTGCATTTACCAGATGAAGGATTCAGGAATAGGAGGGATCGAAAGCAGCTATGCGTCGTCGATGTTAGGAAACACCTCAATCAAACGAGGCAGGATCGACAAGAAAATGAGCAATATGAATTGCGTAGCCAAGGTTATGAGACTCGCAGATTGAAACTCGATGTGTAAGACAAGGTCAAATAGTGTCAGCCAAGCCTCGTCCTCCACAAGCATAAGTTGCTTGCAAGAAATAAATATCACTGCTATATTTCAAGACTAGAATCGGGGCAGATGGTCCAAAGGCACTTTAAGCCTTGAAGGGGTATCAGATGGCTCACCAGCAAATGCGTGGAGGACTATGGAGGCAGCTACCGTCACATTCAAGCTAGCAGTACCAGGCCCGTACTGAGATATATACACAAAATAATCGCAGATCTCGATCTGCTTCTGTGAGAGGCCTGTGCCCTGCAAACGCAACATGTTTGTTAGAGAAAAGACAACACCTTCCAATAACCGTACCCTGATTACGTGAACCACCATGATTGCCTTTTGCATATGTGTGGGGCTGGTAGTTGTGAAACGCTTCTGGCTGCTTGACAGGTATTGTGAGAGGTAAGCCCCAGAAAGGCTTTGAGGGCCTGCACTCCGTCAATTGCATTCCATCCGTCATCTTTGCAGGCAACAGTGGAGGTCGCTAAAGAGAGTTTGAAACCAAAAAGCACAGGCACAATCAGAGCACACACTGGTGTACCACAGGCCGCCCAAAAGACTGATGCTACCAATGCCACCAATAT
This sequence comes from Klebsormidium nitens, assembly GCA_000708835.1. NCBI lineage: Eukaryota > Viridiplantae > Streptophyta > Klebsormidiophyceae > Klebsormidiales > Klebsormidiaceae > Klebsormidium > Klebsormidium nitens. The sequence continues at coordinate 147,155 of DF236983.1, read as the reverse complement.
TTATCAGTGGGGCCTTACCTCGTTGCCAAGAATGAAAGCAGTATTCCTCTTGAAAGGGCGCTTGTGCACAGCGAGGGCTCCCTCCACGATCTCAACTCCAACTATGTCACACTGACAATCTTCCTGCGTAGGAGTTTCAAGTCAACGCTTGCAATGCAACAGCTCAAGATACAAGTATGATAAAGAGGTGGTGGTCGTTCAGAGGGACATATGGCAAAATTATGAAGTTGCAAATTAGGGTTCTGAGGGCGGCGCTTGGTGCAGGACCAAAAAATATAATCAAGATAAAACCAGGGAAGCATTGACGAGGCAATGCTTTGACAATCAATAGAGGTCATGGCAGCGCCAACTGGCGCTTATGGCAGGAAAAGTACTTCTTCTTTAGCAGAAATTACACCACCCTTCTTTTGAGACCATCACTCACCTTGAGATACTTTGCTGCATCCTCCAACTTCCAAAAGTGCCGAATGTCAACATACTCAGCAGCCCCATGACTTCCGAACGTGTTGTACGCGTTCTGCCCCACAATGCAGACTTGCGTTACTCCAAAAGCGGTGCAGCTCCTTGACAGAGTGCCAATATTGTGCTTTTTTGAGACATTGTGAACCAGGAGGTAAGACTTGGGAGAACTGGTGCCTGACGAGGATGGAGCACTCTCGTCATCTGCATCAGGTCTGCTGACCTTGTCAGCCGCTGTCGGTTGCATGTTGTCCAAGAAGAAAATCACAAAGATCTATTATCGGCGAATGACATCTTAGAGGCGGTGCTAAGAATGACTGCTTCGGAGCAGCATGAGGGAACGCATTCGGCCGAGTGCTGATGCAGTCCTTGTGGTCGTGGTCATGCTAGTCTTGTTGACCAGTTTTGCAGCAATGGCGTCTTTTCCCAGGCGCTTTTGCCGACATCGATTGGCAACTGGAAAAATCATAAATGGCGTCAGGTTGGTCCGGCTGCCCCAGCATGTTTCGTGACCTGAGTAGGTAGGTACGTCACACCGGGAAGAGTCACAGAAAAGAAGAGCTCTCGCAATTCCACGTCGAACATTATTCCCATCCAGCGCGCATGTACCGGCTTCGACGGACACCATTACCGCGACTAATGAACATGCGCACTACCCCCACCTTCAATCTGCAGGATTTGGTGCCCATAAGCTCAGTCTACGCGAGTATATTCGATATTATAGAACCAAGATTCTGCGGGAGAAAGGGTTGAAAGTTGACCCGTATACGCGCAGCGACACGGCCCCGTATACGTCGTCAGGAAACAAGATCCTCTGCACTTCACCAATTGAAATTTCTCTTCAGCAGCTGCAACTGGCTGTGCAGCATTGAGAGTGAGTGCCACTGACTGAAAGCGACATCCAGAAACGTCTTCAGCAAATTGGTGAGGTGTGAAGGACGCAATCTAGGAGCGGTAATTTCAGCACACGAGCACTTCTTCCACCTACTTTTCCTTCAAGCTCTGGCCTCGCCGATCAGCTGCACGAACTATCACCGGTGAAATCATGGCGTTCTCCGCCACTGCACAGAGGGCGGCCTTGGCACAGGGATTTGCTACCAGCATCCCAAGCGCTGATCAGGTCAGTATTGGTTTTCCCACCTAGATCTGTTGCCGTTGCCTTGTTTCTGGTACATGTAAATAGATGGTGGGAGCTTGCGATCTTCATATGGTCACTTGATCAGGTAGCGCTCTATTGCTTTAAGCTTTACATGTTTCATTAAGTGTGTGAAGTCCTCCCAGAGATGCAGACCCTTTTGGCAGGTTTTATGGAGCTTCAGCGCTTGTGGATCGTACACATGTGTTCATCGTTGCATGCAGAGTGCATGCTTTCCTTTTGTAGAATTTGTGCAGGCTGTTGAATGAACTTGTTTTTATCAACACTTTCCTGCTTATGATTATGGTCACTTTTCAACAGATCTAACAAGTCCTATCAGAATGACTAGGTTAGAGTGTTGGAATGGATCTGCTAATGGCTGTTGTCTAGATCGTGATTACCACCACCTGAGAACGTTGTGAACTATGCACACCGTTGTGTTTGACGTGCTTACTGCTGGCTTGTCGCTGGTTGATGGTGGTAGTTTGTGGTAGTGTCGGTCACCAGAAGCTTTCAACCACCTAGTAAATCCACATACACCTTATGTTCAATGAAACCTCACCCAAAGATCCATCTAACCAGCTTCTGGTTGCTCAGTCTTCAGTAAGCATGCTTTCGACTTTCGTTTCAAAAGATGCACGCCTTTGTTTTTGCTTTTCCCATTGCCAGCTACAAAGCTGAGAGTTCTGCACAAACTCCTTTTGGTCTTCCTTGTTGAGTATTCGACAGAGCTTTCCAACACTCTCAGCTGGGCGGCTTCCAATGGTTTGCAAATCAAAGGCATGAATAAATGCAATCTCTACATCACGCCAGGATGCCCTGACTTTGTACCACCGCTTCTTGGCGACCAGTTTCAAAGAAATTGATTAGTTGTTTGATTTGACGTCAATACTTAAGCATGGCAAGTGACTCCGTGTTTCTGCCTTGTGCAGCCCTCCAAGGCCTCTTTTGCCGCATTCTCCGGCTTCAGACCTGTAGCCCTCAAAAAGGCAGCACTTGACCTCCATTCCGCCAAGGTAAGCAACTCAAATCATGACAAAGTCGACGATGTTGCATGGAAAAAAATCCGAATATCTGCTCCGTCCGTTCGCATCTCCAGCTCATGTTTCCCTAGATCAACTAACTTCAAGTCAGGTGACCGTCCGTCCTAGATTACTTGTTCTGACCCAACCTAAGTAGCAATGGTATCTGGACGTTAGTCCATGTCTTGGAGGTGCGTTTTAGCAACAGGATCGCTGCAATGCCATGGCGTGCGTCATCAAGGCTTTTTTGATGTGACCAAGCCATGTGTTGGATTTTGCAGCCCGCTAGGGTGAGCATGCAGGCAGTGGCCACCAAGGCCTCTGCATTTGAGAGCATCACTCAGGCGCCCCCTGACCCCATTCTTGGGGTTTCAGAAGCCTTCAAGGCCGATACTAGTTCTGACAAGCTCAACCTTGGAGTTGGTGAGTTGCAAGTTTACTGTCAGAAGTGTGTCAAGCATGCTTTCTGTTGTAAGTTGCCAGAATCAGCAGTAGTAGTTTCTGGATTGGAGAATATCTAGGGGGTCATCTCGCCTTGTCATCCTATGTACAGTGAACGATGTGCAACGTTTGCACTTTTGTTGGTCACAAACTGGTGGCAAATAAAGAGGAGGCCTCTGGTACATGAAAGCCAGCTTGGGCACCTTCTTCTGTCACCATGTTTAATCTGTCCTGTCTTGACTGTGGGCAGGTGCTTACAGAACAGAGGATATCAAGCCTTATGTGTTGGATGTTGTGAAGAAGGTAGGGCTCTTGCCTTTTATATCTTTCTTTTCTCAGCTCCCCCAGTCCTGACCACATCTGGACGTAACAAAAAAGTAGCGCCTCGTTCGAGTCTATTTGGATTTATGTGAGCTGCTCGTGTCCGTATCACACTGGACCACAAGAACAAGCCTAACACGATCAGTTGCACATGAACGAGTATGTCTTCCGCATGACGTCTGCTTGCTGAGTGCGGGACTCCTCGGATTCAGACGGTTTGCGCTTATGCTCTGTTAATTGGAAGAGGGGCTATCTGTTCTCCTTGTGAATTCCGCACTTAATGGCAGAGGGTGCTCTGTAGGTTTGCACCACCTTGTTGTGTCCCGCTGACCACTTTCCTTCTGCCAGGCTGAGAAGCTGATGCTTGAGAATGGAGAGAACAAGGAGTACCTCCCGATCGAGGGGCTAGCGGACTTCAACAAGGCCACCGTTGCACTGCTTCTGGGAAGCGACAACAAGGCCGTTAAGGATGGGAGGGTAAGTCGAGCCTCTCTGTAGATTCTGCCAGCTCTCTCATCCATTTCTCCAGAACTGGTCATTGAAGAAGGCCTCAACGACCAATTCCAAGATTGTCCCATTCCAAGGAAGTGCATCTCAAAAGGGGAACGAGGTGACCGTCACTTGAAAAGAGTCGAAAGGCTTGGTTTGATTTTCATCGGCTTCTGCAAGCGCCTCCGCTTGGAGAGGCCCGAAAGCTGTAGAGAGTATCTTTCTTGGATAGGATTCTGACCCAATGCTTTTCCGACTCCGCAGGTCGCCACCATCCAGAGTCTGTCCGGCACCGGTTCCCTCCGGTTGGGCGCGGCTTTCCTGGCGCGCTTCTACCCCGGGCGGACCGTCTTCCTCTCCAACCCGACGTGGGGCAACCACAAGAACATCTTTGCGGACGCTGGCGTCGAGTGGAAGGAGTACCGCTACTTCAACCCGGCCACCATCGGGCTCGACTTCGAGGGCATGATGGCGGATATTGAGGTGAGCCAGGATGGGGCGCACTGCGCTTGGGAAAGCTTTTCATGTGTGATAAAGACTCGGTCAGTAGTTGGTTGAGAGCCATGGAGCTTAATCGAAGTGTGAGCGTTTTTTCACAGCGAGAGCTGAGGGCTGATACGCCCTGTAACCGACCACTTTTGAACGCGACGAAATGTTGAGACCCCAATGGCATGTTAGATAGCATTTCTTTCCAAAAGAAGTAGCCATTCTGGAAGCAGGTCCATTTCCCGGCGTCGAAGAGGACCGGTGTCGCGTGGACTGTTATGGACTTGCATCAGCAGTCAAGTGGTACGTAAGCACACTATCTTTGCAGACTTGCATCATTCGCGTTTCCCTTTGTACGCAGGCTGCCCCCAATGGCTCTGTGATCGTGCTCCACGGCTGCGCCCACAACCCTACCGGCATCGACCCCACTCCCGAGCAGTGGTCCAAGATCGCCGACCTCATCGAGAAGAAGAACCACCTGCCCTTCTTCGACGTTGCCTACCAGGTGAGAGACTGGTCGGATGGCGGAAACTTGAAGGAACCGTCCGAAGTGTACCACCAGAATCACCTTGCAGCAGCGTTTGTTACGGTAGAATGTTGCGCCTGCGGACAGACAGCTTGCAACTCTTTAGTGAAGAACTTGGGATACCAAGAGCCCCTCGCCTGAAATCGTTTCGCGGTTTCAGATCATCTCGATGCGGTTTGTGTACGGTCGCTTATGCTTTATGCTGTCTCACTCCACAACCAGGGCCGTCCCGTGCCCCTCTCAATGTGGTCGTTCCAGATGTTCCATCACTACCCGTTTCATCCTAAGCTGACCACACATCAATCACCAAAATCACTAACTTAAGCGTCATTCAGTGCTCAAAGCCCCCAACGTGCACGCACACACACCGGAAGTCTGGCTCAATTGGGAGCGCTGACCGCTCTCCTTTTTCCTGCAGGGCTTCGCCAGCGGCAGCCTGGACGAGGACGCTGCGTCCGTGCGGTTGTTCGTCGAGCGCGGCTTTGAGCTGCTGGTCGCGCAGTCGTACAGCAAGAACCTCGGCCTGTACGCGGAGCGGATAGGGGCGCTCAACGCCGTGCTGCCAACCGCCGACCTGGCCACCAAGTAAGCGCCCCCTTTCGTCTTTGGTGATGTCATCGATGTCACCTTTATGGTTGTCCGCGGTGTCTCAGGAGAAGTCGTACCCAAGTTTTTGGTACTATTCTCGAGTGCGGACTGAACATCGATTTCAGGGGTCAGATTTGCAGGCGAGAAGTGCCCCGTAATTGTTGTCATGTCCGACGTTCGACTCTTGCGCACTATTTTTGAATGTAGTCAAGTTCTGTTTATTGTGGCCCTTTCACTGTCTCGACCCCCTTCAGTTTTCCCAGCATTCTCCGTGTCGTTCACAGAACCAACTGACGAAATTGAGCTTCGGATCGACTAGTGTTCTGGACAGAGCTGGTGATGCGCTTGGCGGCTGCGACCTAAGCCGGCACCGGCGATCGAATCGCGTCAGCTCACGCTGCTCTTCAAATCGCCTTGTCCCCTTTTGGCTCAATTCCGGGTTTATCTCCTTTCTTCCCCTCTTGACGCCGTCATTCACTTCCACATTCTTAGAACCTGTCACCTGCCCTCCTTACATCAAGGCGAAAACCATCGCCTTTGATTACCTTCTTCTGAAGAACTCTCACTGTACCGTCCTCCTTCATTACCAGGGTGAAGAGCCAGCTGAAGCGGCTGGCGCGCGCGCTCTACTCCAACCCGCCCGTCCACGGCGCGCGCATCGTCGCGTACGTGGTTGGCAACAACGACATCTTCGACGAGTGGAAGCAGGAGATGGCGGGCATGGCGGGGCGCATCCAGGCGGTGCGCGCCACGCTCGTGGAGGAGCTCAAGAAGCGCGACACCAAGGGCCGGGACTGGTCCTTCATCACCAGCCAGATCGGCATGTTCTCCTTCACCGGCCTCAAGCCCGCGCAGGTGCGGCTTGTGCTTGCTTACTAGGTTGTTGACTGTGCAATTGACCGCTTTTAGGATTCTGCTTCATCTGGGTATCTGTATCTTCCATTCGGTTTGCCCAGGTCTCAGAAACAGACGTAGGTGGCGATTGAAGCGGGAAATTTTAAGCGGTAGCATTGAAGCCCTTGCCTATTGAAACTTGAGCGGCGGTCCTCGAGCCTTTCTTTGCGGTGCTCAGCACAACATCAGAATATTTTGTTTTTGTTGTTGCTTCTTACGTGTCATCAAGGCGTTCTGAAAGCGTTTGGCAGTCTGTAAGGTTCTGAAGGAGTCGTTCGTCGGATTCATATGCCGACGAATTGGACGCCTACCACTCGCATTCCGAGTACTTCCTGGAAGAACATGCTGTTTACTACCAACGGAAGCCGTTCGTATGAGAAGTCTCTGAACGCTGTTTCTGACTTTTTGCAGGTAGAAAACATGACCAAGAAGTGGCACGTGTACATGACCAAGGACGGCAGGATCAGCTTGGCGGGTCTAAACAAGGCCAGAGCCGGATACCTGGCCGATGCAATGATCGATTCGTTTGACAACTTCTAGAGGTCTTTTCGAGCAGTATTCGAGAAGTTCGAACGATTTTGTCAGGAGGGACGTACGTGTTGATCAGGGATTTAAGGTCAGGAAGGCTCGGCAGCTGCATTGCAGTCGGTTTCAGGCAATAGAAAGCATAGATAGTTCTACGATCATAGAGCGTCCGCGGACGATCTAACAGCATGAAAATGGAACAGGGTCACCTACGATATAGTTAAGGCATTGCAGGTAAAGAAGTTTTCATACCGAGTCAACCTGGAATGTGCAAGTATGTTGCCGGTGGCGATAGACAATAAGCCAGATCAAGCCCCAATTATCGCTTGCTTCTTCCTGCTTGCACTTTGCTATACCCGCCTCCTTTCACCCATCGTGGCTTGCAAGCCATACGCTACTGTGCGTGGTGCGACGGCTAATCTAGCCAGACTATATATGCACTGAATCAAGGTGGTCGTAGCGTGATGCTGACAGAGCATTCGAGTTGATCGTGACCATCAAATCTGGGTGGCTGGTAGTGCTAGAAAGCTCAAACATTTGGCAATCTGTCTTACAAATGAGCGGATGTGAAGTATGTGCATGTAGCTGTCAAGTACATGTGTAAAAGCAAATATATCGAGATCTACAGCGCTATCTGCATGAGATCGGACCATGTGCCTGATATGCCTAGGCAGCGCAGCCGTCGGGCCCTTCGCCAATCAGCTACAGTGGCCGTCATGCCACGCGTGACAAATCGGCGAGTTGTATCAGAAATGCCCTGTCATTGATTGTGGCTGCTTCTTATAGTAGTTGGGATTAGTCAAACAACACGACTTGTGTTCAACATCGTCAAAAAGATCCTGCATGCATAATCGCATTTGTTCAGGCCTATGGGCCCGAAAAACGGCCATGATTAGCAGCCAGTTTGAGTGTGACCTCGAACTTTTTAAGGGGGGCCGCAGCCGTCACTGTAACGCTGTTTTCATACGGTCGTCAGGCCAACTCAATGCAAGGATGACGCTCCATGACTCTGAGCTTCGTGCGATACTGATGTTATGTCACTTCTTGCTTCTTGCCCTGAATGATTGTTGACTTCATTTATCAAATGGAAGTAGTGTGGCCTTTGATCATGCCCGAAACTTATGTAATGCACCTAATGTGAAGCCAGGATTTATTCAGGCTACCGTATATCTACAAAAGTCTTTGGGTCAGTTCGTTCTTACCTCCATTGTGTCCAGCCAGGGCAAGCAGGCACAAATGTTACTTCCAAAACTGCCCAACTCTCTTCCAACTCTAGAAGCGCCGCAAGCGCGCCTGAAGCCTTGTTCAATGCCGGTCTGCTCGACCCTAACACTACCAATTGCAGCGCCTCAAACGACGCACTCCTTAGGAAAAACTCAATCTGCCTCAGCGTAGTTGTTGTCACACCGTCTACCTCAAACAAACCCGTCCGCATCGGCAACCGCTCGCCCGAAACCCCCGCCACATCGTCCTCGCTACACTCCAAGATCTCCAGGACGCCCAGGGCCAGCTTCACCTCCCTTACGTTTGGACATAGCTCCCAAAGAAACGTCCGGATTGGCACACTTACCCCCGGGCTTAATTGATTCTTCACGTCGATGTCTAAGCTCGTTAGATTCGGGCACACCCTGAGCAGCGTCTCAATGTAGTCCCAAATCCAGTAGTACCCTCTCAATTGCAACGTCGACACATTCCACTGCTGCCGCACCTCCAGTTCCGGCAGCCCCGATCCGATAGTCAGCGTCCGCAGGTTCGGTGCTGCGATTGACAGCATCTCTCCAACTGACAAGTCCATAGATGTGAGGCTCGTTGCGTCGATGCTCAGGCTCTCAGGGAACGGCCCGGTGCTAATCTTAAGGCTCTGCAGGGGGGGGCTCTGAATCAGAGTGTCCTGCAGCCCCCGGACATAATCCAGGTGCAGCGTCCGCAGGTTTGGACAGCAGTCTGTGATGGTTTGCAGTGTATTGTCGGAGATGAATGCTGAGGTTAAGTTCAGGTGTAGAATGGAAGGGAGCGGCAGGAGCGTCTGCCTTGAAGCGAGGCTGACGTGGCTAGTGAAGCTGATGGTTTGCAAAGCGCCCCCCGGTGACAGCGAATTGAGCAACGCCACATAGTCAAAGTGCGGCTCCAGCAGGCATTGTTCCGGGCCCGCCTCTGGATCCCTCAATTGAACCATCTCTAGTTCTCTCAAGCTGCCGCACACACCAGCCAACCGGGCCTGCAACTCGGGGGAGGCCTTGTACCGGGTGCTCAGCGACAGGCGCAGCCTGCGCAGGAAGCCTGGCGAGCGCGCCAGGAACTTTACAAGGCCCCGCTCGTCTGCAGGGCCTTTGAGCCTCCATCCAAGCTCAGGAAGGAGAAAGAGGAGGCCCTGCCACCGTCGGCAAACCAGCTGCAACCGGATGAGCTGTTCACAGGCGTCCCATTTGAGGATGTGCGCCTTGGCCCCCTGATCTTGCAGAGAGGCGCGCGCAAAGCGGCTCAGAATGTCCAGCACAACCGCATCTGGGAGCAGGTCGAAGGAACACGGGTCCTCCATTATGTGCTACCTACTCTAAGCTGGCCTCAACCTAATTGGAGAAAGTCCTAGGATCGGCCCTAGCTCGACCGGCCTTGCTGCCACTTGTGGGGTCCCCCGAACCGAGATACAAAGCTTCTTCCCAATCTTGCTTGCAATGCTGACGCGATACCCACTGCTTTCTGCCAAAAGACGAGCCTTCCATTTCCAGTCCTACGTCATGTGGGCTCATGACTCATGAGTCATGCCTTTTTGGCAATGCCATCAAACGCCGTCAGGCGTGGCATTGCCTTGTATTACACCTGTACGTCCTCTCCCGTTTCCGCCTCCACAGACCGTTGCCGAAATCAGCGAGAGTTGTTGCGGAGAGTTCATATATGACTCGATAGTGTCACAATTTCAAAGTTTGGACGAATCCGAGTTGAGATTCAGGTTCTCAAAGTTGTTCAAACTCTCGCCGGCCCCGGCCACTAACAGTACAGCTTCCGCGCATCAAAATAGTGCCCGGTTGAGCCACCACGGGCAGCCGCTCGACCGCCGCGTACGATCGGTGATTTTGCGCGCGCGAGTCGGATCGGGCCGGATGGGTAGTACATCTGTAGCCTCAGACTGTAGCCATAAGACGCGCGTACAAGCCATGAACTAGATCGAACAAATACCAACAATCAGGCATTCGCGACTGCATTGCCATTTTTCGCGATTGATAAATCGCCCTTAGAACTTGTCCTTCATTGCCCAGTGCCAGCACACTGCGTGCAGTGTACACCTCCGGCCTGAGAGTGCTCCATATCGCAAGTCGACCGTGGCAGATCTTGAATGGCGGGGAAGCTGCTGACGTAATGTCTGGCGTCGAATCTGCTAGATTTGCAGATGCCAACTTCCCCCGGTTCCAACCCCTGAGCTCTAAAACGACGACGCATTTTCCTCTCAGTATCATCTTGACCTTCCGATTGTGTCGCCCTTTGTACATCTCGCGATCATTGTGTAGCCCCGAAGAAAGTGTTCTGAGCTCACCCCCAACATGGGGGAGGAAACCGACACAATGCAAGAATGATCGTGAACCACGTGTACAGGCTCCGGGAAAAACGGAGATTCGACTTAACGGGCCGGCTGACCCGGCTCAGCCCGCCCCCGGGTCACTCCCGACCGGGTACTTGTGATACCGTTCAATACGAACTTCAATCCTTGCGGTTCAAAGCCAAAGCACCGGGTGAAGGACGGTACCGGTATGCTGAGAAAATAGATTGCATGACCAGTATCCTATAGAACTTGGGCGAGTGGGTTCCCCGGCCGGCTGCTCGGTACCTGGTTTGCACATCAATACCCGGAGGTGGCAACATGTCACCCGCCTTCTGAACATGTGTCAGAGACAAATCGTATCTGATTGTGATATCTCGGTGCGCTCGTGGACAAAGAGCTTGCCCGGAGAAACTCTTGAAAATACGGGCCGCTTGTTTTGCGCCTCAGAATGCTGTATCCATTCCCGGGTGAACCAACCGGGAACCATTTTCAGGGTAAATATCTTATTACCTATGGGGCCAATTTGTGTGGGCTTTCATGAGTATGATGAAATTCTCGGAACGCACGTGAGTGAGCAACTTCCGCATTAAAAGTGCTGTCAGACTGCTGTCAGAAAGCGAGGCTGGGGTGGCTCGTCGCCGTTCAATCGCGCGCCAATATCTTACAGAAATAAAATTGTACCCATCTTTTCAAGCAAATCATGATGTGATGACTCGGAATTGTACCGGTACCTATTGCGAATTCGGTTTGGCGACCAGAGTCCAGACTCCAGTCTCAGAGTCACGACTCACTCACGAGTCCAGTCTCCAGGCTTGTAAGTTGTGAACGACCAATCCGAGGACCGTCTGTGACGGCAGGCAAGGGATGGGTACATTTTGAAAAGGAGTGCTTTTGCTCATCAGTTCGCGGTTTTCGCAGTCAAACTCGACTCACGTCTGATTGGCCTGGAGGGCACTCGAAAGCAGTCTTGAGAACGACACTTGTCACACGCAGGTGTCTCCAAGCTCCAGGTGACCATGGCCGCAAGCTGGACTTGGAAAATTGAACTGAGCTCCTGGCTGCCCCATCACGCTAGAAGGAGAAAGGTGCCCCCCTACTCCGAGTCCTAGGTTTCAGCGCGATTTTTTGCTGCCTCGCACTGCAGGTGGGGCTGCATTGTATCCACGCTACAATCAGGAGCCATGTCGCAGCCGACAGGCCGGCGTCTGGACCGCTCCTTGAGCAAGCAAAGGAGTTTGAGCAAGCAGGGGTCCCTGCCAGCTCTGAAGCGCAAGCAGAGCCAACCCCCTGGAGGCAGCCTCCCCTCTCATGACGAAGAGTCTCAGCTGGAGCAACCTTTGGTCGATCAGGAGCATTACTCGCAGAGGAGTCAGTGGTTGAGGGCAGCGGTCCTGGGGGCGAATGACGGCCTTATCAGCACGGCAGGCATCATGGTAGGTTTGACAAAAGGCCATTCATTTACAACGTGGACTATGCTGTGAGAAGGTCAAATGCTGAGGGCCGTGTTGTACAAAAACAAGCGGTGAATGTTTGAAAGGGATCTAATGAGCATGTGGTGGTCACGTCTGCATGCATGCACATCGCTCAGCTGGAAACTGGGCCATTATTTCAGTCAACAGAGTTGGAATCTGGCCACATCAAGGCACTTGAACATTTCAATAATGTAATGAGTGAGAGAAATGGTCAGCAGAAAGTTCCAATACCCACATTCAGCTACCATGGTTTCGAGCATTTTTACTTGGATCTCAGAGATTGATAATAGGGTTTAATAGATTTCGCTGAGTCTTGTGTCACTCTTCTTTCTGACGCCACTGGCAAGTACTCACTTCAATGCATCAGATGCTCCAATTCGGGAAGATGTTGGGAGCTTTTATCTGTGGCCTCTGCATAACGGCGCCTCATTCTCATTCTGCAAAAAGGTGACAGCAGCACAGTCATGTGATCTAGCATTTAAAGGAGAGGAACCTTTTATGAACCTTGCATCAGACTCGGTATCTATATGGCTATCGACACAAAGTGCCAACATACTTCAGGCTGACCGCCTGATTGCCCATGGGTGTGAATTAGCCTGAAGAGGTTGAGTGCTCTTCAGACCCTTCCATTTCTGGCGCCTATTCAAGTGCGTCACGTCTTTCTGATGTCCACTAAGACCAGTTTCATTTTATTTGCAGATGGGTGTGAGTGCTACTGATGCAGACCCAAGGAAGATGATCATCAGCGGAGTTGCGGGACTAGTCTCAGGAGCACTCAGTGAGTTATGAATTGCTGCTTATCTCCTAGTTCGAAGTTGGGGGGAGCAGCAGTGAAAGAATGCTGGGGATAATACCTAGTGTGAAATATGTGTCCAGCTTTATTGCTAAAAGGGTTTTTCTTTTGTCCTTTTTCAAAGAGGGCCTCTGCGCAATGTCCTCAATGTCACCTCGAAGCAGGGCCAATCTGTTGGGGCAAATACGACATTACCAATTTTTGGCAACAATCCACCAGAAACCCATGCTTCATGTTACCAATATGACATCTGGGGACTGGTCGCCCCTACGCCGTCCTCATTTGATGTGGGTTTGGTTATTCCTCTCCTTTTCCTACTCTATTCTGAGATGGAGGACAGAATCAAGGTCTTTGCGGATGACTCGAAGGTCTTCCCAGACCTAAGCCAGTCATATTCCAAATTCTGCCTCTTTGTACATGTAGCCTTAGCATTCAGGAGACGTGAGGCTTGAAGAAACGTGAGCAATTCAAGTACTTGTAAGCTTTCAAAGGGTTGGGTTGAGGATTTTGGAGTTCGTTTTCAATGTCGGCTGGTAACGAACTGACTTGACGCTGATTGCTCGAATGGTTCAACCATTTTATCGACTTTGTGATTAACCCCTTTGCTTGCAGGGGCCATGGCAATAGAAAACCAAAGATGGTGATAAACATGGTGGCCTTTTTTCGTGGAAGCTTACCTCCACAAACCTGCCTCAAGCTCCTGGAAGGACAAATTAGGGAAAGGTCAACGGAGCCTAGGTCCGAAGTGGTTCGCGATTCTTGACTTCGACGGTTTCATTGTGTTGAGCAACTGTTGACCAGGTTATCTACGATGCGCGCAGGCATGGCGGCGGGGGAGTACGTCTCTGTTTCCTCCCAGCGAGATGCAGAAGAAGCCGACATTCAGCGAACGGCAGACGGGCGCGCGCAAGGGCCTGCGGCGGAGGCCGCGCAGCTGCGGGAACTGATGGAAAATTTCGAGGAACAGGGCCTGCCCCCGAACCTCGCAAAGCAGGTGAGCTGATGATCTGGGTGTTCACCTCTGTGTTCGACCATATTTTATTTAGGATCTGGAACTCGGAGTGTTTAGGCCTGATAAGCTGTACGAAACTGGAGAGCGGGCTTATGCTTTTTCGTGGCTGCCGAATCGAGCAATCAGACTACTCATGCTTTTGCTGTGCGCGTCCTTGCTCTTCAGGTGAGCACACAATCCGACGTTTTGGTCAGTTGCGGATTGTTGCTTGCGAGTTCGGAGTAGAGAGAAGTTGAGGTAAACATGGGGAGGTTGCTTTTGTAACGTCTGGCAACGTTGTTTGCGGGCTATGAAGATGCTCACGTCAATTTGTGGAGAAGCGAGGCTCGCGTCAGAGTCTTGTATCCAGGTGAGGAGGTGCAGAGTTCAGGGCTTACAGGTTTTCAGGTGGTGGAGACGAAGTCTCTGAAGCGAAGATTTCGCACTCGACAGGGCCGCTTTTTGGAGGAGCAATTTTCACCCGAACGCTTTCCAAGAAGCAGGCCTGCTCTTGAAACGCTCCAATCTGCGTAAGGAGATTGTGGCAACGAGCAGGCCTCGACAGAGGTTTAGGCGAACCGGACGGCTCCTGTTGAGAGCTGCAGCCGGACTCCGGCCTTGTTCATCGTTGTCGTGCTCGGCGTTTCTCCTTACACCACCGTTGTTTCTGCGTTCCGCCCAGTGCTGCTTCCATATTCCCACCAATCAGATTCATCAAAGAAGAACGAGTTCGAGCGTCTCACTTGCTATCTAAAACCCCACTCTCGCTTCCAACCTGCCTGGCTCTCTCGGTCTCTCCCCGCGTCCACGTCGCAGAGCACCTGTACACCATGACTCGTTAAGTTCTGCGAAACGCGCCCTGTTACCTCAGCCTATCTAGATTAACCCTCACGAGCCTTCTCAATTGCTGGTCGTGCCTCCAGAAAGATCCTCAGTGTCGCCTCCTCCTCCTTTCCCAGGTCGCGGAACATCTATACAAGCAAGACCCGGTCAAGTCGTACGCCAGGGTCGAAATCGGTATTGACATGGACGACCTAACCAGCCCCTGGCTGGCCGCCATCAGTTCGGCGCTTTCCTTCTCCGTCGGCGCGCTCATAGCGATCCTGTCCGCCGCTTTCATCCGCGATTACGTCACCCGGCTGGCGGTCCTGACTGCCACTTGTACGGGGGCGCTGGGTGCGTTTGGGATCTTGTCGGCCCAGCTCGGGGGTGCGCCCTGGGGGCGGGCGGCCGTTCGCGTTGTGTTGGGGGGGTGGCTCGCGCTGTTCATCAGTTACGTCGTGTTGCATTACTTCGACGCTGCGACGTAAGAGCTTCTGCAAACGGAGACGTGTGGGGTCAATTTCTGCTTAATAGACTAGGGTCGGGTTGGATAAGGCTTCGCATTTGGACACGGCTCCTTACCATGTCCACGACATGTCAAGAGCATTCTGACCAGGCAATACATCGCAGTCGCGCATGCGTTGGCTAGAAGGTCCTTATGGGCGTGATAATCGAACGCGTAGACGAAGAAGCACATGACGATTTGCAAGCATGTGCAAGCCGCCCAGCTCGCAAACGGACCAAAGGTTGTATACTGGATAAGGAACCTTGGGTGACCTGAAAACATTGTAAACTGGGGACAGGGTGCAGGCAGTCACGGTGTTGAATAGGTACTCATAGCTGGACAGTTGGATAAATTACCGCGCGCACGCACTGCAGCGGCCTGAGGACGCCGTTCAATGAACCCGACTAAGGTTCCGTTGAAATTATTGATGGTTGTAATCAACCGAGCCGAATTTTGCGGTTTCAAGAACGGCCTTCCAACCATGCAAGTACATGGAACTCCCTCTCCGTGACACTGTCTAATTGTTGTGCAAGCTATGCATACGCTTGAGAAACCCGTCTGCGCACCAGCATATTCCACTTGTATCCTTGCGCAGCTTTCCATGGCAAGTGCCTTCTGCGCATCGGTACGCAACAGGACTCAGAAAGCGGCCGGAAACAAATCAATACGTAGCAAGAACCGCCGTCCAAGGCGCTCTACGAAGAGTGACTGCCTCTAGAGAGTTGTGGCCGGACGTTGCAGATCGCGCAGCGTTCAGGGTCGGCATGACCCGTGCGCTGCACTAATGAATGAGAAGCAGCAGGTTGTGGTGGTGGGATGCATGCGCATATACAAATCAAGTTCATCTCAACCACGTCTCAAACTGAGTGCAGGCGGCATGGCTTAAGTCTGCTGCAATTGCAGCATGCAGGCTGCCTCTCGTCGTATTCTAAAGTGATGCCGAGTTGACTGCAGCTCGACGCATCCGGCCATGAAATGAATGCTTGACTGCATCTAGTAAGATGTACTCAGTACCACCGCTCGGTTGGCCGGCTCATGGACTCGTAAATTCTGCTCGCTTCACCAATGACTCAAAGTTTTACAATAAGGAGGCTTTGCAGTACTAATCTTGGGGACACGGTTGAGAGTTGCGCAGTGGCAGGAGCCCCTGCGCGAGTCCCGTGCGTGAACCGTGACAATCGCAAAGCATGTGATGGCAGGTCGTTCCTCAACAACCGTTGCGACAGGGAGCCTCTGCGATTTAAGTACAACACAAGCGTTTGGCTTGTTGGAAATGGCCGGAAGTTCGATGTTTTGTCGACATATGCAGCTTGTGGGATGAAGCACTGCAGACTGGCGCTGTCACGTCTGGTTCGATCTGCGATTTGTGGCCCTGCGCACGAGCATGCTGGCGGCTCGTGCCACGCCAGCTGCTGAGTTTGCACAGACCGCATGCTGATCAATCTTTGACGTTGGAGCAGTTGCACTCATCTAGTGCAGTTGACCACCAGCCATCCGCATTGACTCTACCTTTTTTACTTCAATTCAACTTTTGAAGAACCTCATACAAAACCCGATCGAGGCCAAACCTGCCTTGTTATCCGGCCTTCATGCAGCGCAGGCGCCAGAGGAAGAGCGCATGAGTAGGGGTCAGTTTGCTGTGTTTTCGAACTGTCATCTCCCTGTTATGCTGGCGCACCGCAGAAGGCAGCCTTTGAGCTTTTGCTGACGACAAAGAGGCCAAGAATCCTCATTGAGATTGAATACTAGGACAGTCTTTCAAAAATGTCAATACCAGCCATAGCACAGGGGAAGCTTGCGCGCAGGAATGACGGGACAAATGCCAATCAGCAGATCCCCGCCAACAAGATCCTGGTTAGCTGGGAAGAATTCCAGACAATCCTTGAGAAGGCCTTGTTGTCAGTTCGTGCTAAAGATGTGGAGTATGACGCAGGGAGGAACCGGGTGAGATACACGCTTGAAGGCCTACCGCCAGGGAAAGATGAATTTATCGTTAACATCAAGAATCTCTACGAAAAGAAGAAGTTTATGGATGCCACAACCTGCTCAAAATCAATCTTAGCGCACCTTGAGGAAACCAACGAGCTTTCAAGAGGAAAGCAATCCATCTTTCAGAACAATGGACTCCCCAAGAATCTTTACCCAACGGTCCAAACGCACAACTTCATCTTAAGCTACAACGAAGGAAACCGGGATCCAATCTCTGGGGAGTTCACAGACACGCTTCTTTTCCGCCCTTTCAGCGGTGGCTCAGGGGAGATCTATGTGGGGCTGGTGCTTGGGATGGAAAGAGGCGAAGAGCTTCTTGATGTTTGGATACCTTCCGCGTGCTTGGGAAAGTGGAAACTTACAGAGGATGGGGCTTTCGACTTGGCAGTGAAAAATCTGGACCGAATCACACCAGCCAAACTCATCTGCAAATCATTCAGCAGATCTTCAGAGTTTGAAAAAGCTACAGGATGCAGCACGAGCAGAAAGATAAGCCTTCTGCATGACGTGGCCGGTGTGACATCTCCTGAAAATCGTGGATCCTTGTCAGTCATCTTCTCCGATCAGCGCGCGTTGCCTCGGCTGCTCCTCCCCCGGGTTGTTGAAAGATTGGCTGAGGTGCTCAGATGTGACGCGACATCTCTGGTTGTGGTCCCTTTCGAGGATGGAATCTTTCACACTGCCTGCGGAGAAGACTGCCAGAGCATGGTCAAGATGTCACGCCATCAGTTCGCCCCAGATGCTCAAGGGGACAGCCTCCACACGAAGCACAAAGTGACACACAGTCCATTTCGGGTGAGAAACATTCCTCGACCTTTTATGTAACTCGATGTAGGCATACAGATGGTCATTGGTGATGCATACTTCCGGAATCAGTCAAAAGGTCGTTGGAGGTTTTGCTTTAAATAATCTCAAACTGCTCTAAGTTGTTTCTTTGATGCACGTCTGCACATTTACCTTGATCTCCATTTCTTCGACACATGGCCAACAAAATCGTGCTTTCCATCTCTGGTAATTGTGGACAATCTGTTCTTAAAGCACCTTGTTCATTATACTTCTCTCAGCAAGTACGTATGCGCAGGTGAGAAGCTTGCGCAACGCCAAGGGACTGGTCGAGCTCGAGCCCTATTTGGTGGACGGCGGCCGCGTGGCGGTGCAGACTCTGGACGGAGGCAAGATGAAGGTGTTCTATCCGTACGCGCGCACCACAGAAGACCTCGCCTTTCTCGAGAAGACTCTCTCCCGACCCAAGAAGGAGAAGCCAATCAAGGTTTCTACTGAGAGCGCCTTCCTCGAAGGTCTCTGCTGGCAGGTGAAAGGGTGACCTATTTACGAAGGTCCTGGCTACAAGGACTGAAGGGGTCTGAAGACGCATCTGCATTTACGCCCTTGACTCGGTATTCGTTAGCCCTGTGTTTGACGAAATGCTTGTTCCTTGCGGTTGTTGCTTGGAACAGGTACGAGGATATTAGGTTTCGAGATGTAATGTTATCTGGCTAGGTGACCCCACCAATTCCACTCGCTTCGAAGGAAGCTGGTCAGTTGAAAAAGATTTGGATGTTTGGACATGATTGAAGGGTGGAGGGTCCTCGAACTTGACCCCTAACTTCATCTTCAAACTGTTGGATCCATGCAGTGCCGTGAGCCGTACGACAGTCTGAAGAAGTGCGCCAACTGCAGGAAGGCCCGGTACTGCTCGAGAGGTGAGGGTCAGGGGGGCAGAGTCCAGATCGTCTTCTGCACTGAAAGCTTTTGAATATTGGTCTGAAAGGAGCCCCGGAAAGTTGAACGGGAGAGTACTTGCTGTTGATTTGTTTCGGTGTTGATTTGTTTTCGTGGTCACGAGGGACTGTGGTAAGATCGATCATACAAGCCAATTGCAGAGCTAGATTACAACCGTGGCCTTATTTGAGATGGATCCGAAGGCAATTGAATTTCTTGTGTCTCCTTCAGTGCTTGTCCATAGGTAAACGCCAAGTCGTTTTCTAACGACTCGTCTTGAAGGTTAGTAGAATATAAAAAGACCTTCAAACGAAGCTTTTCGAGATTTTACTGCAGTCTGCCAAAAGAAGGCGTGGGCACAGGGCCACAGTCTCAACTGCGAAGAGCGGCGGCTGTACTGGGAGCGCGCAAAGCTGCGCCGCCCGCACACCACAAAGAAAGCGGTGGCTGCGAAGGAAAGTCCATGCCGGAAATAAAGCTCCTCCCTAGGTTTGGGAAAGAATGTAGCAAGCCGTAAGATTAACTGATCAATCCGTAAAACAAATTATGGTTATTGAACAGCCTGCGAATCAAGATTGTGAGGAGGGTCACCACGATCTTTTCTCTAAATACAGTCAAGACGGGCTAATGCGACGTTTGGATCGTCATAATCGTGCCATCATAAGCTCGCGGTTGGAATCGCCATGTTACGTGTGGACTCTGACCAGTGAAAAGACCGCGAGGTCGAGGTCGACTCGTAGTTGAGGCCTCTGGTAGAAGCTTTCTGTTCTGTTACCTGCTTCAACGCGCCGGTCTTCAGTTGCACCCGACATGAGTGGACCACGTCAGCAACGTAGTTAGGAATGGGAATCCCAGCGCTCCATTGGTCGATGGCAGGTTTATGCGTATGCAAGACTGGCCGATGGACAGGACAGGACAGGACAGGACAGGACATCCTTTGCAAACACGTCTACACTCTTGACAGCCGGGTGCACATTGCAGACATATGTGACTTGTACATGTTCGAAAAAAGACCGGATATCCGTTTGTTTGTCGTCTCAACCATTCTGTTTCATGTTTCGACTGAGAGACGTGGTTTTGGTTTGTCAACTCTAGGCGTTTCAATGCACCTGCCATGTACGCTCCGCAACGTCGTAACAGACGGCATTTATCTCGGCACATTTTGGAATCCGTCATCCGCCAAAAGGCGCAATTCTATACATCGGCTCGTTGTATTACTGAACCTCACTCATCACGTCTCGAAGCACGCGAACTCTCAAGAGTCTCATAGGCATAATAAGTATGCATCGCTATTTCAATCTAAGTATTCCGGCCTGGGCCACCATTGCCGTCGCGTCTCATGTGCCTCGAAGTTTTGACAATTCAGATCTTGAACGTGCGATCGTGTCATCGAACGGCCAGCTTTAGCAGTCAGCCCACTCTCGCAGCGTAACATGGGCATCGGCAGACCGCTTTTAGGATCTTTGATATTTATGCAGGCTGCCAGAAGAAGGCATGGGTTCAGGGTCGCAGTGTCAACTGCGAGGAACGACGCCTCTACTGGGAGCTCGCAAAGCTGCGCCACCCGCATGCCAAGTAGGACAGCAGTTGCGGAAGGAGGGAATGCCAAGATTGAAAACTTCCAATAACCACTGAGAAGACTTGCCTCTGAGGAGCGGAAATCTGAACGCCGGCTGTGTCGTCGTTGACTTATACAACTTAGTTGTCTGCACAAGAGTCCATTCCTTTACTGTCAGAAGTGGCTCGCGTATGTATAAACGTATATTGCAATAAAAATGGGATACCATTTAGCGATTCGCAGTTCGTTTGTCGGGTGTTCATCCCGATCATCTTTTCGCAGTACCCACCAAGTTCAGAGGTCGAGGTCGAGGTGCCTTTGACATCCTTCGGCTCACCTCTCTACCTTGTCACGTAATGACCAGGGTGAAATCAGCATGGACTAACATTGGCCGCCTACTGTTACATATGTGCCACGCGGAACTGGATTGAGTTGTCGCAACTCTCATGCTCCCAATATGCATATATCAACGGTTTATTCAAGGTCTGAATGTCTGCCTGAGCAAGGCAGGTTGCTCGACAATTAGCAGGTCGCTTTGTGGACGAGAGCGTATGCGACTGCAGAGTGCTGGATGCATGAATGCATCGAACCCGAACGCGCAATCTTCCTTTGCATTGCAGCCTCGGAATGGGTTGATTGAGAAATTTGTTCGGCCACATGTAGACGACGTGCATGTGGAACCGGATCTTAAAACTTTAAAGATTTCTTGGAGACATGTGGAAACAATACAACGACATAACTTGCACTTGCAAAGACGGCCAGGCACCTGGCGTTCATAGACGGTTTGCGTCCGGGGTGTGGTGGTAGGTAATAAGGCTTTCAAGTTAGCAATAAAAGGTGTCAAAGCTTCGGCGTCGCATAAACCGCCACCAGACAAACCCAGTCTTTAACATCCTGATTCGTTGAGCAAAGGTTGTGAACAGACGGCCTGCTTCGGAAAGGCCTGAAGCTGGCATATATACAGAAAAAACATCGAAGTCGCCCATTCAGACGTTACCCCCTGCAAAATGTCTGGCACCAGAGTTGTTTGTCCCATTGCTCTCCCAGCAACCACTTCTTGAACTGCGGATCGTCTAGGCGCAGGCAAGACCAGGGCGAGCCAGCTGGTACGACGAAGCGGAAAAGCGATACAATCTTCAACGAGGTAGACAGCTCCAGGAGCTCTGCTTCCATAGAGCTTTCTCTGAGAAGAGCTATAATCGACAAGAGAACAACCCGGTACACCATATAAGGAGCATCTGTTTCAAACCTACGGGTGAGGAGAAGGCTTAAGAAGTCTCTAGGCGCTAAAACTTAACCCCAGCTGATTACGAGCCGCTCTAGCGTTGGACAGCTCTTGACGAGTGCTGATAGATGAAGCTTCTTCTCGAATGCCGGTGCTGT
This sequence comes from Klebsormidium nitens, assembly GCA_000708835.1. Taxonomy (NCBI): domain Eukaryota; kingdom Viridiplantae; phylum Streptophyta; class Klebsormidiophyceae; order Klebsormidiales; family Klebsormidiaceae; genus Klebsormidium; species Klebsormidium nitens. The sequence continues at coordinate 125,496 of DF236983.1, read as the reverse complement.
GACGCGCTCGAAACCTTGGGGAATGGCACAGACCTGGAGGTCGCGCAAATACGGACAATGCTCTGTCACGCTCTCAAGCACCGCAGCAGTCGAATGCAGGGTTCGAACCTCTAGCGAGAGTGTCTGGAGGCACGTGAAGCCAAAGCAACAAATGTCCACTTCTGGAGGAAGGATGGAACTAGACTTGTCGTCACATTGGAAAGCAAGCTTGGATAGGCCAGTAAGACCCGCCGGCAGAGCCCTGAGAGCATCCCACCAAGGTGAGAAAGTAACGCCTGAGATTGCCAAGTCCGTAAGTTTATTGAGAGTAGTGCCAGGTCTCCAGGGCCCTTCGACTGAGTAGCTACACTCGTCGGTGACGTGGAGGTTGAGGCTCTCTAAGGCTGGGAAAGCGTGCACAATGCGCTGGATGTCGTCGTGAACATCACGGCGGGGAAGGTATGCCCCTGCAGTTATAACGTTCAGATCCAGCTTCTTCAGGGAGAACTTGGACCCAGAGAGATACTTGAAAAGATGCCACACGTCACAACGATGCGTCGTCACGCTGCTCCAGTGGATTTGGGACAAGGCTGACGTAAGCTCCTTTGAAGCTGGTCTTTCAAATATGACTAGTTTTGAAAGGGCCGGCCGCAGTCCAATTTCTTTAACACGAGCTTTGGATCTAGCCTTCTTCTGCCTTTCAGACAAGGCGTCTAGGCGCAGGTCCGATCTCAACAACTCTGGTTTTATTGCGTGTCTCTCCGTTCTCCTGATCACCAGAATTGTGCTGCAGCGGCGAAAAGAGTCCAAGAAGGCTTTGTTTACCGGTGCGAGATTCTCCCATCCGGATCCACCTTCGGCTACAACTTTCTCAAGAATGTGGTCTATAAGCTCAGGATACAGCGCCTCAAAAGCGCTTGCTTCATGACACCTCGCCATCCAACCCTCCCTGGGAAGATAATAGCTGGTACGATGGAGAATTTGGCGGGACAGGCTACTACAAGACTATAGTAAGTATGCTCTCGTCTTAAGCGATCTTGCAAATTGATTAGGAGCAAGTTTCTGCTCTTGCCTTTGTTCATCTGAGCGCGAGGTGCGGCCGCCGCTTCGACCACCAGAAGCTGAGGCTCGGGGTTCTGGATCTACTGATCCGAACCGCGGGCGCGGCCCGGCCGCGGGACTTTTTGACGGGCGCTTAGCCTGCGCGGCCGCCAGATCATACATGAGGACCGACGGTCGGAGGCTGCACGCGGCCCGCAGTCGACGGGCCTCATTGTGGTTTTGCAGCGGCCGCCCGGCGGCTGGGGTTTGCCCCTTTCCAGTTTACGTGCTGGGGGTGCGGCCAGCTTGTGCGCTGGTTGTTTTTAAGGATCTTTTGAGGTATCTTTGAAGGCCGGTCGGTTTGCAAACTATCTATAAAGAGCTAAAGAGCTGTGAAGCGGAGTGACTCAACATGTCGTATATTCATCTTGGCAACTTCGCTGTGCATAACCTTTCATACATCAGACGTTTGAAGAAAGGCGGTCAGTCGGATTGCCGCGGCCATCCGATCCTCCCGCCTACAATACTGTGCGCGAGCAATGATGTCGTGATATGGGCTGGCGGCTGCCCGACTGCCGACAATGATCTGGTGCCGGCCGGCCATAGAATGTCACCACATGGTCATTTGGCGTGTTCGAATGCATGTAATTCTGCGCTTAGATCCTTGCAGGTCCAACTTCAACGGATCAAATCGCAGATCGCCTTCTGCCGGGATCTACTATTCACAAGATCGAATGCCAAGCTAGAGCTGTCACTCGTACAACATATGAGACACCTGTTTCCCACCCTACGCGCGTAACAAGGGGATAATACATAGAAGCCCATGCGAGCATAATCATTAGGACGCGGGATCCGTCCTAGTGATTGTTTTGGTTGCGCTCAGCAGCAGTCATTGATGTACTGGATTGTGTCTTAGCAAGGACGACCAGAATGGAGCTAAAGCAAGTGGGCGACGTTGATGCGAGGATGTGTGAATGTGAAGCAGCGAGCAACCTTGCGAAGTTCGAATCGTTAAGTGTATGTGAGAAGACCGGCTCGAAGCTTCAGGAACCGAGTCGAAACGTCGAAATCTGCAATTTGCGCGGGTACTTTTCTGTCTTCGGAAGTCAACTTTTGCAAAAGAGCTAAGCACCTTTGAACGGCCTTATCACGCGTGCGCACGTACAGGAAAGTAAGCACGAAATCTAAGCCCCCAGTTTTTGTAAATTCGGCGCGCTTCTGAGTTTATTTCATATTCTTCTTGCAGCACCAACTTCATCCCGGGCTTTCAAGCAACGGCTTGAGTTGCTTTGAGCTCCTTATCGACGGTGGCCCGGTCTGGCATGCTGGGCATCGCCCCTTTGGAGCGGACGCACAGAGAGGCGCAGAGAGCTGGCAGAAAAATGAACAAGAGTGTTAGCCTCCAACTTTGACAAGCAAGAACGCGGAAACGCCAGTGGAAGACTGGCACGGTTAATAACGTGGCAATTTGGATAGCGACAATTGAGAATCGGATGGGAAACGACGCATCACTACCACGTGCTATCTCGCTCTGAAATAGTGTACCCCTCTACAAACTTTCGAAGAAGTTGAGAGAAACGCAGCACGGTGAAACATAGTGAACTAACGAGATCGACTCTCCTGCCAGGGATGGACGCAGCAATCGGTTCGGCAGAAGCATACTCATAAAAAGCTGGCACATTTGGGCCACGCAGCTCCATAGCGGCTCAGCGCTGATTTCGCTGATCTTCTCGAGATTCTCCAAACCAAACTCTCTAACCAAGACAGGGGGAGCGCTTCCGACGTACCCGCAAACGCGAGGGCGTCTTTGGACGACCTCCCCTCCAACGTGGCAACGGCATACGCCGCCGTGAAAGTGTCTCCGGCCCCCGTGGTGTCGACAACTGACGGAGCGGGAACGGCCGGTTGCCGGAGGGGCTCTCCGACAGCGGGGAACAGAAGGGAGCCTTGTTCGCCCAGCTTGACGAGCACGGATAAGTGCTGCAGATAGGAAGAAGATGCGTTAAAAGGTGACATTACGAACGGAAATGGTGAGCAAGAAGAGGTCGGAAGAACTGGAAATATGCTGGGCGTGACACCCCTGTTGAGATGCTTTCGCTGCGTTCGAATCAATCTGAACACTGGAGACCACGTAAATGCAACACGCCAGACAGGGCAAAAGTAGAATCGCAACCTCAGTTGTCATCTTTATCAACTGATTGAAGGGTCGGATGTATTGATTGGTCGAGATGGTCATTTTGACTTCCATTCGCACACGACATACTAGAATCCGCCTTCGACCATTTTCGAGCCTTAGTCTTATCAGCAACGGCTGTCAATGAGGCCAAGGGGATCGACAACTCGAAGAATTTTAACACACACGTGAAATGCCAACGGGTAACCCGACCCAGAAGTAATGAGGTGTCCCTGGTAAACACAGCTCGACCCGACAGATTCAAGCCACCGTTCAGCTCGGCTTCGCTTGCCTGTTGTCGTTTCAGAAGACCCGCCGCGCCATTGACCTCATCCGGCGTGTCCGTCGGCCGTCCCGTGAGGCGCGCGAGCTCCGTCTCGTTCGGACTGATGACGGACACCTTTTGGAGAAGCGCTTCGGACACGGGGCCGTCCGCGCCCCCGCAATCGAGGACCACCGTCACGCCCGCGGACTCGGCCACCTGCAGAGGACGGCCCACTGAGAAAAGCTTCGCACCTAGTTCTGCTGACTAGGTGCAAAGCGTCCAGGGGATTGACCCATCGTGTGGAAAATAATAGTTCTGGCTGTGTGACTTTTGAGCTCATTGTATGAGCAGTCCTCGACCGGTAGGAATGTTCCATTTCGAGTGCCCCAACAGTACGCATCAACTTAGAACTGGTCTTCCGGGACGCATTTCAGTCCCTCGCCTGCTACAAATGACAAGGAGGATCTGGGCAACATTTAAAACAGCTTTCTAAGGTCCAGAAGATTTTCAACGGTCCCGTGTTCTGCCGGCTGGGAAGGTAGAAAGAAACCCTTGGTCTTTCAGCAGGAGCCTCTTATAAGAAGAATTGGGCGAACCGACCTACACTCGAGTGTTTCTCGAAAGGTTCGCGCAATAAAGTGACAAATCTTGCAGCTGATCTTGTATCCGGGAGTGCGATTGAATGCTCGAGTCGCACCGAAGTAACGTTTTGCACCCATGTCGACCTTTACCAGTCTCACTCAGCTCGGCTTCCACCTGCATTCATTTTCATATTTCACATTCCGTTCAGTATCCGTTTCGTTCTTCAACTCACAATGACTCTTAAATCCGACAGCATCGCAACTCACTGCGGCCGCCTCCAAGTTGATCTCCTCTGGCACCTCCCGCTGCAGCAGCACCGCGCCCGCTCCGCGTATCAAACTCCTAGCTTCGCTCGTCAACCGCTGCCCGGGGGAAAGCTCCGGCCACGCTGTGTTTGCCCCGCCCACGATGATGATCGAGTTTTGGCCGCCCGGTTGGAGCATCACGATGGCCTGGCCGGAGGGCCCGGAAACTGACCGCAGGTGGTCGGTCCGCACGCCGCACTGCTGGAGCTCGTCGCGGAGCATAATCGCTTGGCCGTCCTCACCCACCTGAGAGAATCAGGTTTTTGGTTCTGGGGGTTCTTGGAAGCTTGAATGGCCCTTCTGGAAAGAGAGAATTTCATCTCCAGGGAGAGAGACTTGTCTTTGTTGTCTGCACTCATTGTTGAGGTTCTCCTTGGTCCTACTCTTGAGTTGATTGACATGCTGCATCAAGCGAATGCATTCTACTGCCATGCCACACAGCGTGCCAGTGCGATTGGTATTGGTCCGTTGCATTCCGCCTCTCCCGAAGTCTCAAGAGGAGCCAATCCACAGCTGCGAAAACATGTTCCAAAAGCTCACGTCTGCATTTAGTAGGGAGCTATACGCTGACCAGCCCCGACTGTGTCAGTCATGGGATCAGTCCAGATGGTGCCTGGTTTAGTCCTGATTCATTCGCAGCCTGAGGTGCCTTTGTTTATATAGCTTCTTAACCCCGCTCGGCGGACTCTTTAAAGCAATCAAATTGTTGGGGTTCTCACCTGACCCACAAAGTAAGTCGGATACCCCAGCTTCGCTGCGCACGCCGCTTGGTTTGCTCCTTTCCCCCCAGGCAGAGTATACCCGCTGCCGGCTGCCAAAGTCTCCCCTGGCTTCGGCAATCGGTCAACCTCGACATAGATGTCAGCATTGATTGAACCCACCACAACCAGGGGCTTCAGGGGAAGCTGCGAAGGGGCGCTTCTGTGATGCAAAGAACATGGTATGTGAGAGTCACTGACTTGACTAAGCCATGCCAACGCTGCTTCTGTGGTGCCCTTCTGTGCAGTACACTATACTGAGTGGTGCAGGATCACTGATGAAGCCAAGCTTGGAAAACGATTTTTCAATTTGATTTGATCAGCTTGGTGAAAGCGAATATCCATACGTGGTGCCACCAGCATTGCGCTAGCTTTCAGAGGACCATCGCCCAACAAAAGATAACCGATGTCCAGATTTGTAAATCCAAGCTTGCCATCATGTATATGAATAGATTCACTCTCCCAGCTTGCTTTCTGGATTGCAACACTGAGAGGGCTGAGCCATGCAGGCTGCAACATTATCTAGATCAAGTAAACAAACTCTTACTTGCAAACAGACATGGCTTCAAAAAGGCGTTAGTTGTACCAGGCTTGGAAACTCACTCGGTCTGCGAGTTGCCCGCAGGAGTAGCTTTCGCACGGAGAGGATCCATCTCGGTGGGCTTCTTGGGGCGAATGGGGCGAGCGAAGGACGAAGCTTGCTGCACACAGAAGGGCACGTCCAGTGTCCAAAAGAAAGGTGGTGCATGCGCCTAGACCAAAAATTGCTGAGTAGAAGATGGAAACTGTCAGGGTCGAGAGGGACAATGATCTGGCAGCTCAGTGGGCAGCGAGCATCTAATGCAGCATGTGCTGCTCCCGTGCTGCTTCCACCGAAATCAAAAGGAAAAGTAAAAATCCATCAGCTTGAGATTGAAACCTGTCAGTCCCAACAATTGCATGCCTGAGAAGGACCAGAACCTCTTTTTCGGAGCGGAAGTGGTTCACTTGAGAGGGCAATTGGGCAACAACGTGATAAACCCACCTTCTCAGCTCCCAAAACACATTGGGCGCGCTTCCGCGGAGCTAAGCACACATGCCAATGGGGGCTGGAACGCATCCACCCATGGCGCTTCCAAAGAAAGACGCTGTCTGTTGAGGAGTTGCATGCTACCAATGGCGAGTTTTTAAAGGCAGCTCTTGAAGTTGTGCTGCGCTCCAGCACGCCTAAAGGAGCCATAATCTTCTAGAGCCATTGCTTTATGTAACTTTCCGAGAGGGCGCCCAGGGCCATGGGACAGTTGCTCTGATTAGGGTTTCGATCCAACGCATGCAACTCTATTGTTTTGATGCCACGCGGCCGCGCTGAGGCCGCCCGAATGATCAGAACCCTTGCAAACCCATGTGGCGAAAAGGATGATCCCCCCGCTTCACAGCGGCCGCGCCGAAGGCGCCGGCGCCGCCCAGCGCGCGCCCAAGATCTATACAGACTCATGGTCCACAATGCGAATCCGTCTGCATGAGAGCAGGCATGCTAATACTGTAGTATGCAGTAGCCATCATAACCTGACGCTGCAGGACAAGAGTTGGTAGGCCCGTTTTCTGAGATTCTTTGGAATGAAGTTGCTGTAGGTAGTATAACTTCACAGGAAGAACTTCAAAAGCAGTGTACCGATGTGCTTTCAGTAATTTGGGCCTCCAGGCTTCTTCCAGCCTTCATTCGCACCGAAGACAGAAAGAGGGATCCTCATCTTTCTTCTATGCCTCCTCCCCGCTGCATGCATGATCCGCTAGACTGGTTTTCACTTCTGCATGCAGTCAACGTCTGGGCTGCATGCAGTCCTGCAAATGATCACCCGATCGGGTGCAGACCAGTTCCCGTAGACGTCCTGTCAGACATATCCTCCTGATAAAACCAGCACTGGATGAAGCCCACCTCTGGATACCTACTGATCCGAGCGGATTTTGAAGTATTTAAAGCAGGTCAGTTTGCGCCCCTTCCTCAATGCGACTGAGCCATTGAACCGCCATCTGAACTGAGGAAGATCTAAGAAGCGAACCGACCCTGCCAGCAACCATGGCGGTAGAAACTGGAGTCCTGATACTGGGATCTACCGGGTACATTGGGAAGTTTGTGGCCCTGGCGGCGGCAGCGGAATCTGGCGTGAAGGCATATGCCCTTGTCAGCAAAGCCACACAGGCCAAGCCTGAGAGAGCTGAGGTGCTGCAAAAACTGCGCAGCGCAGGGATTCAGTTCCTGGAGGTGAGCTGGGAAAGCTGGTTCGAAACTTGTGTGGTTGCCGAGCATGAGCTGGAAAACAAATAAGTTATAGGATTGAAACTCCTGTGGTTGGCGATTATGAGGGGGAATATTGGTGTACTTTTGCACTGCACACTGTCCTGAGTGCAGGTCGTTTTCTCGGAGCTCACATCAGGACAGAAGAATATGTGTATGAGAATGAGGTCAGCTGTGACAAGAAAAGGCACAGAATAGGTACTGCACAAATATGCACAGTCAGTCAAGAAGGGGCACAACTGAAAGCAGCTCCGGAGAACTTGCCTTAGTCTGACCTGCTATGGGGAGGTTAGTGGCCCCTCTGACTGCCGATGAGCCTTGTAAGACATCCGAAACAAACGCTGTTGAAGCCTACAGTAGGACTTCATTGTCGGGCGAACACTTGCTCACAGTCAGCTCGACTTTTAAAAAGAAAATCGTATGTTCAACAGGCCAGCGCTTCTTTGGCAAGCCAGCTTCACTTTCCCCTCAAAAGAACTCACCAGCATCCAGCAATCCTTTCCAAAGCCTCTGCATCGTTGGAACTACTGTGATACAGCGCTGCGATACTTCAGTCTCGAATCCAAGTGAGCTCACGTGCTTCTCTTGAAATGAGTATTGCTCTCCTATCCAAGGGCAACTAAGAATCCGCCTGCAGGGAGACATCAACGACCACGCCAGCCTGGTGGCTGCCCTCAAGAGAGTAACTGTAGTCATCTCCTGTGTGGGCTTCTCCGCTCATAACGACCAGCCCAAGATTCTGGAGGCAGCGAAAGAAGCGGGGACCATCACACGCTTCCTGCCGTCCGACTTTGCTTTCGCCCTCAGGTGGGTCTCTACGGTCAATCAATTGAAAAGTGACACTTACTATAATGAGTAGCATGTAAGGTCGGGGTCTGAATCGAAGTATCGCAGCAACATCGCAGTGGTGACCGCGCACCAGCTTTGGAGAAGTGGGCTCAATGCTTCACTTTCCTAAGGCAACATGCCTTCAGAAACTATGTATGCATCAAGTGCTACAGCTGAGAAGGTCAATCTACAAGTCACTGAACTCCTCCTAGCGCTCATAGAATCTGTTCCGACTTTTTCTGGGCGTATGTGTCTGCTCGATCACCAGCAGCTCAAGGACGACACTCTTCAGCCTGCTTTCCCGCCGAAAAGACAACGGCAAGTTCACACCGACAGGCGATGCCTGGATTAACTTCTTGATTGCAACGGCGCGCTCTTGCCTTCCAATGTGGTTAGTACAGGATGGTTTTCTTGAGTGCACAGTCATTGCCTTTTAGGACTCACGTAGGTGATCGTGAAGTTGAGGTCAGGGCATGAACTCTCCGACAGTCTTACTACGCTCAGCGCTTTCTTCTTCCAGAGAGCGCATCCTTGTTGTCAAACTTGTGCTGAGGCTCTCATTTCCTTCACTTGGTCTAGGGACTTTGAAAACCATCGCCCTTTTGCAAGGGGAATCGAAAAGGGAATGACGTGGACCAAGCTGCTCAGGGACTATCAAGGAACTTAAAACAAGTGCATTTTTTTGGTGTCCGCAGCAAGGAGACCATCGCCGCATTTGGAGACGTTCATCCCCGGTTCACTCTCAAGGAGCCGACAGCAGAGGCGGCCAACAAATCGGGGATTCCGTATACGTTCATCTGGGCAAACCTGTTTGGTGCCTATGCCGAGATGGCTCTGGGCCGGCAGATGCCAATGCAGAATGACGAAATCGACGTGTATGGAACCGACAAGAAAAGTGAGGTCCCTTCTCGTGCTTGTTCGAGCCAAACGTGTCTTGTGGTTGTAGGTGCTCTTCACAGACCGCGCGTGTTTAACAGACCTTCTCTTTCTCTAGTGGCTTTCCAAAGAGAGAGTCTCAATAGCATGTAGAGGTGAAAATAAATCGTTTATTGTCACCTTTATCTGTCGTCTCTTTGCTTATGATGGAGATGGCTGAAAGACGTCGAGGTATCGTTCCAGTGGTTATGGGCCTCGTCACCTAATCTGGCCGCTCCTTGGTTGCTGATGACCGATCCCTTACAGTGCGGAAAGGAGTCAACAAGGAGAAGCGGCTGATCGTCAAACATACGGACCTCATTCTTGAAAGTTTTTGAGAGCCACTTTGGAGGCGCTCCGCTCAGCGAAAGAGGTCGCATCGGATTTTTTAACATCGGCTGTTTTCACGATCGCTGACTGGTGACAAGCCTAGACAATCAGGCTGTCCTTCCGAGTCCCACGCAACTGGTACGGAGAAGATGTCCAGGACGGTGACAAATACCTTCCGCAATCAAATTGTCAGTCTGCAACATTCTTGTACGCTTCCCCTTGTTCGCAGTCGTCGCTGTCGACGAAGGCGACATCGGGCGGTACACCATCAAGGCGGCTCTCGACCCCCGGGCGGCGAACAAGACGGTGCGCTTGGAGCCGCCCAGAAACGCAGTCACGCAGAGCGAGCTGATTGCCCTCTGCGAGAAGCTCCGGGGAAAGACGTACAAGAAGCGGGACGCAACTGCGGAGATGCTCGTAGAAGAGTACAAGAGTGAGTGGATCCAGGCAGTTGTCAACTTCTACGCAGCTCTTGGGGAAGCTGACTCGTTGGCTTGTGAAAGGGAGTTCCTTGTCTGTGACCGAAGTAGGCTGCAATGCGTTATCCGTGAGTGCATCTGTGATAGGAGTAGCCTATTCTGCCCGACCTGCAGGACCGAACACAGATTCTTATACGACAGTGTCGAGGGCGAGCCTCTGCTACTCGTCTTGTCTTTTGCGGGTTCCGATCTGCCGACAGCTGCCCTCCGACTCCGACTTCGCTTGACTCCGGTTCCAACCATCTGCCTTGTGACTAGTCTTTTAGCAAGGCAAAATCTTAGTTTGAAGGGTTCAGATCATAGCTTGGAAGAAGCTCGTTTCCATCACATACTAGTTTGACAGCCTGCGATTGCGGGTGAACGGAAGTTTGTCTTGATTAAGCCCTCTTCATTTGTCGCAGATTCCAATGAGGAGGTCAGCTTCTTCGCGTGCCTGCGGTACGCGTTTTGGATCTCCGGCGACCACACTCAGCCGAAACGGGAGGGCGACCTCTCGACCGCAGAACTGTACCCCGATCTCGAGTACAAATCGATTGAGGCCATCCTACGACCCTAGGCGCGCGGCTTGGGGTTGGGCTGGGTGATTTTGGCAGCAGGCGGCTTTTGTTCCACCCTTGATAGGCGTAATCTATATATCTTGCCTTGTTGTGCTTAGGCTAGTCTTGAAAACTTTGTGAGATTGTTTGCTACGAAGTGCTATGAGTGAGTGCGTTGGATACACATATTCTCGAGGATTGGTTTGCTTAGAGCCGGAGCTATAGACAACTTGCAGCTTAGCTTTGCAGGCAAGGCGGCATTGGCAGGTTTGAGGGTTGACGGAAGGGTGGCCGGGGCTAACTTTTTTCTTAGTGTAGAAAGTCGTGTTTCAGTCAAGGAGCACTGGCCGATCAATATGTGAGTAGCCTAGATGCGTTATGGTTGCTAAAGTGTGCGTTTACGTCTTAAACAGAATATAGTACAGTGATCAATACTCTAGAAGTAAACGAGCCATGTTCGCTAAAGAGAGCGTCCGCAGCTCATCGAGGATTTCTTTTTTCAATCGGCCGATGCTATCATATCTCAATGGAACGGCTGCCACATGATGATCGATATACTGGGCCTCGGCCCCCGGCCCGAGACGTAATTTCGGCCCCAGGAACAGCTGGAACTCCGGGCAACGTACTTCTCGTGATCTATTTGGTGTCTTTAGTAGTGACGCCGCCAGCCTGAATCGACCTCCGAAAGAAAGATTCATGCTCCTCACAGAAGATGATATTCACTTTCCGTCGTTTTCAGAGATGCGTTCGCCTATGTTAACGGTAGCCCCCCAAGTGCTCAACCTCCGCCTCCAATGTGCGCTCTGCTCCGCGCAATGGTCTTTGAGCGGCTCTTCGCCTCTCCCAGTCCCTGCGCCGTAAAACGCTTACTTCCAGACGCCCGGGTTTTCCGCGGGTGCGCGGCGAGAGGTTTTGCAGAAGCACGTGGCGGCGACCAGGGCATACGGGTTCTGTAGTGCATGTGGAGGATTACCTGAAGCACGTTGCCCGGAAGGTCCTGCATCATCCTTCGCCAGGCACACTGAACAAGGACGCAGGTTCCAAGACTTTTCCCTCGCGTGTCCAACCTAATATTACAAGAATACAAGAGTATCGGCCCTAATTCCGGAATTTTGCATTCCGGACGGGTAAAGCAAAGACCTTATTTCGGACATAACAGATTCAGTCGGTAAGTTGACACACAGTTTCCTGGATTGCGTTCATACCATCCGGACTCGGAACAGGTGAAAGTCCCAGCGTGCTCGGTAAACTGCTTGTTAGGTTCGGAATAAGGTTTTTGCTTTACCCGTCCGGAATTGCAGAATTCCGGAATAAGGGCCGATACTCTCAAGTGCGGACGCTTTGGACCGGGGATCCGTCAAGTACACCCGCTGCTTTTTACTTGGAGTCCTTCAAGTTGCTGCTTCGAGGCGTCTGTAACTAAAGAAAGCAGGTCATGGCTTGCCGCGGCCGCGTGTATCGCGAAAGCGCCCGGCGCCGGCCTGCCAGGCAGCTGATGAGGGTTGAGGGGTTTCGGACGCCGAAGGTTCCGACGGAGGAACGCTGAAGGACCATACCGTACACACGGCGTCCGAAACCAAGACACTGCGCACCGGCTGCGCTGAACTTATCTGGGGGAGAGGTCCATGGAGGACCGGTAGTGCAGTTGGCCTGGCTAGTTGGCATGTAGTCTCTGCATTGCACTCGAGCCTCGATCGCTTTGCAAGTGCTGATGCCGTCATGTTTCGGACGCGGCGCTTGTTCGGGCCAACTCCTGTCCGCTTGTTGAAACCATTTGAGGAAGCCGGGGGAGAGGGTGTGTAGCAAGAGAGTCGAAACGCACGCAATGACGATTTGACCGGGGCCCACATCGAAACGCAACTTCGAGCTAGTCCGTCGGGAACTAGGAGAACTTCCCTGCAAGCTAGTCCAGGGAGTCGTCCTTTGTTAACACACGTCTATGGTCGCTTCCTACCACGCAGGTAATTTCGGGCTATCAGACCTTTGTTGCAGGTTTTTTAACACCAATGATATTGCTACAACGTTTACGGTAGAGTGCGAAGTCACTGCAAAGTTTACTTCGATGCGCGCGCATGGTCCATGGCGCAGGTCCATACGCGTGATCGCGATGTTATGCGGTCGCGCACATGTGCCTTTGGGCCATCAGAACCAGGATCGATCTGAGTGGCCGCATGCTTGTCGAATTTGCATGCATGCATGTCGCAGGGGCCCTAGTGTATACGGCCTTTTGCTTGAAAAGAACACTGTTGTCAAGACCGAACAAATCGAAAAGTGAAAGTCATGCACATGCACGCAAGCACCAATAGGGCCTTCCCGACAACAATGTTTGCACATGCTTCAAGGTGTATGCGACACATCGATTGGCCTCAGCCACAAATTGGACAAGCCATGCACACTGATTGCAAATACTTTTCTTCTGGCATTTTTCCATTGCACCGTTTATGTTAAAATAAGCATTGAACACTGTTTGCTGCATTTAGCAAACATCAAGCAGATTAGGTACCTTGTATGGTTTCTTACAACAGCGAATGTCTAACACAGCGTCTTCCCAAGCTGGACTACGCTAAATTTCGAACCGTGCACAAACAAATTGGTATTGAACCCATATGTATATACAGGCCACCGAAGCAGTAAGTGTAAAATAGTATATTGAGGGAGGGAGCATCCGGGGAGACCTTCCTTCCTCTCCGGCCCCACTCCATTTCCCCGTGAGACACCCTCTTGCCTAACCCGTGTTCTGCAACCCGGCAGCAATGCCCTTCATGCTGAGGATGAGGCAATCTGCAGGGAAGAAAGCGGTTAAAATGATGCAGGCTGGGGAGCAGCGAGCACTTGGAAATCCACTGCAGCGTGACTAGGATGCACCAAGAAGCGCATGGTCTCGAGCAGAACTGGTTCGAAAGTGTCTCAGATTCCCAAAGCAGTATTGCAATATGTCTGCCGCTGCTACCTGAGACGCAATTGTTCTCTCAAAAGGCCAGCCGAAGATGGACGCAGTAGACATTCCAAATGGCTCTCTGTCGCATTAAGCTTCGGATTCCAATCCAACATCGGCTTGGCACCCGACACGTCTGAAGGATCATGCACTATCAATCTGCTCCGCTACGACGTTATCTCCGGCCGAATGTAGAGCAGAAGTCAACAAGATTGCGGCCATTCTCAAGGACGAAAACCTACCCTCGAGCCCCGGGGCAAACTCGGTGGTCTGATTCAGCTGCAACAGCTCGTCGGACTTCTTGGGCGGGGCCGTTGCCGTTCCAAAGATGGGGTTGACGGCAGTAGCGAGCGGGCTCTTGACGCTCATCTGGTGGCCCTGGTCGCGCATGTGCTTGAGACAGTACGCTTGCTGAACGTTGAGGCACGTGATCCAGGGCTGGAAGGAGCGGGTTAACCAGATTGGGTTAGGTTGAGTAAAAATAGATTCTGGTGCTAAACAATCGAAACTCTTGAGGTCCAAACAGGGACGTGGAAAGGTAAGGTTGACCGAGGTAAGGCCGCAACATCATTAGTAATTGTTCCAGAATCTGGCCTCTCCAAGTCGGACTCGTCAGGTTGGTGAACGTAAACAAGCCCTCTACGTTGTCACGGTCAGTGGGGCTTCGGACCTGACGAACAACGTCTCTGACAAGGGTTTCGCGCCCACCCATTCCGAGAACTCACTGCCGCCAGCAGACCGTGACAAATCTGGGTCCTTCTCGACGATTTTCGGTGTCAAGAGGAGCGTACCACTGGCACTGTTCAGTTTGCTTCTCAAAGAAGATGCATGCAGGGCAGATTAGAACCGCGAAGCTTGAAGAGAGAGCTCCAGTCGGGCAGATATTGGGGTGAGGCTTGCGCAACGGGCGACTCACATCGCGGATGATCAGCCTCTGGAACAGCTGCGGGTTGTGCTGCAGAACGAAGTTGTGCCCCGCAATCTGCAAACAGCCGCAAAATGCCAACCAGTCATGTTGGCGGGCTCGTTTAACCTTGTGCTTCAAGGATGTCCCCCTCACTGGACTCTAGGCGAGGTATTCATGCCAAATCCGAGAGTTGACCAACGTGCGCAAAAGACAGACACTGGCACCGTCATCGCTTAGCTGTATGGGCGATGTATGTATGTATGAAGCAACCGTTCGATTGGCGTACAGAACATCGTTTGTGTCCTGCTGAACCTATACAAGGCTCGTGTGAGTAACGCGAATACTTTAGGTTGACTAGGCAGGAATGTTGACCAGTCCACATGCGAAGTCGTCTGGGTCTTTTTGGTTTTTTCTTCGTGTCTAAATTATGCAGCAGACGTCGAAGTTGCAGACGTTCAGAAAAACAGGGCTTTGTCAGAGATCAGCAAGGGAAAGAGATGGCGAGGCTCAGGAATTCGCCAGCAATTGCGCACGAGCTTATTGAAAGTGAATGGCGTAATCAGAAAGCGGATCAAAAGCTCACCTTGAGGAGAAAGTCCTTTGTCTCCCTGAACTTGTTCCGCAGCTCCTCCCCAAACGGCTGCAGCTCGGAGTTCACCTGGACATAAAAGTCTTGCAGATTTCAGCTTTCCATGCGTCTGTAATAATCGCAACATCTGCAGCCAATACATCGTTGCCAACGACAAATGAATGGACGAGGCTGCCCAACTTGCCAGAGTCAGGGTTCTTGAAGAGCAATTTGCTTCCTCTTCCATCGCTTTCATTCAAAGTTTCTCCTTTCCAAGAATATGGCTTGAAAGCGCCGACATGAACGAGGAAGACATCTCGCACAGGAAAAGTTCGTGCAGTCGGGAATACTCACCAGGAGCCTGTCGTACATTTCAGCAACGCGCGGGTCCGCCTTCGCAAAGACCATCTCGATAAGGTCGATGGTGACCTGGAAGAAGGGCCACTCGTTGTACATGGATCGCATCAGCGCCAGGTTGTCGGGGTTCTTCTCCAGGGACTGCTTGATTGCGCCACCTAGCAGAGAAGGGAGACGGGATCCGTTTTGCGGGAAATCGTAGCTGCTGTACATCAGAGGACTTTCACACACCGAAATACCAGTGGAATGGTGGAAACGAAACAGGGGACAGGAAAGTTACAGTACTTCGACCCTTGTTTCGTTCTCAGGTAGCTCATTGCCGACGGAGCAAGTGTGCTGGAAGTGCGCGGATGCTTACGGGTGACAGCACATCTGGTCACTGGGATTCTCTATTCCTTTCTGACTCTAGGTCTAATATCAGTAAAGCTACCTTTACGGATACGAAGTGAACCTCATGGCCGCACGCTCCAATTCGTGAGGTACCCCTGCAACAGGGCGAGGCAAAACTCGAAGCATGTGCTCGGCAATGTGAGTCCATATGATCGTTCTTGGAATATTAATCACCAAAATTGACGACGGACAAATTGCAACTCACCGATCCCAAGCCAGACGGGGAGGTGGAAGCGCGTCTGTGTCCACGCAAAGATCCAGGGAATGGCCCGAAGCGACTCAATGCCGCCAGACGGCTTCCGCTTGGCTGGCCGGCTGCCAATGTTCATACGCCCGTACTCCAGCTCGGGTGTCGCCTAAGAGGAGAACACTTTAGATCAATTGCAAAGTTCAACAGAGACTCTTGTTGCATCTCCTCAGTCTTTGCATCACACCCGTGGCGTGCCTTGCCGAGGTTTTTCGAAGCCCAACAAGCGTTCAAAAGTCACGAGACGGCCATTCAGAAATGACAGCTTCCTTCATACAGTCTCTAAATGGCGATTCGCAAATGATAGCTTCCATTCCGCAGCAGAGAGATTACCCAGCGACGACATCAGCGGCACGACCAAAGTCTATATCCTCAGGGGTTGTCAGAACAGAAAGAGAGCCCCAAAGTGACAAGCCGCCGCAAGAGCAAAGAGATATTAGACGAGAATCTTATTGTAAGGTAAATCTCGACAGCACGGTGCACTGCTCAGGGGTTGAAGTCCATTAAGAGGTAATAAGCGAACGGCGGCCTTACCGAGCGGAAGTACTCCACGAAGCGGGGCGTCTTGAAGACAACCTCGCGGTACTCAACAACGGACGTGGCGGCAAGCTCGTTCATCAGCGCACGCCACTCGGGCTTGGGCGAGATGGGGGGGTGCAGGCTGTGCTCCAGCGTGGCGGATGTGAAACGCTCGAGGGTGCGGAAGCACAGGTTCTTCTCGCCGAAGGACTGCTCGATGACCTCGCCCTGAACGGTCAGGCGCAGCGAGCCGTTGATGGTGCCTGGCAAACAATGGGAGGCGTCAGTCGGGGGAGGGGACGTGAGTCTGAGAAGCACACAAAAGATGGAAACACCGGAGGCAACAGTCGAACACCGAAGGGATCCTCAATAGACACCGGACACCTGACCGGTGGAGCGAGCAGGCTTGGGAAGAAAATGTTGGTGAGGTAGAGGCAGCAGACTGAAGGAGCAGGATGCATCTTCGATTCAAAGGGGTCGACCACTGCACGCTTACCTGGCGGCTGGGACAGGATGGCAAGATGCGTGGGCCCCCCTCCTCTGCCGACCGTCCCGCCTCGGCCGTGGAACAACGTCAGCCTGACGTCATACTTGGCGGCCACCTTGGCCAGGTCCTCCTGTGCAACGTACACCTGCCAGGCCGCGGACAGCCGCCCGGCATCCTTGCCAGAGTCCGAGTAGCCAATCATGACCTCCTGCTTCCCGTCGATGCGCTTGCGGTACCAGTCCACCGAGAAGAGCCGTTCGACGGCCGCAGGGGCGCCCTGGAGATCGGCCAGCTTCTCGAAGAGGGGCACCACGCGCAGCGGCGTCTTGACACCGCACTCGCGCTGCAGGAGCTCGACGGAGAGGACGTCCGAAGGCGAGGTCGCCTGCACGGCCGCCGCGGCAGGGCGTCAAGGTGGTGGAGAAACGGACCGGGAGGTTTCGCTAGAAATAGACGGATGATACTCGGATAATTCTGAAGCCCGACCCAAACACGAACGCGTCCCTATAGGCTAATGCAAAATTGGGCCTGAAAGCCCTTCGCGAAGTAGAATATTTGTCCTTCGCACTTCTTCCCTCATGTCCAGAACCTATGTACACGTTGTTTCTTTTGAAGGATGATGATTGGTCCTCAGCGTCTTTCCTCGTATTTCGAATTCGTTTGCGACCTTTCCTCTTGACTCTTTGCCACAACGAGCACGGTCCACAACTCACCATGGAGATGACGTACGCCCCAAACGACTCGGTTGGAAACTCGCCAATCACGCGGAACGTGTCGAGCACCTCCTTCACTTCGTCGCTCGTCTCTAGGTCCGCCCCAAACAGGGGCCGCTTCCCCTGCAGCTCCTTGAGCAGCCAGGCCTGCTTGTCTTCCTCAGACCATGACTTGTACGAACCGATGCCCAGGTACGTCGTGATGGCATCGATGGCGTCCGTGTGGCGCTCGGATTCCTGGCGGATGTCCAACTTCACCAGGGACATACCGAATGCCTGGACCTGGGGTTCATAAAAACCTCTGGAATTAGAATTGGCCAAATGTCTCTCGACGGGTAAGCGGAAGCAAGCCGGGAGAGCAATCAGGGGTCCGAGAAAGACCAACTTATGCAGTTCAACACTTTTGCTTGAGAATCCTGAATTGGTACTAACTCGTGGTTGTGCCTTCATGAAAAGGGACAATATGGGTTGCGACCAGTTCAGCGATGAATGTCATGCACGCTTTCGGATACCGGCCATCAGATCCTCGCTTTCATGGAGCAGGAACGTGTCTCCAAGGAAGTTAAACCCACCTGGCGCATAACGTCTAGAAGACGTCCGTCAGCGATGGCCTTGTCCCCAGTGGCACAGAGGGAGTCGTAGCAGACCTTCAGAGTGTCCAGCAACTGCAAAGCATAACACGGTGCACATGAAACTCGTGTCGGTACTTTGAAGGCCTCTTCATGATGAAGCACTCTGTCCAACGCAGCATGCAGCCTACGGTGCAAATTACTTCGCAGTCGGCCTGAAAGGAAGCACCACAGTCTGTCTTCTGCTTACGTCATCGGTGCGCAAGACAAGCTCGGCCTCGTCCGTGTATGACTGCCGCCCTTCCAACTGTGCCTGGAAGTGCTCTCGTGTGTAGTACAGCTTATCGCGGACCTCCGACAGGAGGACTCGGTAGGGCTCGGTCGGGGGAATGAATTTCCAGAACTCTGCAAACAGTAATAGCAATTTTGAAAAAGGTAACTTGTTGTGGTAGTGAACCAATAAGAAGTCAAGCGCTTCTTACGATTAAATTCTAAGATGCACATGCATATATGGACCGCAGGAAAATGGTCCTGACCAAGTTAAAAGTCTAGCTCTGGCCTGTGACCCAGACGCACCGCATTCCAGGGGCGACTTACCCGAGTAGTGTCGCTGCACGTTTTCCTTTCCGCTTTGCTTCGCAACAACCTCCTTGACGACCTGCTTCATCTTGTCGCTACAACGCCACATGCTCAGCTCGAACATCAAGCCCCTGGCATTACAAGAGTAAACGGATGCAACTGTTAGGATACAAAAAGGGTCGAAGAACCTGGGGCTAATTACGTGACATGGTTTCGAAGGTGTGTGATATTGACTATGTGCTACTCCATCTAACAAGCGTAAATGATTGAGTATGATTGAGTGCTGCAATGAGTTATAACAGCTACACCAGCATTGAGGCAACCTCCATCAAACGGAGATTTTTCTTGCGAGCACCTGTAGTCTTCCTAAGGTTCGTCAGACTACTACAGGTTTGGAAAGATGTCAAGTAGCTTTGGTCGAAAGTGTTGGCTCCATGAAACGGCAGCTCACTCGATTTCGTGGAAGTAGAGGTTGGCTGCCATGAGTCGAGACAGCAGCAACACATCGCGGGTCACCGGAGGAGTGACGCGGGGGTTCCCTGTGCAGAATACGCGGAAAACTAAGAGAACTCGTCCAGAATCTCGTAATAAAGGAGCCGCATAGGCTTCACAGACAGGCACTGGACCATCGTTCTCCAATAAGTAGACTTTCTTGCGAACGGCAAACCCTTGTCTTATGACCTGAGAAAACCGTGGTGACGAAACTCACCATCTCTGTCTCCACCCATCCAGGAACTGAACTTGAAGATCTGGGTGTCCAGAGGCAACCGCTCCTCAATACCGATCGAAAAGAGTGCTGTATCGACCCTCTTCAAGAAGCGTGGCAGCCCGTGGAAGATTGTTTCGTGGAAGTAGCTCATTCCAGCCCTCATCTCATCCTGGGGGGTTGGTGGTGTCCTCCTGATCTCGTCTGTGCGCCAGGCTGGTTGAAGCAGATGCAAGGGAGCCATGAGTGTCCTCTTGCACTGACTTTGCATGAATGTTTGCAAAAGTCTCGTAAACGGTACTTCATATATCAGAGACTTCTTTCGACTAAATGCAGCACACTGTCCGCTTGTTTCGCATTCAGAAGCAGTCTTCCACAAATCTTTCAACGAGCTATACAGGAACATATTACCATCTTCAAAAGAAGTAACAGGCAAGGAGGAGGAAACCTGACAGAAGAGGAAGAAGTTGGCGTACCTCCTTGCATGCTGCTCCTCAAAGACTCCAATAACTCATTCTTTTCATTCTCTGAGAGGACAGCAGACGAATGCAGTGCGGACAGTATGTTCCGGATCTTGAAGTGCTTCTGTAAGAGAGATCTGCAGGACAGTGTAGCAATCAGGCATGTGGCTCAACGCAATCTGCAGGATAGAGCAGGAGACAGGCATGAGTTGAATTCCCAGGCATAACTCTGCTTGCACTAGAACAACGCCGTTGTTGAACCAGCCTTTCAAGGTGCGGGAGGCTGATCAGAACTCCTGAAATAAGTGCAAACATCATGTCACATGTCGAAGCATGTGGCCAGAAGATTCCTTGCCAGCCGTGTGACATATGGAGTCCATCTAATGAACATACCTTCTCACAGCTTGAGTGGGATGCGCGGTGAAGACAAGGTCCACGCATTGGGCTTTCAAAGCAGCATGGATATCCTCTTTAGTCTTCCCAGAGTTCAGCAGCTTCCCGAATGTTTCCTGCATGAAATGTTGCGAGCTTGGTACACATTCCAATGTAGACGTTGCAGCACGGCTCAACGCTTCTGAATGTCAATTGCAGCATTCAAGTAGCTACACCTGGTGCCTCCATTCACTCAGCCAATGCTTGACTTTCTTTACAATCCTGCCCTGAAATTTCATCAGAGAGCATTGAAAACTCAGAGCATGCTTGAGCCTACACAGCAGTTTCGCACCAATCTTGCCCCGGCCACTGACACAGTTGATGCAAAGATATGTTGGTGCCGCGTGCGCAGCTTACCTGGATTGTCGACTCTGTCATTCCATGTGCTTCATCAGAGAAGTGACCTGACTTCTTCTGTGCCCTCTGTCGGAGTGCGATCTGGACCTCCTCGGCAAGATTGGAGAGCTGTAGAACAGCAATGAGGACATAAGAATTGTACAGCCATTCTTCCTCCAGTTGATGGTGCATCTCACTTGCCAGGCTTCAGGAGCTCAATCATGGGGTATGGGATTGTTGAGAAGGTCGATCAGCAAAGTACTCTGGTCGGGAAAGTGCATGTACCAAGGACCTATCACAGCATTATCAGTCAAGTCGTCGAGGTAGAAGTTTCGTGTCAAATAGATACCAAGAGATGAAATTGCACCTGCAAAATGTGGCTGAATGCACTTGTCGCCACAATAGACTCGCCAGGCGAGAGCTCATTGATGATCTTCTCCAGTCTTTTGAGATCTTCCACTTTGCCTGAAGTCTGGTAGCTTGCAGCAAGGGTGTGGCATTCTTTGACCTGCATCAGGAAGACCGTGTATCAACTTTGCATCTGACTTGACTGTAAAGTTGAGGATTTTGTGCTCATAATAACAAACTACGGATGGCAACAAACTCGGATCCTTTGCATCCATTGGCATAATCATCTGCACTGGATCTCTCATCAACAGCATGTCCATTGATGGAACGCAGATTCCTTTCAGTGAGCTGTTGTCAGCATGCTGACACTCCATCGAGGGCCAATGTCACCTACCACCTCTGCGATGTCCTCCCCATTCAGTTCCCTGAGAATGTTGATAAACTCTTTTGACAGGAGCTCCTCGTCTTCAACGAGAATGTCATCCTTGCCAAGCTTCTGAAGGACGTGCTTCCCTTCCAGAGCATCTTTCACAATCTGATCGGATGTGCCCAATGTGTTCATAATGCTGGGTGTCCCGTTGACTTTGCTTGCATCCACCTGTGCGGTAGCCATGTTGTCAGCGTAAAAACCCTGGGAAAGACGCCTCACCAAGAATGTTCCAACTTGCCTTCTGCTCACCCTACCTGCGACCCTGAGCAGCATTGATCAGCGCCCTTCATGGCATTGAATTTGAGATCCCTGGCCCTGACAGTGAAGGCTGACTCCTCAGGCTGAAATGCTAGATCCCCCCTGTACGTAACAGTGCTTTCTGAACTAGAGCGGGACTGACAAGGAGACGAGAGATTCGGTCCCACTGAAGCTAACCAATAGCAAGCTTTAGACGGAGGCACGTGGCTGAGAATCCAAGAATCGAGATTTGCAAGTGCTCGCGAGCATGCGGGCGCACCTTTGCTGCCACTGCAAATTGCATCCGTTCTATCACCCAGCGGCGTAGCTCCTCCTGTTGATTGAATTTGTACTACCAATGATCATAGTATGCGTGCCAGCTTTTTTACACAGCTAGTAGCTTGATTCATGGAATATCAAAGTTAATCCAGCTAGGGCCTTGGTCGCGGTACACGGCATGCATTTATTGGATCGTCGAAGTGTTAGCATTTAAAGTGCAGAAGTCGGGATCATCATGGGCGGTTTCACGTCGCCACTCATAAATGGCGGGAGTCGACCCGATGGATCGGCGGTGTCACATGAGTTTTCTCCGAAGGATCAAAGGTGTATAAAGGTGTATCGTAATATCTGCCATCAGCATTGTGTCAAATCAGATTCTTCAAGCAACCATTGGACGCAAGATGTTTCACATCAAGAGGCATAGACAATGTGGATAAGCCCAACACGGAAACCATTGAAGACGTCGGAATGCTTTGACCCGCAAAGCAACGGACAGGGTGTGTCAAGATGCAGACACGACCTTCTTCAAAAACTGGCACGAGACTACTGCGCCAACACCTTCTAGAAGGTTCTTGCAATCAGACCCCTGCTTTTCTTAGAAGCAATTCCTATTCAGAAACTTTGACTACCCCGTCCTCTTTCGATAAATGAGGCCCCGCCGCGCCATTTGAGGCACTTCCGTTCGATGACACGCCATTAGAAGCACCTCCGTTTGAGCTCGTAGCCGGCAACAGCAGGGGTCGCGGCGTGGATGCAATTTGGGGGAGCTCTTGAGGCGCCCGCTTGGCCGGTGTGCTCTGAAAGAGCTGGGTCCGCAGGATATCGTGAAGCTGGTCGAAGAGCTGCTTCTTGACAGCGTCGAACGACCGTTCCAACCGTTC
Organism: Klebsormidium nitens; assembly: GCA_000708835.1. Taxonomy (NCBI): domain Eukaryota; kingdom Viridiplantae; phylum Streptophyta; class Klebsormidiophyceae; order Klebsormidiales; family Klebsormidiaceae; genus Klebsormidium; species Klebsormidium nitens. The sequence goes on along the minus strand of DF236983.1, from coordinate 102,649 downwards.
AAGCTGAAGAGAAAGAGGAGAGCCTTTGGATGGGAATCCCCTTGATGACAATCTTGTGAATTAGTTAAGCGCACCGTAAGAGAGATCCTATGAAAGCTTGGTGCAATTGCCAAGAACTGCGCTCACTTAGCGAAGTATTGCAGCTTTGACCAGAACTCAATTGGAGAAACACGATTGGCAATGAGATTGTTCTAACCACAGTCGCCTCTGTGCAATCTGGACAATACAAGCTCCGAGGTCCCCTCATTGGGAAACTTCTTCAGCGTTTGCCAAAGGAGCAGCAAAGCAGCCCTCATCCTTGATGTGCTTTTGACCGATTGGCAAGGCGGCTCACTTCTTCCGTGGCGTTGATGTTGTACATGAACAGTCCGTAGTACAGGTCAAAGCTGTCCTTGCACGTGTTGTCCACCTGCATGCATCTCAGGTGAGGTGTCAGAAGCGCAGGTTTTAAGTCCGTAATGGCGGTTGCTCTCCTGCTTTGATTGATTTCTCAAGCCCTTGTAGTGATCACGGTTGTCGCATACACGTTTCAGTGTTCGCCTTCCCGCTCAATCCAGTCCTAACCTTATCTGGCAGCGCCCGGACACGTTCTGTATCAAGCCATCTTGCCATGGACTCCGGTCGCGGTTAAAGTCTCTCATATCATCCAACGCTGACAAAAGCTCACAGCGGCCTTTCAACGGCCTGAGATGATGCGCTTGGACCGAACCGGTTGCGCTCTTCCAAACGAGATATACACGGCATCCACCGCTTCAAACCCCGACCTTGACGTCTTGACACCACAGATTGTTGCCTCACCAGCGAGAGCAGCGTCTCGTATCCCTTGGTGTTGATCGGCGTCGACTCCAGTGCCAGCTGGCCCAGCACCCGCCCTACGGTGTGCGTGATGAACTGGCTGCTGGCCGCGTACTTGTCGTGCTCCTCACATGTCATCTCCACCATGCGGCACCCCTGGAAACGGGATATTATTTCTGCTTGTTCACTGAGGCTTCCGGTGATCGAACGGGCTGATCGTCATGCCGGCAGACAAATGGCAGACAACGATGGCGTGCAAGACCGTATTGCAATAGAGCGACTTTGGAGAGGTTCGACTTGCAACCCAAACGATGTTTCGGAATTTCAGTATCACACATCCCTCCCGCTGAATGTTGACCGGTTAGAGTCAGGACGGTTAGAGTCAGGACACTACATTGGATCAACAGTGTAAAAAGTATCAGCATGCTCAGTTTTGAACTCGTCCTTTCAAGCGACAAGTAACCTCGATCAATTAAGTTCGTGGACCAAGCAAATGATTGCAAGGGAATCAACCTCTTCCACAAGCGTCAGACGTGCCTGCTCTACAAGCCCTTCAAGGAAGCGCCGATGATCCAAAAGCGTATTACCTTTCGCAAACATCTTCGTGCAGCCTCAAAAAGCAGTGTGCTGAACCGTGCCGTGAAGGCTCTAGGCTGTCTTGCTTGAATCAGGGAGCCTGAAGGAGACGAAGAGAAAAGACGGGGAAGAAGGGGACCAGGAGGCAAACATCATGAACGTACCTCTTGCTCGAAGACCTTGAGGAAGCGCTCGCAGCGGTCCTGACGCGCATGATTTTTGCCGACGCGGACCTTGTCGTACACGAATGGGAGCCCCGTCCAGGCGCCTTTCCCGCTCTCTGGTCCGAACATGGGGTGCGTACACAGTAGGTCGAAGTCCTTGGGAAGCAGCTAGAGAAGCAAGAGATATGTGTCTCAGTGGTTAAGATCAGGGCCGGGGTTGGCACAGAGAGAACCGGGTGCCTTATGGCAAACTATGGGTCCTGCCACTGAGTTTCTTGTATGCTATATAAATGAGGGGGCAAATGTCACCAGGAGTAAAAGCCGAGGCTGCTTATGTTTGAGAAGAGCTGTCTGCGTCAAGAGCACCTGTAGATTAGAAGGGAGGGGATGATTATGGGGAAAACTACTCACAGTTTGACCACACGCCAAGAGCTAGGGTACGCAATCGAAGGCCACTGCTGAGTTATACCGAAGGGAGAGAATGTTCACGGACCGGGGGTCATGGCAGCTCCCTCTGATTCATAAGAAACCTGGCCAGAAAACGGAAGTTTGTGCAACTGCTCAGTTGCGCTTCATCTGGATGAGTAGCGAGAATAATAAGGAGCACAGCCGGTGCACCACCTGTTGGAAGAGGGCCTTGGGGAACTCCTTAACGGACAGCATGTCGACAAAGAGGGTACTCCGCCGGAGCCGTTGGAAGGGGACGGCACGCAGCACGCGCTCGGTGGAGAGGATGCTCGTGCAGATGATGACGACGTCAGGGTGCTCCTCGCAGAAGTCATCAATATCCCTGGAGACCAGGCGGGTGAGAATGTGGGATTGAGAAGCAGCGCGTTAGAGTGGCCTCTTAGGGGGAAAAGGGAAGAAAATTCCAGGGGCTTTTGAATGTGGGTTTGGGACTGGAGGAGCAGACAGTGCTAAAGAGGGGCATATATGGGACGGTCATTCTGTGCTTTGTCCATGTACAGGGAGAAGGTCAAGATAAGTAGAAGGACCCAATCTAGTGTGAATAATGGGGATGCACATTGCTTTTTGGTATACGAGGAGAATTGCAGACCACCCCCTCACCTAAAGTAGCGCGCCCCCATGTCCTCAGCAACCTTGGAGTAGTCGCCCCTACTGTATCCCAGCACCGTATGGCCGTGCTGGATCATGCGCTTCGCTATGAACTGCCCAAAGTTTCCAAAGCCGACCACCCCAATCAGCAGCTTGCTCTTCTCCCTCAGCTCTCGTTGCTTCTTTGACTCATAGTCAAACGGCATCGCCGCATCGAGCGCCCGAATCAGGCCACCTTTTCTGGGCAACTGCCTCTGGTTATTGGAAGGACTAAAGACGGATGGGTTGCCCAATGAAGAGCTTGATGAGATCTTTTGGGAGGTGCTCATTTGGCAGCGCCAGCAGCGGTGCAACTCAACAGCAGAAGCATTGTGGAAAGATCTCCATCTTTGAGATCGTGGAAGCCTCGGAACAGCTTGGTGGCAGCTAAAGGAAGGTGAATGCTGTGCCTTGGGAGTCTGTCTTGAAACAGACGGAATGCCGCAACCGTTCAGTCTGACTTGCGCCTCCATTACACGGGACAGGCGCCACTACAAAGGTCTTCTGATAGTGAATCAAGGATGAGCAGCTGACGGGTAAGGAAGGGCTCAGGAAGAGAAGTGGATCTGATGTGAATTTTGGATAAGGAGTCTTAAGCAACTCTTAATCAGCTGCCTTTCAACTGGACACTGCCACGTTTTTTCCTGCACCTCCAAGGAAGTGAGCAACCTTCTGCAAGGAGATTGGAACTTCCTGAAATTGGCCACCTGAGTTCCTCTACATACGATTGTCCAAAAAGCAAAATTTCGGCGCACTGCATTTGACTTCTTGGGCTCCCTCAGCCTTCAACAGCTTCTGCCTTTCACTGACATTAGTAGACCGGTTCGCTAGAAAGGGCAGACCCCTGCCAGTGCCAGCGATGGTGTCCTACGTAATTGGCAGCAAGAAAGCCACAAATGCAACCATACACTGATGCACCACTGATGATACAGCGCTGCAGAGACACAGAGAGAAGCCAACCGACCTACGGCAGAAGCAGAACCTGCCAGTGCCAGGTGAATGCAGCTGACTGTTTCACATACCGTATCCCGCATAAGTGCTTGATAATTGACCCCATAAGGTTCCCGGTACGCAGCCATCGCACCCCTCGAACCCCGTATGGTTGGTACCGCTACCAGTAGATCAGCGTCTGAGTCAATAGCTTATGGGAGCTCCTTTGGATAAGCCCAGTATCTATCTAGAGCGGGGTCAGGATATACGGTACTCGATATCTAGCACTGTAGTAGTACTAGTAGGTAGCTGCTCAGTTGGCCGCCAGCGCCCACACTGACAGAAAAGCGCTGCGCTTTCTTGTGGCGGCTGCAGCTCGGCAAGCGAGAAGGGGCGCTAGGTGAGCCTGCGGGCTGCAAATGCCAGTTCTACTGATCAATAGTGAAACTTGAAAGGCTCAAGGCTCAAGCTGAGCTCTGCTTGAATTGTGGAGACCGCATGGAGTAATTTTGGAAAGAAGTTATTCATCACGGTTTGGCTGCGCCACCATGCCGATCTTCCAGCCATACCGCGCCCTCGGGTACATTACGGAGTCGACGCCATTCAGCGTCCAAAAGCGTGGGCAAGATGTCTACGTGACAGTCAGCATTGGGAAGGCCTGGCAGATATACAAGTGCGGAAAGCTGCAGTTGACATTCGTAGGCCCCCCCTTGGAGAAAAATATCAGGGCGCTCGCCTCTCGCAGGGACGTCACTTTTGCGGCGTATGGGCGCAAAATTGGCGTCTTTAATCGGGCACATCAGGTGCGATTACTGTGTCAGTCAGCAACTTTCTGGGACATTCTTGTAGATTGGTGGTGCTTTTCTGGTGACTAGCGCCATCTGGGGTTGGTTTGGGTTTCTGTTCAGATAAGATTGTTTTGGTGCTCTGAAACGCTCAGATAGCTCGCCCATTGTTTGGCCACCTTTACCACCATTCACTTGTGGATTCAGTATGTAGCTTGATCCAGTGAGAGAACATGCTCATTCTGTCTTACAATGGGCTTCTTCTTGCTTCTGCTGATTGCTCCTTCCTCGCTGTCTTCGACCACCACCACCGCCATCGCTTGTAAATTGAAAGCAAGCGACACTTTGTAGAGTTTTTAAGTTTTATGGTTTTGGGGGCAGTTTATCTAGGGTTTTCGTATACCCCATTTGTCGTGGAACTTACATCTCCCATCATCTAGAGGTTCTCACTTTGCCCACATGTTAAGCACTCCCTGCCGCCCTTCAACGGTTGCAGCGCTCTCGGCGCACGCACCTACAAGCTCTGACCAAAGCCAATTGTTAAGGAAAGTGGCACCTTTAAAGATTGCAAACACAGGTTTTTGACCGAATTGCTCGACAATGAGATGGTGGTGCTTTTGCCTGAGCTTTACTCCGTCCAGTTTAATCTTTCGAAGGCATTTCAAGATGCAACGATTGGGTACTCTTGCTGGCTGAATGACCCGGCCACGGGTCAATCCTGTTATATGTCGGGATGCAGAATCCTCTCTCATCTTCCAGAAGGCATTCGACTTTTTGTACTGCGATCAGGCAGGTGGTTTTCTCGAGCTCTGTGACACCCATTCTGAAGTACGTCGTTCATGGGCTGGGCAGCGGGGCCGTATTCTGGAATGTGGAGTACCAAAGGACAATCATCGAGCAGAGAGTTGTGTCAACACCGGTTCAGTTTAGATAGGCCACCTCTGGGACTTTAGAAATTTGAATTCTGTACTTGTAATTGTCTGCTCCTTTACAATGCCCCATCTTTGCGTAGACAGTGACTGTTTGTGGCTTTGGCAGGTGGCAACCTGGGAGGGGCACACCGGCAAGATCGTCCAGCTCCTGGTTCTGGGCAGCCACCTCTTGAGCATAGGCGATGACCGCAAGCTGCTCTTATGGCCCCTCGGGAGGCCCGACGTGACGGAGCCGGAGGCCGAAATCGAACTAGAGGACGGTTTCCAGCCAACAACGATCATGCATCCCGACACATACTTGAACAAGGTAAACAGACACAAGCACACACTTTAGGCTCAGTCTACCTTTGATCTTGAATTCATGCCACTTGAATGAATACGAGGGCCATCGGATGTTGCAGCATGAAGTGCTGCGGGGGTTGCGCTAATCTGGTACAGACCATCTGCCTTTGCTCCCGGCGTAGAGCTCATTCTTTGATGCAGCTGCCCTCGCGTCTGTGTTGGACTGCGCCCTGCAATCTGTGCTAGTCCTTGGTGGTTATTATTTCATGAAGGACGATATGAATCGTGCTGGTAGATGTGTTTCCCCCTGGGCGTTTTCCCCTGGTTCTTCGAAGCGTGCAATTCAGTTCGTTCCGAACTGGTCCTGGTGGGGCGGGCGCCTGCGTCCACCAGAGTGTATTGGTTAGGGACTCACGTAGACGTGCTGCAAACGGTGTGTGATAACTCCACCCTCTGCAGGTGCTCATTCTCGCTATCCAATCTCCACATACTTTAGAGATTGTTGCTGATTTGATCAATATCCTTGTTCAGTGAAACTTTGAACGTCTAACGAACTCCTCCTCCCTTCCCTTCTTTGTTTCAAAATAGCTTGCGGTGATAAGCGCTCATTTGATTTACACTTCCGCAAATTCTTCCCCCTACAGGTCCTCATTGGCAGCGAAGACGGCCGCCTCCAGCTTTGGAACATTTCTAGCCGTCAGATGGTCTTCCAGTTCGACGGCTGGAAATCGCCCGTGCGCTGCGCCGTTCCCTCACCTGCACTCGACGTCGTCGGCGTCGGCCTCGCCGATGGTCGAGTTATCGTCCATAACCTCAAGTTTAACGAGACGGTTATGACGCTAACCCACACCTTCGGCGGCCCCGTAAACGCCCTCTCCTTTCGCACCGACGGCCGGCCGCTGCTGGCCGCCGGGAACGGGAACGGTATGGTAACGGTTTGGGACCTTGAAAAGAAGCAGCTGAGCACGGTCATCAAGGACGCACACGATGGGCCCGTGACTGCGCTCTACTTCTTCCCGAGCGAGCCCGTGCTGATGTCAGCGGGGGCGGACAACTCGCTCAAGATGTGGATCTTTGACCAGGAGGACGGGGCGGCGAGATTGCTGAGGTTTCGGTCGGGGCACAGCGCGCCCCCGTGCGCCATTCAGTATTACGCTTCGGGCAGGCATATTCTGTCGGCGGGGAACGACCGGGCGTTCCGGCTCTTCTCGACTATCCAGGTACGGGTGCAGCGTACTTCGTCACGGGCAGAAGGGCGAGCTAAGTCGAACGTTTGCGTTCTAGGCAAACATAAATGTTGAGGTCCGCTTGTCGTAGTCCGGTTATCCGCTTTCATTTCATGGTTCTCTGTCCCGTCGTTAATCGAGTGTGCAGGGTTTCTTTCTACGATCTTGAAACCCGCTGCAACGTCTCCTTCTCAGCTTCCATTTTCTATCTCGAGCAAGAGCCCCATTGAGCGCAGCCTGTCCGGATGCCTGAGTCCCTCCGCAGCTCGTCTTCGTGCTTTGCTGGTCGTTCTTTCACAATAATTCAGAACCTGTTGAATCCCGCACCGCTTTGCTTTCCTTTTGAAAAACTTTTCCCGGTCGCTTTTTCCGTGAGTCGAACTTCTAAGGACGACAGCCAACACTTTTCCGATGCTTCTTCGGCTGTCAACCGGTACAGACCTTCGTCTACTAACGCACACCATTGTTGTTGTATTCCTCTTTTTAGGACCAACAGAGCCGCGAGCTGTCCCAAGGCCACCTGGCCAAGCGCGCGAAACGATTAAAGCTGCGGGAAGAAGAACTGAAGTTGGCGCGAGTGACGGGTTTCGCGGTGTCGGAGGTGCGTGCGCGCGACTGGTGCAACGTGGTCACGTGCCACGAGGGCGACCCGCAGGCTTACACGTGGCGCCTCCAGAACTACGTGATCGGGGAGCACGTGCTGCGGGCGCCGGGGGGGACGCCGTCGCCAGTCAGGGTGAGGACACGTCTAGTTACCCCGCTTTTCTCTTACTTAAGACCAGATGCATCAATATCGAAGGGACACTCGATTATCTGTCTTCCCTCTCTTTTTGGGATCGTGCGAGGTGATCATGGTCTTTCGAAGACATTGGGCGCCTTGGATGTCAGACGATACGTTTACCTTGAAAGCCGCCTGGAATAAGAAGCCCATAATAATAAGAGGCCCGTTTACCTTGAAAGCCCGGCTTTCACCCACAGTAGATCCTTGAACTTCGTTGTGCGGAGGAGCGTGGGTTTGATTGGAAGCGTGCGTGGAAGCAACGTGTGGTGTTGGACGTTCACATATTGGTCTTGGTGGAGCGCCCGTTCTCGTGGAGCAGACTCTCTGTTACAGCTCTTTGCGTCAAACTTGCCGCCGGAGCTCCAACACGAGTTTTGCGGTTCTCCTTTTCTGAGTTTCGACTTCGGTTCCTGATCTTCGATACTTGCACACCCCTAGCATGTCCATTCAAAGAGGGTAATTAGCCGGGAGCTTCGCAAGAGTTCCCGGGCTAGTCAGAAGTTCAGAAACGGCCTCAGTGAGAATCACGGGCCGGTTACGACTCTTGAATGCCTTTCCAGGGGGTACCCCCGTCCAAGATTGGGAACCGAACTTGAAATTCACGATGGAGAACCGCACTGAAACGTCGGGGCTCCGGTGGCACGTTTGATACAAACAGCTGTAATGGCGTTTCCTCCATGGAAGCGCTTGACGCCAAAACGGGCCCGTCAGGACCTGTTTGGAGGGCGGTAGACGCGTTTGTGGAGAATCATCCGTAGGGTTGTCAGTTAATTCTTGAGAAAAATTGCAACAATGGGTTGAGATCGCCGGTGCTTGAAAGTATCGCTCTTGTTTTGGCTGATTTGCTCTTGCACTGCGTTCACCCCCCCAGCACCTCCAACCAGTCTTGCGCAGCGTTCGTACGCACCCGCAGAATACCGGAAAAAGCATTCTGCCCGGCGCCCTTCTCAGCTGCGCTCCAGCTCCAGTCTGAAGCCCCTCATCCTTCCTTCTTTCCCAGGCGGCATCCATCAGCGCGTGCGGAAACTTTGCGGTGATCGGCACAGCGAACGGGCGGATCGACCGGTTTAATCTGCAGTCAGGGATTCACCGGGGGGGGTACAGCGAGAAGAAGGCGCAGTTCAGCCCGGCGCACGAGGGGGCGGTGGTCGGGGTAGAGTGCGACGGGAGCAATAAGATTCTTGTCAGCGGGGGGTACGACGGCCGGATAAAGGTACCCCCTGATTTTACTTCTTAGGTCCCCTCTTTGGCTATTTAGCCCTTTTTGCCGGGAGTTTTGCGCTGTAAAGAAGTTTGACTCAGCAGCAGATCTTACTCTGGTCGGGGTTCGGTAGTCACAGAAGGGTGAAGTTCGCTCCCACTGGATGCCAGTGGCTTGCTTTTCCGCTGTATCTCAATGACCTATTATCTATCTCCTTCGATTGCTCAAAAGAGACCAGGCGGCGTGGTTGTCAACTCCCTCAAACGCACCCCGCTCCAGGTGTGGATTGACATGATGCGGAAGCTGATTAT
>DF236983.1:4252-92983 GCA_000708835.1 Klebsormidium nitens | reverse complement strand
TTGACATGATGCGGAAGCTGATTATTTTCCCCCTACTGCGAATGACCTTTCACCTGGGGAAACTGCTTGTCAACCCCCTCCACCCACTCCCCTCCAGGTGTGGAACTTCAAGACGCGAAAACTGATTGCGTCATGGCCTGTGGGCTCCCCCCTGGTGCAAATAACGTTTCACCGGGGGAACGGCCTGATCGCCGCCGCCTCCGATGACCTCACGATCCGGGTGTACGACGCCGCGGCGCACCGGCTGGTGCGCAAGTTTCCGGGCCACGCGGATCGCATCACGGGGATGTGCTTCAGCGAGGACGGCAGGTGAGGTCACGTCTGCAGAACGGGTGACGTCACTAGAACGTGTGACGTCAGCAGAACGGGTGACGGCAGGCGGTCTTCCTTGAAGCTGTTGTTAAAACAGGTTATCGATGGGCGCATCTTCGTTAGGGAGAAGGCAGAGACTTACGCCAACAGATCTTTAAGGAATTTGATGAGCGGTAGTCGGTCTTGGTTTTTGGGACAAGCACACCGGTTGAGGGCGATCTCCAAATGCTCAGGCCACCATTTCCGACGCTCAAGGGCTCCGTTCTCCGTAGGTGGCTGCTGTCCGCAGGAATGGACGCCACTCTCCGGGTATGGGACGTGGTCGCGGCGCAACTGTTGGATGCAATGAAACTGGACGTCCCAATTACCGCGCTGTCGCTCAGTCCTGGCATGGACATGCTAGCCACCACTCACGCAAACCGGAACGGAATCTACCTCTGGTGAGTTGCCAATCCGCAAACGGACCGGTGACAGCGCCACGTTGCAGATCTGGATACGTCTGTCCATGTGCGAAATGAAGCGCTGACAGGGCGCCACGTGGCGATCTACGAGGAATCGGTTGCGAGGCGCGACGTCCTTGGTGTCTTGGTGTGGTAAGGGAGAGAAGTTACGTGACTGCGTCAAACGCTAGGACGACGCTTCCGATTGGTAAAGCGTTACTGCCCATAAAGTTTCTGTGACAAACTCCAGTGAGATCATCTTTGCCTTCTGCACTTGTCTTCCGTAGGTTTCACTTTCTCAAGAATCAATCTCGTATCTCATGCTTTTTCTCCAACGCCCAGTTGCTTATGGAGCCTGCTCATAACCCATCCGCAGGGCCAATCGCTTATTGTACCTGGGCACCACCGAGGGCCAGGCGCTCAGCAGCTCCGAGCCCCGTCAAGTCCGCCTTCCGCTCGTGTCAGCGGACCCTTCGGAAGAGCCGGACCAGAACGGAACAGGTCGGGAAGAACGGGACGGAACGGCAGGGGCCGGCCCCTCGGATAGACAGCAGCCTCCTACCTTATTTCAAGATGCCCCGCACATCACCAACGAAGGTAAGGGTTTCACAGCCGCAGCGTGTGCATCGTCTTTGCCCGGAAGTATGCATTCGGTCTTTTTATATGTCATGGATCAGACTGGGGACGATCCGCAATACTAATTCTCTGCAAGACGATGCAGATTCCTACTCTTTTGTTGTTTTGTAGTTTGCATCTTATTGGCAGTGGTTGTTTGCCCAGGCATCGTTCGCCTGAAAGGTTTACCGGAAGAAAGACTGTTGAAGTCGTCAGACTGCCTGTCGAGTAATTACGCTGTCACTAGTCCCAATTTCGCAGGTGAACGGCGCCACTTGCCGGGGCGTATGCGTCACTAGCTTGGTGGTTTGCCCCAGAAAAGACTGTTAAAATTGCTGGACTCTTTTTCAGAGCGGATTCGTTGACACCGATCCTCCGGTCCCCGCAGGTGAAAGGCGCGACCTGCCCGGCGAGACGAGCGGGCGGGGCCCTGTTCAGCAGCTGACCCCGGAGCTAATAACCCTGGCAATGCTCCCGCGAGCCCAGTGGCAGGGCCTCGTGAACCTTGACGTCATCAAGGCAAGTGCGATGACGTCAGTTGTTTCCGTTCTTTATTGCTGCAGTCTTCGTTGGTTATCCATTTTGCTGTCCTGTTGTCTTTGTTGAGAACCTTTTCAGTTTTAAAAGCGCATTTGCTGTCGAATTCAGCGTCATTGGCTGACGTGATAGATCAGCATTGCACAGCTGTGTCGCCCGTGGACAATGGTTCGAAGCACGAATTATGGTTCGTACCCAATCCCAGAACTTCTTCAACATCGAGGTTTCCGGGGTTTACTATTCCTCAATATAACCGCAAAACCCTTTGGACCACAAGATTCGCGTCAGAAATCTTCATCATGAAGCATCACAGTGACAGGAGCAGGGAGACTTACGACGAACCCTTCTTTGTTCAGGAGAGGAACAAGCCGATCGAGCCCCCGAAGAAGCCGGAGAAAGCGCCCTTCTTCCTCCCCACGCTTCCCAGCGTCTCGGGGGTGCCGCAGTTTATCGCTGCCGAAAAAGAAACGGAGGGGGCGGAACCGTCTACCGGGAAGAAGCGCGCACCGTCCAGAGTGCTCAAGCACAGCTCGGACGACGACTACCGGTCCGAATTTGTACGGCGGCTGCACGAAGGAGCGGAGAGTGGGGACTGTGAGTTGCGCTCTCTCTCTGTAACGCTGATGTCACTGTAGCGTATGGCTAACGACTTAGCCATTGTGCTACGCCAACAAAAGGCTAGCTACGATGTCAAAATGTCGATCGTGACCATCTTTATAATCGGTCCGACTGACCGGTTCGTACTGCCCGATGACAGTCTGGACCCACGGGCTTCTCGATCGTTACACTCTCCGTTTCGGTGTTTGTGTCACTTCCGGGGGCAACTCGGGTCATTTGGCAGTTTGGACCGTAGGACACGGGAGTCCGTTGGCTTACCAGTGCGCTTCTCGTGGTAAGCCGAGAGGCTACTAAGAACAATCGGGGCGTTTGAGACGAAGGATGGCGTGTTTGCTCTGCTTTTGGGCGATTCTCGGTCTTGACCTTTAGTGGAAGTCCGCTGGAATCCCCTCTGCGGGTGTATGATTTTTGGGCAGGTTTCCTTCATTTATGGCGTCGCTCTGTGGTCGACCATAGGAAAGAGCTGAGCAACTGTTTTTATCACTTCATAAAGACTAACAAGTACATGGCAAACAACCATTGTGCGGTGTCTGACGGGTGAGCTTCGCTGCAGACTCTCCGCTCGTCGCGCTGTTGCGCGAGATGGCCCCCTCTGCGGTCGACTCGGAGCTGCGCGCCATGGAGATCGTGAACCTAGATGCTGACGTCAGCGAGCAAGAGGATGACGTCAGGGACGTGGGCGCCCTGCTGGACTTTATCGCGCACGAGCTGGCGGCCAAGCGCAACTTCGAGCTCATCCAGGCGCTGCTCAACCTCGCGCTCAAGGTGGGCCACGTGGCAGGCGGACGGGACGTGTCATGACGTCATGAGACGCTGTTGCGTCCGTTAACTAGCCTCTTTCTCTCTTTGGTTCAATGTTTTTCACCGGGGCGGTGCAGGCCCCTCGACTCTGCGACAGTGCAAAAGGACTGGTTGGCCGATCTTCTATCTGCTCCCTTCAGCTGCGTAAATTATGCTCGGATGCCGCTTCTTCATCGGAATTGCGTTGCACGCGTCAACATGGAAGTCATTATGGGAAAGGAACGCCTGCGTACTGTTTACGTCAGCTTTGATGTTGGTTTGTCCGAATCATGAGCATGTCGATTTTGATGTCGATGCTAATGCAAGCTGGTATGATGCAACCCGGAGTTGCGCCGCTTGCGTCACTTCTGCATTTGACGTGGGCTTTTGTACACAAGTGTTGGAAGAGAGGTACACTTTATTCTCTGCAGGTGCACGGGGACGCTATCATCAGCATTCCGCAGTTGCAAGCGAAGGCGGCGCTGATTCTGCAGCTCCAATCCGAAAGCTGGGGTAAGCTCGACCAGCTGTTCCAAAACGTGCGGTGCATGGTTGGGTTTGTCGCAAACACGCAACAATAGCGCCATGAGTCATGCGTGCTTGCTTAGAGGCTTGGTAAGGTTCACATCAGAGCCGCTTATGCCGGCGAGTACGGACCAGGATTGCATCAGCAGCGCTCAAGAAGACCCGTTTGATGAAGCCGTTCCAGCCACATTTGGGCACTTTTGTCATCTCTACTAGGCTACAGGGCCTTGTGTCTGTTAGAGGCCGCATAATAAAAAGTGTTTATCAACAGTCTCTTTGCATCATGTTCTCAAAGTGGCACGACAAGTAGCACGTGCATCGCACCACCACATTAGTATTGGTGGTACTCAGTTGGTGAGAGAGCGGAGGCTTGAGCGCACGAGGGATTGGGTGGGTATCGTTGCTATGAATGATATGGTTGATATGGTACAGCTTAGTCACCACGTAGGAAGCTTACTATGCATTATCGTCTACTGTTCGTGGCCTATTGTAACTGTGCTGAGTTGATGGTGAATTGAACACATGAGGCCATGCGCAAGGCTATAGCTTTGTCATCCCTCTTGCTCATCATTCGAGCTTGTTGAATTCACAACTGAGTCGGATCGTGCGCAGTCGGCACACCTTTGCATGAAGCTTCCCTTCAACTTTGACATTTGCAATGATAATAACCAATAGTCATTCATATTTGTCTTACTTGCATATACTTTGGACACAAAACACGTCAACGAATAGGACTGCATGTTTAATCGAACCCTCCATATTGTAGTTGCAATAGCATGTGACCTTTGTTGTATAGCGAATTGGTAAAGTTTCTGGATCGACATGAAGTCCGTCATGGTACGCAAAAGCAACTCTTATATGTGACTTACGAATAGACGTGTTGGAAAGGCGGGTATAGGATGATGTTTTAGTTCGGTGGTTCCAGGGTAGGTTGGGCATGCAAAGCGCGCAAGTTTTTCTGGTTCATTGAATTAAAACATGATTCTGTTTTTAGATTTCGAGGCACCCATCCGTGTCAGTGTGACTCCAATCTTAGCCTGTCCGTCACACGCTCCTTTGAATCACATGCATAAGAGATCAATTGCCATCATGTCGAGACTACTGTCGTGGATCGACGATTCAAGAGTATTGTATAATCAGAGACACACTATTAAGCTAGTGGTGATATGAATGGTCGGCTCCAAGTTTGAACCGCGTTTGAATGTTGAAACGTCTGCACCAATGCATGGATCTGCAAGTCAAATGTTTTGCAAACCGTGCATTTGTTCGGAGCAAGTGCACATGCAAGGACAAGTGATCTAATATATCGTGAAATTTGAATGATGCTTCCCTTGACGCCTGGCACTGTCAACGCTGAGCGGCCAGTGCCAGTGCTGCGCAAACGGACAAACTTGCTGCGAGGAATTTGGCCAGTGACTGCTAGGCGACCACAACGGTAGATTCCAGCAACTGGTGACTCCAAAAGCGGTTTTTATGGGGCAAAAGAGTGCTCGGAAGGCCCTCCAGGGATGATTCGGATTCGTCACATAAGTCGCCGAAATTGGTCGTATCTAATTGAATATTTACTGAACTTCTCAGCACACGCCATACCTAGAATATTGCCCTGTTTCTACATAAATGGCCGTTTATCGTCGAAACCGGGGAATTTGGTGACGGGAGCGCGGGCAAGTGCGGCAGAATCTTTTGACGGATTAGCACGTACAGCACTTTATCGAACGGAATCTACTCCCAATTGACAAGGCCGTCGAAAACGACTCCTCGGGGGGGCTTGTTATAGCGACTCTGCCACCGTATATTGCACACAATGGGTCGCCGCATCCACATACTCGGGACAACAAGCCGAATGTAGAATTGGACTAACTTTGGAATTTCAAGGTTATAAGTCGCGTTGACCCGGTCGACCATCCCGGTTGACCTATCAAGCTAACCGACCACAGTACTACCTTCAAAAGCTGGTTCAAACTTCCCGGTACATGAGATCGGTTCTTAGATCAACGCTTCCGGCAACCTTGGTCGCCGGCAATCTATAAGCCAAGTTCAGTATCACATCGTAGCCCCCGTATTAGGTTAGTTGTCAACTTTGACCATTCGGAATATTACCGTGCCGGCATGGCCACCAGGGTACCGGTACCTAGAAGGCAAAACTTTTGACACTAGGTACGAGGTAGGTACCTGCACGCGTACCTTAGGACGCTGGCAGCTGCCAGGTAATCGCCAGGTATAGGAGTCCCACGTCTCCAGCTGATGAGCGTGGTGTCCTCAGATTGTTCATCCTTTTTTTTGGCAGCTGCCAGGTACTGTGCGTTACTGTGACAGGTCACAGGCGACCCGTACTTCTGGAAGGTCACATGGGTTCAGATACCAATTCTGACAAGGGGCGAAATAAACGGAGTTTTACACGGGCAATCTTATATCTGGATAATCGGAGTAAATGTATGACCAATGTCCTGCAGACTTCGGAGTGCGCGCCAGAATTCAACGTGCGTGCAAACATTGGAAGCAGTTGCGCACGAATGAATCACGAGGGAGGGCAAGCGCCGGGCGAATCAGAACGCGGCGCTTGACAGGAGAATCTAAGTCGTTGAAACTGTTTTTTGGACCTTCGACCAATAAGAACGCTTCTCAGTGACACGTCAGTATGCATAGAATCAGTTTCAGCGCTCCTGCTTCCCGGGGAGACTTCCCGTGGGTGCGTTTCACCGCCTTGAATCAGAGATCCCCGGCTCGTGTGAAGGACGGTCTAGACAGCTCACTCTGTCAGTCAAGTGGTGTCACCCGACCACTTTCACGTGATCACCGATTCACCAGTCCACCTGGGGCATCGCCCGGGCCATGGCCGAGAACGTCGCAGGCTCTACTCAGGGTGTCCGTAGTACCGTACAGATTTGTGTAGCGACCGGGCCTGGGCTGCAAATGTTACCTGCACGGTGCCTAGTAGGCACCTAACTTGCATGAAAACTGCGCAAATGGTACTTGGGTACTTGTACAGTGCTTAGGGTAGACCGCAGGACTGGGAAGTGGGTACCTAGCTACCGCACCTAGGGGTACTTGTAAGAGCTCTGCATTTAGGTACCTGCTTGCTGCACCGTGCACGCCAAGTCTACAGCTGACAGATCAACATTGCTGATGATGCAGTGCACAGCAAGTGGAGCCAGCTGTTAAAGAAGTTGGGATGCTTTCGGATCCCGCAACGGTGAGCCCAACGGTGACCCCAACGGTGACCAGTTCAACTGAACTGGTGAGTCAAGTCATCATGACCCTTTGGCATAACAAAGCGCGGCATGCCTGAGAAATTAGAATGTTCACTTGCAAGAGCGGACTGCGCAGACTGGCAATCATCTGTGGCAAAGTGAACTTCGGCTATTGCCAGCTTGCCATGTGCATCCTATAACAAGTTGCACGCGCCACTGGACTGATTTTGAATTTCAGTTCCGCCAGTCCAACTTGGAAGTTGGAGTGGAACTTGGCGCCGGCGGCAGGCCGGCCACAAACATCAGCCGCTAGGCGCCTGACAGAGATCTTCCACACTGGCAGTTCTCTGTAGGTCCGTGTAACCTCTGCTCTTTGAACTGGAGGACACGAACTGGCGGGCCTGACAGTCTGTTCTGACAACAAGTTGGAACCTACGTAGAGCAGACGTCGTTCAGGAGATTGGCGCAGGAAGACAGTAGCGCCCTACCCAGGAATGTGAAACTTTGAAAGCGCATGCTGACCACAGAGCTCAAGGGTCGCGGCATTCTTGTGCCATTGGCGATCGTCCCGAGCTTGTCTAAGAGTCGAGAGATCATGGTCAACTTTGAGGACGACTTGATGCAGGCAACACTGCACACGGTATCTTATCCCGCCGCCCAGCGAGTTCTGGAGTAGCTGTTGCATGTGTTCCATGCTTTGATTGGGACACACGATGGAGGAATCACACGGGGATAGGCGAGGGGCCCAGACTGACAGGTCCCACCTGAGGGCCAAGGCACCAATTGGCAGGACAAATGCAGCCACACCAGTGGATATCAAGTTTCTAGGTGCGTTGAGGATTGTTTTTGGCTCTCAATCGAAGTTGCGCACGAGAAGTTTAAGTCGTCCTTCTGGAGGTGGATGCTTTATGCCATGATGCACTTCAGTTTCAATGCATTCAGAAACTTTCTAACTTATTCAGTCCCCCTTGTTCAATCTTATTGTCTTTGATGCTGAATTACCATCTTCTCTCTGGCGAGTTTGTGCTCCCACATGATTGAAGGCAGGTGAAGGCAATGCACCAGTGACTTGCACGAACCTGGAATTGAGGATACTCAGTTATGCGCTCAGACTTGCATGATTTAAGGCAAGGAGAGGATACTCAAAGGCTTGTTCACAACGTTTCTGTCAGGTACCAGTCTTGCACCGACAGGGTACACTCGTACTGCAAGGCCTGCTACTGCCAGGCCTCACAATGCAGGACGGACCCCTGGCGGCAGGAAGACAGACACGGTTGTTCATGGTCAACAGGCTCCCATTTCGGATAAAGGTGAGAACTGGATATTGCTGCTCATGTACACCTGCGCTGATGACACCTGTACTGTAGTTATGCCAGTTGGCGATGAGTGTGAAGACAGCTGTTGCCATACTTGAAAGACAGCTGTTGCAGAGCGCCATGACAGCTGTCCAGCGTTTGTCCATTAGAAGTTGTACTCTGCTCTCAAAGCCAAGCCCTTACCTTTCAATTCAACAGGAACTTGCGAGGTTTCATGGGGTTTGTTCAATAGACAGCCTCAGACTAATTTGAATTGTGAGTGTTCTCACCTGTCAGACAGCGACGCACGAAACTCATCTACATTCAGCCTGAATACTCTGATCAGGATTCGAAAGCAGACAACAATCCATTATTGCTGATACACTCTCTTTCCTGCAGCGGCCACTGTTGCTGCAGTCTACCAGGGGCGGTTTCACACGCCTCGGAGCCCGCAGAAGGAGCGGGAGAGCCCAAGGGGCTCCTTCGTTTCCACTTCAGACACTGAAAGTTCAAAGGGGGACGCGAGGTCCGGCAATGGGGAAAGGCGGGGGAGAAGACGAACGGACAGCTGGTTGCCGTCCGCTTATCATGAGAGCGCCTCTGGCTCACCGGAAAAGCAGAGGAGGAGTTCGAGTTTGGAGCTGAGCCGGGAAGGGGGGGTGACAATTGAGGAGAGGCCACAGATTGGTGGTTTCAGGCAGGTGGACGTGATTGAGAAAGGTCTGAAACAGTCTGGGAGGGTTGCCAGCGGAAGGCCGGTCAGTGGGGCAGTAGAGCCTCTGCAAAGCAAGCAGGCAATCCCCCCCTTAAAGTTGCTTGGGAACATTTTCGCATCAAGCCATATCCCCCGAACCCTGAAGCCGCACTACGCCCCCAGTGCTCCCCCCGCCGTTGCAAAGAGCGCGCACAGGACCCCCCGGTCGGCAAAGGTGCTGGATGCTGGTGAGAATAGCCCCCCGCAGGCGCTGCGGCTGCAGCAGGTGCAGTGCTCAAAGGAGATTGCGGAGGCGTTTTACAGTGGTAAGAGCGGCGCGGGAAAGCAGGCGGCAAGAACACCCCAACTCGAGGCGCCGCATTCAAAGGCAGAAAGAGCGGTCCTTTCTGCGCAGGGCAACGAGGAAACCAATCGGGAGCTGACAGCCGTCAAGCCCCGGCCCCAAAGCGCCCGGGAAGCTGTGCAGAGCCTGAGGATCGCAGTCCCCCCCCGCGATGCCGCCCGTCTCCCTGACGTCCCCCCCTCTCAGCCTGCTAACAGAACCGTGTTCTCCTACATTGGAGATAACCCGCTCGCAAAGCCCGCCTGGGGGGACTGGCAGCCCCCCCTCCCGATGCGTGCGCTGCGCACTTTTGCTAAAGATGGAGGGGATCACAAGCCGTTCTTCCACGAGAAGCAGTCCCCCTCCCCCCCCACTGTGTTGTTTAACCCCGGTTCACCAACGTCGTCCATTGGCAGCCTCGACCTCGCCCACGAGCACTCTGACAGCTGTCCGCAGCGAAACGACAGCTGTCAGCGGTCTCACGACAGCTGCCAACGGCCTCACGAGTTGCCTTACCACCGGCGCCACACGGAGAGCGCCCTCCCCCCTCGAGCCAGTCACTCGCTTGAGGATGACCGAGTCGCTCAGACCACGGACGCTTTCCAAGCTCACATGAGCTTCGGATCCGCCCACCCTAGCCGCGTCTCTTACATTGCGTCGTCGTCCCCGCACCGCTTCGGCCGCCTGAGCTCCGCGACGGCGTCCGAAGAAGAAAGCGCGCACGAGTTTCGGACGGTCCTCGGCGGCGCCTCGTCCGATTTTGCCCACCAGGACGAGCTGAAGGCCACCCCGTTCTCCCTGCGGTCCAACCCGGTGATCATCCCCGCCAGCCCCGCCCAGGACGTGACACGTGCCGGCATTCCGTTGGTCCAGAGCCCCCCGAACCTGCCACGTCACTTCATCCAGGCGACCACTCCCTGCTCGCCCAACCTCTCGAGGGGCTTCATGATTGGCCAGTTCGACGGCCACGTTCCTGGCGCAGCGTCTGACACGTCAGCGCCAGAGTGCGCGCCTGAGAGGGATGGCCCCCTGGCGACACGCGTCAACAATGGGGCGACTCCTTCCGTAGGGATCCCCCGCCCCGGGCTCGCGCAACAGCTGCACGAGAGCCTCAACAACCCGAACGCACTTCCAGGATACTCGGTCGGGCCGGTCATTGGCGAGGGTGGCTTCTGCAAGGTGAGATAGTGAAGCTCCATTTGTTGTGATTCTTTTGCAATTGGTCGACCCAAGCTGGAAAAGGAGCTGCTTTGTACAGTCCAGTTCAAAGAAGCTTTGGAGCTGTGATCGTAACTTAGATCGACGTGAGCAAGAGAAGTCAGCTGATGACTTCGTGAAAGAGAAGGAACCGCAGCTCGTTCCACTTGGAATTGGAGCAGCTCCAGCTGCTAGCTCTCGAACAAGAGCTAAGCTAAGGCATTCAAATCTTCAGCCCCGGGTGATCTCGTGAAAGGTCCCTTCTTCAGTCTGCAGTTTTTCAACAATTTCAGCTCACTCTGATGTCGCTCCAATCTGCAGGTCCGTTTGGGCACTCACCTCGTGAGCGGAGAGAAGGTAGCGATCAAGGTCATCGACAAGACGCGGCTCACGGATCCCACCGACAGGAAGCGAGTGGCGCGCGAGATCAAGGTCCTCAAGAAGCTCAATCAGGTGCGGACACGTGCCATCCTCGGAACACCTCGACTCAATCCTTGCACCGCTTTGGCGGAGCTGCCAACGTTCCCCTTTTCGTTTGCAATTCGTTTCAACCGTTGAAAGCAAAGCAGGTCAGAAAAAGGCTACTTTCTTTAAGACCGCGAACTCGGTTTTGTTGTCAATCTTCAGCTCCAGAAGTGCTCTTTTCCTTTGCATTCCGGTGGATCTACCCGACCGCTTCCATTGGTTGGACGACTTCGTTCCGACCGCTCGCTTTCAAAAAGCTTCGATTCCGTCTGACTTCATCAACTCTATGATTGCTGACGTCACCCCCCCGCTTTCCCTCCCAGCAGAGCAACATCATCCGGCTGCTCGAGGTGGGCGAGGCCTCGTCGCGCATCCACGTCATCATGGAGCACGCGAGCGGGGGCACCCTGCTGGACCACGTGCGCAAGAAGAAGCGCCTGCCCGAGCCGGAGGCACGTGACTGCTTACGTCAGATCCTGGTGGGGCTGACGTACTGCCACGCGCAGGGCGTCATCCACCGCGACATCAAGCTGGAGAACCTGCTGCTCACCGCGGACCGCCAGATGAAGATCATCGACTTCGGACTCAGCGCCATCCTGGTGAGACATTTAGAACCGCTTGTTTTCTTCTCCACTCCTTTTTGCACTCCGTTTCCTGTCTTTGTGCTTTCTCTTTTCTATCCGTTCACACTCCGTTTTCTGGTAATCGTGCTGCTTCAAAGTCTCGCAGCTCGCAAAGAAAGTCCGTGAAGCTCGCGCGCTCGTTTTTCCCTCAAACGTCAAGTTCCCGTTCGTTGTCGAAACTGCCCCACTCGAGTTTTCAAGACGATTCCGCCATTGACTCAAAAGTTGTTCTCAGCAGATTCTGTATCCTCCCTTTAAGCGGGTCCTTTTTGTCGATGTGTTTCCAAACCGTCTGTTCAAGTCCTTTCCATCCGCTTTCCTCCAGGTCCCTGGCAAGAAGCTGCGCGTCCACTGCGGCTCCCCCTCATACGCCGCCCCCGAGATCGTCTCCCGCCAGCTTTACGACGGCCCCCCCGTCGACGTATGGAGCCTGGGCGTCGTCTTATTCGCCATGATCACCGGTTACCTCCCGTTCCACGCGAGCGGCTCCAATAAGGACGAGCTGTGCCAGAAGATCATCGCCGGCGTATATAAGACGCCGGACTGGATCTCGGACGAGAGCAAGGACCTGCTGCGCGGCATGCTGACGACCGACCCGCGCCGGCGGCTGACGCTCGAGCAGGTCAGCAAGCTTTTTGGTTTCGTGGGCACTTGTTCATGGTATTGGGCTTTGCCTTTTGTTTCACCTCAAACGAGCTCGAGGGATGAAGCGAGAGCTCTTCTGCGCGAACGAACATTGGATGTACGAATCTCTTGAAAGGAGAACTGGCTTCGCTAGAAGCTTCGCTTTGATAAGCTTCGAAACAGTTGCTGTCCGCACTTCCTTTTACTTAAGCATCCCATTTGCGACCTCAGAAGGAGCCTCTGGCTGACGTCATCTCGCGCTGTTCGCCTCTGCAGGTCGCGGACCACCCCTGGGTCCGCGGCAAGTCCGTGCCGTGCTGGCGACTCCCCGGCCTTCCCACCGAGCTCGAGTGTCGCCCCCCGCTCGACCCGGCGATCCTCAACTGCATCTCGAAGCGCATTGACACCCAGTCCCTGAGCGAGAGCATTCTCCGGGGCGAACACACGTACTTTACCGCCACGTACCACCTTTTGGCCACGCGCGCACAGTCGGATAGACGCCGCGCTTACGGAGAACCGGACCGGCCTCCCCTGGTTGCGTCCTGATTGCTGACTTGGGTTACTTACTGGGTTACTAGGGTTGGTTACGGGGCGGTTACAGTTACTGCCCCACTTCGTTTCAAAGGCCGTTTTCAGCATTGGTCTTGGCGGCTTCCAGTCATTGATAGGTGAAAATTTGATGGCTCCCCGCGGCGCAAAATGAAAACACCATTAGTACGTGGGAGCGAGCTATTGGCCCATGACGGGGAGTCATGGGCGTGAGGAGATCAAGTCGGGTCTTGGTGGTTGATTCGAGAGATTGCAATATTCGACAGCTGGCAACTTGCTGGCCATTCCCCAGGAGCAGAGTCTCTGACGAGACGGTAAACGTGTAACATTATCCTTACAGACGTGTCGTTAAGAAGGTAATAATAAAGCTGGGGTTTGTAGGAAACTAACTGCAGCCGAGTTAGATCTAGGAAATATGTGTAAACCGGATGAGGAGAGATCTCAAAAAATTTAGAATAGCGCTTAGAAATAGCGCGTCACTGCAAGGTCGGCCGCGGCAGCGTACAAACAGCGACTCATTGGGTCGAACACACAGAAGTGTACCAAAGCTGTCCAGCGTAGAAAGGTGGAAGGGCAAGCTCGGAAGTGAATACAAGCCGATCACAATCAGCCCAGTGAAGGTACAGGGATAAGACGGAGAAGACTGAGTCAAAACTAACTGAATGTGGTGGATGTTACTTGTTCTTCAATTTGTCCGAAGTATGGATTCAGCTGAGTGATTGGCGTGCAGCCCCGGTTTTGTGTGCATAGCATGCATGACGAGCTTGCACTACCACTCTGAATCGACGCATACCTGATAAAGAGTCAGGACTGATACTCGGCAGAATCATATCATGCGGACGATGAAGAGTATCATGCTTGCATATGCGTTGCCGCCAGCAAACCTTAATTGTTCATCGACATCAGCGCCCCGAGGGTTCATGCAGTGCCGCCATGCCATGATGCTGGCATAGGCGTACGCGGGACCACACATATATATCCACACAATTGACGTGTACCAATATCCCACATGCATGACCGTCATACTACGGCACGACGCAAATGCATACAGCTAGCAGATTTCCAACTTGGCAATTGGTCCGACCTGGGGTTGACATGCCATGCTGTCTGCATGGGTGCTGCAAGCGCAATGTTGCGTACCGATTGCACGTGCATATATGTGCATGACGTACCATGATCCGACGAGCATGAAGCAGCTACAGCGCGCGCGTATGTATCAGATTTCACTTCCGCAATTGAAGAATTGAATCGCGTTTGTATGAACGCATGGGCTCGCAGAATGCACCGATCGCCCTAGCTCGATCAAAGCCGGCACGTGGCTTCAATTTCGTACGTACTCGATCACTCTTTGTACATCATGCTTTCAAGTGAGACTGCTGAGAACTTAGTCGCTCGCACATGAGATCTTCTTTCAGACCCCTTCAAACAGGGCGGCGGCCAACGTTTTTCGAACGTGGCGCGCATGGGGTTGCCATTGACCCTGTGACTTGTTGCAGAGACCACTCTCGCAGATCGATCTGCGAGGGCTTCGTGAGCCGCCCAGGCTATGAGCTCAACGCAAATCGATTCACATGAGCAGCGGAAGAAACGTTCGTGCTGTCGACGGTCATGATTTGGCAACTCGAGACTACTTCCTCAGCAGTTCCCTTCGAGCGCGCCGCACTTTCGTACGGTCTGATCGACTGGACAAAGCAGGTCTAACTCAACAGCATCGCATGGACTCGGCCGCTCAACTCACAACCCGACGAACTCATCCTCATCATCCTCGAAAATCGAAGCCTTAACTTCTTCCGCCTCTTCCTCTTCCGCACTCTCTTCTGGGGCACCCTCAGCACCAGTCTCATCCTCCTTAACCCCGCCGGCATTATCCCGGTAACCCGGTACGTACTCTTCTTCCGCAAACTCCGCCTCGTCGTCAACCGGGGGGTCGTACCGGTGGAGGAATCGGCGCCACTTTTTGATCTGCCCGTCCCAGCTGCGCTTGCTGCACACCTGGTGAATCCTCGGGGTGGTCGGGTCGCCCTTCTGCCGCTTGGCCCTGCATTTGCAAGAAACTCCATTGCTGGTTGTTCGCTACGTATTGCCTGTCTAGTTGTGTGGGCAATTTGAGCCTATTTGCCCGTCAGATTGTCAGGAGCAGAAACAACGGATGTAGGCGTGTCAACTCATGGCGCGGTTTCCTCTTTGGTTGAAGGCGGAACTGTGACGGTTCACCAGGGCTCGAGCTCGACGGCGCTTCAGGGGAAGGAATGCAAGATCTTTCGGCGAGTGAACGCTGTCTTGTGGTCTGTGCAGTAGAAACTAGAGGGGAATAAAAATAGAGACACGTGGAGGACGCTTCGCCCAAAACGGGTCCTCAGCTCAGAAGAATCTGTGGGATCGGTTCAAGGCTCGAGGAGTCTAATGTATACACTAAGATCTAACCAATTACCCGATCCTTTGGATGCAAACAAAAGCCGGACAACCGCATATCAAAGCAAAGGTAAGCGTCCACGATTAAAAGCGGGATACAATAAGGCCAAAGTGGGCTTTTTGCAACTCTGGGAGTCCGCTTACTTTGGGGTGACCTCGAGGTAACGCTCGTAGCCGAGCGTGTTCTTGCCGAAGTCGATCTGCTTCTGGCGCTGCGCCAGGCGGTGCGCATCCGTCTCGCGCTCCACCTTCTTCTTGAACGCATCCTCTGCTCGACGGGCCGGCAAGAACAGGGTTGGAAGCAGGGGAGAGAAAACGGAACCGTAGAGGACGCTCCGATCTCGACCGGGGATCCGATCAAGCGCGTCCGCAGAAGAAACTTAAGGTGGGGAGTTCCACGTCTTCTGCTTGACGGGTCGGCTTGGGATGTGCTTGGTAGCGGAGGAGATACTAGAGGTTCGGGAAACGGCTAGAAAAATTTAGAAGCATGGAGAAGAAATGTAAGGGTTGCGGATCTCTGTTAACGAGTCTGGAAGAGAGGATAAGCGTGTAAAGTATACTTCGAAGGAGGACGCTGCTTTAGAGATGAGGAATGAGATGCTTCAAAGGTGAAATTATTTGAAGTGAGGACAGGGTAACAGACCAATGCAGTATTCAATCTCCTGTACTGATGAGTGCATGCACATGTTTTGTGGAACGAGCGGGGCTTGACAAACTTGCACCGATTTGTCGTCACTAGAGTGTCGGTTTGGTCGTCACTAGAGTGTCGGTTTGATCATCACTGGCGCGATGGTTGTGCTCCTTTTAAAAGAGTTGAATTGCTGGCTTATACTCAACCAGGCGACTCTTACCAGGGAATCAACGGAACAATGATTCTTACCACAAAGTCGTAATCACCTCTTACGCTGAACAATCTTGCAAAGTATGGCCCAGATACACATGTCAACAGCACCTTCACATGCCTTGTGGAGGTCCCATGATTGCAAAAGGGGTTCAGATGCAGGAACAACACTGCTTGCACATAATCCTCGAAAAAGAAATTCCAAAAATTGGCCCACTCACTGTTTACATCCTCCAGTGCAAACTGGTCTGTAACGTCTACCGCCTCCGCCGCTTTTGCCTTCCACCCAGGCACCCGCGGCGCCTCCGTTCGCTGCCTCTTTTCCTCCCTTCCTTGTGCGCTGGCCGGCCGTTTTACTCCACCCCCCGGGTTTACCTCTCGCCTTTCCAGAGATTGCTTGATCGGAGGCTTTATGTCTGTTTGCGAAGCAGCTTGGACATCTCGAAATGAGAGAGATGATGAACCGTGGTTGTAACCATTTTTGGATCGTTTTGCATCGGATGGCGGCTTGTCACTGGAGGCTCCAGCACGCGAGTCTTCTTGTCGAAATTGGCGTATGTTGCCGCTTTGAGAGGTGGGGTTGGGACCTGTGAGGTTTGAATGGAAGTTTGGTTGGCTTGCTCAAATGGATAAAGGTTGTACGTAAGCTACAGGAACCGGAAGCTCAAAAGCTGCAAGACTCTTCAATGGGGGAAGGAGCCATTAGTGCAGAGTAATCGTGCGATGGCAAAAGACACCGAGCCAGTGTCAGAAAGCTTCCCTGCCGTACTGACAGAGTCGCGTTGTGACAATCAGCAGACCAACACACCTTTCATGGTGGATTCAGTTCGAGATTGGGTACATGTGAAAGCAGGGAGTAATTCCTAGGGAAGCTTTGTGCGAACACTATTGAACCATCATGACTGAGAGCCAAGGAACACGTGAATAACATCCCCTTACCATGCCTCCCTTCAGCGCCGTGCACCAAAACGACCCCGCTCCCGTTCGGCCCCCAGACAAGTGGCCGCACAGCCCTCGGTGCAGCCTGCATCAACTGAGCGCTAACTGGCCGGTGCCAACCGGGAGCGGAACTATATGTCCCTGGAACAGGCGTCGGAAGAATGCCTTCCCGTCCCAGCTGCTGCTGACCAATATCGGCACCACTCACATGCATCGGGGGGTATGGTCGGGGGGCAAATGAACCCCCAGGCCGGAGGCCAAAGCGCGGGCCCAACCCTGCAAGCGTTTGGTCTGCCATCTGGTTCATTCCCAGTCCAAGGGGCTGGTGGTGTTCAGGTGTCTGCTGGTATGGAGTGCGAACAGGCCCGTGGTTTGGCGGACCCGGTTGGTGAGGGAGCGGATGTGAGAAGGCGCCATTAAGACCGAGTTCGGGAGGGCCGGATCTGGTAGTCTGATATGCAAACGTGCCGTGGGGCTGAAAGGGCAGATCTGGAGACCCCTGATGATAAGATGACCAGTCACCACCAGCGATTGACATCCCGATCGGACGGGGAAGAGGTTGATGTGAGGAGGTGCTCTCGCGCCAGTGCTCATTTGGCGGGCGCGCAATCTGTCGGTCCCAAAAGTCTGGCCGCCCCTGCATCATCGCTTGTCTGGAACCAAAAGGAGAAATTCAGATCCTTGAATCAGTCCTACTCAGAGAATGTTATTGCAACATCAATCCACACCTTTACAACACACCTTGTGGCAGACTCTTCTTCTAGTGCTACATATGTCGAGCAATAGACGACGTGTCGATGCTTGGGAGCGCCAAAGCTACTCATTTAGTTTTGTGCTCATAGTATTGCTGCTGATGCCCCCAGCTGCAACTACTTTTCTCATCAACTACCACCATTAGAAGCGCTGCAATCAACAAGTTTGACGCCCTCAACACAGACATAAATGCAAAATGGCGGCTGCTGCTTTCTGTGATGCGGGCGACAACCTCACTAAAAGTTTCAATCCCAACATCTGCCTTCATTCAACTTCAAGCAGCAAGCTTGCTCAAAGCTGCCTACACTGCCACGTGACAGGCAACATAGCAGGGTTCTCAGATTTACGCGCCATTTTGTTGCATCAATGCCATCATGCATTGCATGGGCATTCAAGTGCAGCTGTCCGAGTCCAGCGCCAGTTTTTGTGCGCGCGCGGCTTTTGTATGTTGACGGTTGCTGAGCGGCCTACCGGAAGCTTATCTCTCCTGATCCCTGGGTCAGCTTAACCGTCAGATGCTTGCAAGCTGTTTATCGGACGGCCTTACTTTCCCGGTCGCCATTTGGACCCGGGTCGTTTGCAGTGACGACTCGGGCAAGATCGCTGACCAAATTGGCAGTGATCCCCCAGTGATCCATCATTTGTGGCTCGCCGGGGCCGGGTCCGACTCGTCGGACGAGAAAGAAAGCAACTGCAGGAATTGAAGAACGTTGCAATCACACCATGGCGTGTCCACCTCAGGCTGAAACGTTGCAACGTACGTCCCGTCAAAGTTAGGTATCTTTGTGATACCTAGGTAGGTCGGATCAGAGACAGAGGGGACCTGGCCGGTACAACCGCCCGTGCTGATGCTTGAACGACCCCTGCCGGTTGCAACTTGTGAATCTTGCTCATTTCTTGCTGGAAACCTAGGTAGAGCTGGTCTGCTTGAGTCTTTACGCATGCTTGCATTCTGGTATAATCCTTACGTGCAACTTGGATGGATGCAGGCTGCCGCGACAAATGTGTTCAAAGGGCCAACTTGCACTGCACACCTTTTGGGCACGCCAGCGCCTGGCCTCCACCGAGTCCTTCTGCTCTAGGAATGCTTTCAATTCTTCCAAGCAACAGGTATTTAGCGTCGTAGGGAGGTCGTAGCACCAAACGGACGGCCTGTCTTTATTTCTATTCCCGCCATGCCACTCAGAGTTTCATACCCACTCAACATCCAGCTACTTCTACCGTCTTCCAAGAGCTAGAGCTCTCATCCACTCAGCTACAAGAACCAGAAGCTGCAATGGCCGCCACGTCAGCAAGATCTGGTGCCACTTGCCCCCTTGAACTGCTGCCAGATACATTGCTGAGTCGCATCATCGTCCGTCCGGGAGACCTGCCGGTTAAAGCGGCGTCCGGGAGACCTGCTGAGAGTCCCACTTCTAAAGACCCGGCCGCAGACTTCAAGAAGCTTGCACGGCTGAGGCCGGTGTCGCGACGGTTTAACCAGCTTGCTTTGCAGGTGGAAGGGGTCGTCTGCGTGCTGAATGCAGCCAGGACAATGGACGCACGGCTCCTGTTCTTCCTGCAAGAGGCAGAGGATCTGAGAAGGATGAACCTGATCTGCAAGCGGAAAGGTACTACCCTTATGACCATCTCTGGTGGTCTGCTCGCAGGGGCGCTGAATTCCACTCCAAAGCTGGAACGCTTCCGCCTGACTTATGGTGATCTAGGAAATGAGGCTGACGAGCTGACACAACAGCTGTTCAGGGCTCTGTCTAGGTGCCCTTTGCTCAAGTCCATTGAGCTTGTGCGCTGCAGAGTTCCTATCTGGAGCCCTGTGCGCAACCTGACGCCTTTTCTCCATCTGAAAGCACTGGCCCTGACAAACTCGTTATCGATCACCAGAGCTGCAATGGACCACTTGCTACATCAGGTGGCTCCGGCTTTGGAGAAGCTGACAATCAGAGGACTTTGTGGTGTTGCAAGCTTGAGGGTGGAGTCGCAAACTCTTACTGCTCTTGTGCTTGACAACGCCACATCAAACGAAATATTGACAAAACTGGAAATAGACACGCCACGCTTGAAAAGGCTGCACCTGCCTGACAGCCGGGAGACATGCATCAATGCTCCAGAGTTGTGCAATCTGCACTTCCAACGGGCGCCAGAAGGACCAATTCATGGATCCACGCCCTGGAAGGTGAGAGAACTGAGGCTGTCCAACAC
The DNA here is from genome assembly GCA_000708835.1 of Klebsormidium nitens. Classification (NCBI taxonomy): domain Eukaryota; kingdom Viridiplantae; phylum Streptophyta; class Klebsormidiophyceae; order Klebsormidiales; family Klebsormidiaceae; genus Klebsormidium; species Klebsormidium nitens. The sequence goes on along the minus strand of DF236983.1, from coordinate 73,031 downwards.
GTGGAAAGAGGAGCCCTTTCTCCAGGTGCTACAGCTTTCAAGGGACCTAGAAATACTTGATCTCGAGGATGTGGCATTCGAAAATAGCAACATCGAGAAAGCCGCAGAGATCCTCATGTACCTGCGGAGATTGAAGACATTGGATACGAGCATCAGGCTTTTGGAAGCCCTTGTAGATCAGTCCTCAGAGAGGATCGTGTCGCTGTCGTTTAGGAACCTCTTGAAGCTGGTGGTAGATGCTACTAGTATGGAGGAAGTACATTTCTGCGTCAAGATTGCTGAGGCAAGCCAAGTGCTCACACACTTGAAAATCGACCTGAGAGGTGTAAACGGTCCCCTAGTCAACATGGTAACAAGCTTCCTGAATCTGCAAAAGCGAAAGCCAAGACTTACAATAGTCGTGGAGGAGCCGCGCTTGATAAGCATTGAGAACTCGAACAATTGAGCAATCAGCAGCATTGGAGCAGCTAGTCATGCAATATAAAACAATGCGATTAACACCTGCAGATTTCAGAATTTGTTGCTTCTTCACAGCGCATCAAGAGCCCTAACTCCCATCTTTTCATGCCCGTTGGTCGCTGAATCATGGAGGATATAGCTCGCAGCTTCACAATCTTGTTCTTGACACGAAGTTGATATCTTATCACATATCATGGTACAGTCCTAAGCATGCCACTCACTCTAGCTCCGCGGAAAGTAACAACAATAATGGCACTTTCAGCGATACCTTTCAGTTAGAAAGTACGGTGTTTAGCTACGTTAGGTAGCCCTAATCTCATGCTTGAATAGAATTGCCAGTGCCGGATAGCGTATATAAACATGCATACTGGTTGACGTGATCATGTCGGATCCTCGAGCTTTTAAAATTGTTCAACATAGATCGACATGCGGACGAGCGGTAGCTGCAGACAGTCGATCTGGATAAAAGTTTTCGTCATATCGTTAGCTCCGTCTACGTTAGTATGGATTCTTAAAAGCATAAACCTGTATACTGACCCCAAATAAAAGTCACATTGGAAGTGGACAGTGGTGAGCCACAACGGGAGATACAGGCCCTATTTGGCCGTGCAGTATATCCAACTCCGCGATATCCACCTTAATTAAGTTGCGCGCACATGTTGCTAGGTGGGAACTTGCTACTAAGGAAGCTAGACTGAACATGTTCACATGGCGGACGGGCATGGTTCTCTTGCCATGAATTTCGTGCACGGTGGGTTCAATCGATCGCGATCGATCAAAGGACAAAATGAAGAACCCGCAGGACTCAACGTGCCAAAATTTAAAGGCCGTGCTTGTCAGCCCTGCCTATACCAGCTTGAATTCAGACAATCTGAAGGCTCGCAAACACCAGCCGGGCAGGGCCGCCCGGTAAGATTTGAGGTCGACGAATCCGACTTGTCAGACGATCCACCGAAGAGATAGTACGGCATCATACTTCAAGCCCGCAAAATCCTTAAAAAAGGAAAGATGATTGATAAATCTTGCTTTTAGGCAGCACTTGTGAAGTTTTAGTCCTGTCGATATGAGTTTCAAAAGTACAAGATAGTCTCCCCATGATCGAAGATGGGCTTCCTTCACTGTTTGAACTGCAATCTAAAATCAGTTTGACAGCGGCGAATCTGATCAGACTACCACATGCAAGTAGAAGCTAGTCTGCGTGCACCGTTCTGCGAAACCTGCTTGCTGCCTATCGATCTTATTAAAAGGCCTGGTCTCTCGGGTCGTGCACTCGAGAAATGAAACCTTTGTTCAAGCAGACTGCTTGCTTATCTTTGCCTTGTGTCTATCTTTACCGCTTGTTGTGCTTAATGAACACAAGGGCCAGGTATGCGGCGAGTCGGAACGCCAGAATAAATACGATCAACACGCCCATGTCTCGGAACCTCTGGCCGTAGTCGAGGCTCTGGCGGGAGGTCAGACTGTTCCAGACGATGACGTTGCCCTGATCCGTGATCCGCGGGCACGTGCAGGCGGGGCAGACGGCAGGGTTGTTGTTGCACCCGGCGATCGAGCACTCGGGCGTGGAGGTGTCGCAGTGAAATGCAACCGAGAGGAGGCCGTTTAAGGTGTATGCCTGCGAGGGTAGAATTGCGGAGATTCAAAGGATTTACAAGATCGACCCGATGACTGAGCTGCCCTCTAAAGCGTGAGCTCCCCCGGCGAAGAAGAACGTGGAGAGAGAAGGCCGAGACAGAGGGAAGGGTAACGAAATAAAGACTTAGTTATTGAAGCAACGCGCGCTTCCAGCCCTGAGTGACGGCTCCAGAAGACGCAGGACAGCGTCGTGGACCTTGCAAACGGCACCCTTGGAAAGGGACTTCGCGGTTCGGTGGGCTAACTTCGGAAGAGAGTGGCCCGAGTTTACGGTCAGAGAGCTGGCAAGTCCGCGCTCGAAGAGCACCTGGGGATGATAGGTCGTCGAGGGGGTAAAATCAAACTGGATTGCATATGTGACTGGATGGGTAAAGGACCGGAATCGCCCGCCAGGCTCGGACCTCTCTTTTTTTTGACGCTGAACAAGTCTTCATCAGGTGAGACGATGTGAGCAGAAGCTATTGACTTTTTGTTATCAGAGTTGCGTCCAACGCTCTGGGGGTAGTATGAGTCGGGGCTTACCGTTGGACTGAGATAGTAGAGCCAGCGCCAGAAGACCGGGATCTTGTTCTTGGGGATCATGAAACCGGAGACGATGTTCCTGCATCAGAGAAGGATACCCGTAAGCTACGGGCAGCAAGCGAGACGAAAACCAAGAAGCATACAGCTCCAGTCAACTAGACCAACGGCAGCAAAAACGGGGCAAAGTCTCGAGAAGGAAAATTCAGCATGCCCTAGATGAACTCCGCACAAGTTGGCGTATGAGTCTTACCAGACGTTGATAACGAGGGGAATGATGATAGAGGCCGTCTGCAGACAAAAACAGGAAAAGAGAGTCAGAGTGCCTCCCTGGTGTACATCACTGCAACGACGTGGTCCGTGAGCGTTTGAAAAGACTCGCAAGTCCGGCGGACTCTGCAACTGTCGATATTCTATTGTTCGAGCCGAGTGGAAGGATTGCCGACGCCTCAAGTTCTAAACAATCAAAATCAGGAAGCCTCAGGACAACGAGATTATTGCTCAAACGAAGAACCTACAGACCGATTGCAATAACTCTTTTCTTCAACGGTTGCGACACACTTCCAACCAAGGAATCCAACAACGATGGCTATGTTGCATCAGCAAGGTCTGCTTTCATGTTCGTCAAACCCTTTCATCCGCAAGCATTTAAACCTCAGACGCGAAGCCCAGTGCTCCCAACCACCATCACGAGTGGCTGACACGGCCTTCACAAACCGAAAAGTGGGACACTCACGAACCAGATCTCACGTAACCCGACGACCTAACTTCGGCATTGGGCGTGGCGTGCGCGAGCAGGAATGTGAGAGTGTGATGGACGCTCCTCGTATCAGCAAAGAGGAAAACGGAGTAGCAACCCGAAGGGAACCCACTTCTTGAACCGCTTTTTCGATGACCCGGAAGCCTCACCTCAACATTTGGCGTGGCGTGCGCGAGCATGAGGGGCGAAGCAAATAATGGACGCTGCGGACTGACAAAGAGATCTCCAACCGAAACAGAACCCAGTTAACCCGGGAAATGGTAAACCGAAATTCTTACCTTTACATTTGCTGGCGTGTGCGAGCAGGAGGCCGAAGGCGGGAATCGACGCTGCGTATTAAGAAAGAGGAGCAAGAATTCACCGACTAAAAAAAACCGACTTCTCAACCCGCTTTGCACCGTAATCCAAAACTCTCACCTCCGCATTTGGAGTGGCATGTGCGAGCATGAGTCCAAAGAAGGTGATGGACGCTGCGTATTCGAAGAAGAGGAACCAGAAGGCGAAGAAGTCGGAGGCGCTGTTCATGGCCACGTCGACCATGCTCATGGCGATGGCGCAGAAGATAAGCGTGGACAACGCCAGGTACGGAATCTGCAAAAATGGGTTGAAAAGGGTTTGCAATTAACAAGGGTTTAACCTTAACCATGTTGTGCTCCCCGTGCGGATAAAAGCAAGGTCTTGATCCTGCCAGCGACTGACTTCGCGCACTGAGACTGGGGGGTTCTGTAGGTTGGTTCTGATTTGAAATCTGGCAGATGGGCTTACGTAAGCAGCGTTGCTTTGGAGCAGAGGGGTAATTGAAGGGTTACCTTTGTGTGGCCAGCATTGTTGCGTTCAGGCGGGTGCAAAATGCTTTGTCAAAGAAGAGGACGATAAGATGCATCTTCAGAATGTTTGCATGCTTCGAAGCGAGATTTGGATGCTCGAGATTGAATCCTGAGCTGCCTAGCAAAAGTCTTGAGGCGCTGTGCTCGCAAAACGATCGACGTACTGACGGAGCATTCATTCACACCACTTGACAAGAGCGGCGAGAAGCGCAAACGCACAGGTAACAAGAACAAAGGAACTCTTGGCGCGAACTCTGGCTCCTCAACCCGTTCCAATGAAGAAGGGTTTAACAATCCGAGTCGCAAATATCTTTCACATTCCGTAGGGCTACAAAGAAACTCGAAGTCGAGTCCCCACCTCAGCGAGGCCCCACGAGATGCTGTAGAGCGCGCTGGGGTACATTTGTGCGGCCTTCTCGCGGTAAAACAGCGGCCGCTCCGCGTTCACTTGCGGAATGACGTTGTTGGCGTTGATGATCTGGCAAAGGGGAGCGACACAACAACCAGTGAGCATGCCGCAGACTAAAGTGTGTCCTTCCTCCTGTTCGTTGCGCTGTCTTTCAGGTAAGGGCAGTCCATCTTTGCAACCGTTTGAATCTCGAACTTGCGCGCGGAAGGGAGCGGGAACGATGCACTTGCTTTGAGGTGGCAGATCGAACGATCTAACATCCTCAAGGACAGGAGGCTCGCCGCTCGACCGCACGCCGCTCGACCGCGCTCGAGCTTTGAAAATGACCACATCAACAATATGAGACAAATGGCATACGCATCAAATGTAAAGCACGCCAATACGCAGGGCGGCTCCTGTGCGCGATTTCGGCTGAAGACCCCGGTATGGGATCGATTTTGAAGGGCACTGCACGAAAGGAGATAAGAGAGGGATCCCCCTCACCGAGTAGAAGACGACGGAGATGTAGATCATGCCGGTGCGCGAGGCGACGCCCGCCACGGTGTCGTACTTGACCAGCCAGAAGATGCTGCCCAGCAACACGCCAAGGATGATCGCGAACATGATGCGGCCGAAGCTCTGCGGGAAATAGGAAAATGAACGAGTTTAGGGTTTGAACTTTAGAAGAGAGTTAGCGATTTGAAACAGGTATTGATGCTTTTCAGCGACCCGCCCAAGATGAACGCAAACTTGATGCGGCCGAAGTTCTGCGGGAATGAGAAGCAACAGGACCGAATAGTCCCTGTGAACCTGTTCTCGAGTGGTTTTGATGGATTTCGTTGAGACTCGGTGGTTACAAGTGGAAGAAACTACTGCCCAGCATGACAACTAGTGCATTCAGTACGAACCTGCTCTCGAATTCTGTATCCATTAGGAACAAACTTCACGCATAATTCACTGATTGAAAATTGAAGCCATTAATAGAGGTCGCGGCGCTTATGTAGCTGACGTTACCCAATAGTTGGTCTGCGTGCGCAGCCGACTCTGATGAGAAAGTGACCCTACACAAAGTCGAGGCGAGAAAGAGCGGCCCTACCGAAACTAGGGGCGCGAGAGAAAGCGGTGCTCACGTAGCTGACGTTGCGCCAGTAGGTGGTCTGCATGCGCAGCAGCACCTGGCGCGCGATGAGGCCCCACTCCGCCGCGTAGCCCTTCTCCGTGATGTTGGGGCCAGCCTTCCCGGCGGACCACCGCAGCTGCTCCAGCTCCTCGTAGTTCAACTCGGCCAACTCGCTGCAGAACGGGGGGACATGACGTCAGCACAGAGTTACTTAGAGAGACGTCAGCACGCCAATCTGGATGTGACATGGCATGCATCACGCGAATCAATGTCAGAGTCGCCCTTTGGAAGCATTGTCAGCGAAAAGCCATGGCGGCAGCTTGACAACCCACGAGCCCAAAGATCAGAGTAGGAGTAGGCTCGGGCGTTGGTACTCCGGCAGGCTTGCGTCAGCATGAGCTCTCGGAGTGCCCAAAAAGCGGCTCGAGATGTGGCATCTTTGACGTGTCACGCCCGTCAAGCCCGCTTCGTCAGCGAACTGCTGCATAACCAGTGGATACCATAACAACGACCGACACGGGGTGCACGTCATTTTTGCTGAGTACATCAGGGCCGCTACTATAGATGCGCATTACCTGTTTTTGAAATCGAGCGCAAAGTCGCGCAGCGCGTCGTGGCCGATGCCGGCGCCGATGACCTCCAGCATGTACGTGGCCGGGTTCTGGTGGTCGCCGCACTTGGGCACGCCGGGCAGCGACTCAAAGTACGCCTGCGGGGAATTGCGGCGACGTGGTGAGCTAGCATATATTCAAAATAGGTTCCGGATCACACGGAAGGTGGCACTAGACGTGCTGCGGTCCTTCTGCTCTTTCCGTTGTTGAGGTTCCGGTTTAGCGGCTCGGTTCCGAGCTTCCTGGCTTGTATAAAGGACTTGCAAGGCCTGCACCAGTGTCAAATAGAGTACGCTAACCCAACCTTCGAATGAGCTCTACTCATATGCGAAACGCGCCGCTCCTGAAATTAGACTGCTCCTCAACCTCGACCATTCCTGCTTTTAGCGACCGACTGTGTTATAGCTCCTAACGGAGTATTCTCGCGAGGAGCTCTTCAATATGTATATGTTGCGCAGGGACGAAAGTGCCGTTGACTCTCTCCCAACAGAAAAGCACCGTCAGTCTGTCCTCTCACCAGCAGGTTCTTGCTCTCAAAGCCCAACTCCCCAAAGAAAGCGACTTCCCCTCCCCGCTTGAGAAGCAGCAGATTGTCGAAGGCCAGGAACAGGCGACGGCTCGGCTGGTGAATGGTGCAGATAACGCTGCGCCCAGTCGAGACGATGTTCTGGATCCCCGTGATGACCCGCTGCGCGGCGCGGCTGTCCAACCCCGACGTGGGCTCATCTGCAAGGGTTTGATTTAAAGCTTACCGCTGGTCTGATGAAGTTTGGCGAAGGCTTGGCTAAGGCCCTCCTTGACTCTGTCAAATTGGCACGAGACCGGTGACCGCTGATTTCTGTGAAGAGGCAGGCTGAATGACCTTCCAACAAAATCTGAGCAACTTTGGCTTCAAAGGTAAATGGTCGAGTAAGACGAATACACAAAGATTGGTTGAGAATCGGGATAAGCAAGGCAATCACCATTATTTGCAAGTCGACTATCTGGAGACGAAAGCAGTCTACCAAGAACCTTTTTCCGGATCGCGGACATCTGGATTCCAGGCACCGACACAGCCTATCATGCGGTGAAGGCAGTGTAAAGAGATTCTGATGTTGGGTGTCCGTCATCGCAATGTCGGATTGTTCAGAAGCTTCTGCCATCTGATGCAAGCTGTAAGCTAAGAGTAAGGTCTTACCGAGGAAAAGGACGGAAGGGTTCGATACCTGCAAGACAAAGCGCCAACTCGTCAGTCTTCCCACCGGTCTCAGGTCAGAGCCTCTTCTCACAGGTCCTTCTTTACGAGCGAAAGTACACCCGTAACCTCACCCACGATATGTTACCCCTGGAGGCAAGTGATTCTACCTCCTTGGACTTCATGTCTGCTTCATTCCACTCCAATACGCGTTGCAAAATTCCAATTACCACGCTCATACTGCTACCTCTACTCCGCCCATGCAACCAACGACAGGCCGCCACGTGTCCTCACCAGCTCCACGCCGATGGTGAGCCGCTTGGCCTGCTCGACGCTGAGCCCCCCCGATCCGATGAAGCCCACCAGATCGTTCGCCTGGGGCCACAGCTCCAGCAGGTCCATCACTTCCTTGACGAACTGGATGCGCTGCGCGGGGGTGGTGGTGCGCGGCAGCCGCAGGTGCGCGCTGAAGAGGAGCGACTCGTACACTGTCGCGTACGGCGTGTGGATGTCGTTCTGCTCGCAGTAACTGGACACACAGTTTTCAGGGGTTTAGCGCTTTTAGGTCTGTGAGTTCAATGTGAAACTTAGACATGGGCGAGGCGTGAGGAAGGCTTAGCTTTCAACATGGTCGGTTAAGGCGTGTGGATGTCGTTCTGCTCGCAATAATTGAAATCAAACAGGGTGGTAAGGTTAGGGTTTCAGGGGTTTTGGGTTAGGGCATAAAAGGACGAGTTGTGGGGTTCGAGACAAGAGCGGATGGTGCGTGGATGTCGTTCTGCTTGCGGTGGCTGGGGAGAAAGTTCGCAGGATTAGGGTGTCAGGGTTAGGGTCTTAAAGTTCTGCAAACACTGGGTTTTCGGCATAAGGGACTGAGTTGTGGGTTAGGATGAAGCTTTGAGACGGAAGCGGACGGTGTGAGGATGTCGTTCTGCTCGCAGTAACTGAAAAACAGCAGATTTTGAGGATTAAAAGAATTGCTAAAACTGGAATTACGCTTTCAGGGCACGAAAAGAGCGATTTGTGAAAGCAGTAAAGGGACTTCGAACGGTGCGTATGGCGTGTGGATGTCGTTCTGCTTGCAGTACCTCTTGGGAAGGTCGCAGGATCAGGAATCTTGATTCTACGGATTACAGATAACAGGTTACGGTCATGGTTACGATTTTGAGTATGGGTCACGAGTCACGGGGTTACGAATAACGGGCTTTTGGACCGAAGCATAAAGAACTGGATCCTACTTTAAGGTGGGCTTTGAGATGGAAGTGGATATGATGGAAACGGCAATCTGCAGTAGCCGAAGAGAAGGGGGAGTTTCCATAAGCTCAGACATATTTGCATTCCGACTGGGAAACTGAAGGAGGCCGGCGTTCTAATTCCCAAAGAACGCGTTCGCAACAGAATACAGCGGACAAGTTTGAGAGGTGCCGACGAGTGAGCACTCCTGTAAAAAACGATCCCCCGGTGACCTTACCCCATCACCCGGGCGAACGTCTCCTGCACTTTCGGGTAGCCGTTAATCAGGATGTCCCCCCGGATCCGCCCGGTTGTCTTCCGCCCGGCCAGCACGTCCAGCAGAGTCGTCTTGCCCGCCCCCGAGCTGCCCATGAGCGCCGTCATGGTGCCCGGTTTTGCGTAACCAGACACGTAGTTAAGCAGCACGCGAGGCTCGGACGCGCCCGGGACGTCGATCTGGACAACCGGGGCGAAGAGATCAGTGCGAGAGCCGTTGGCTTGAAGGAGAATCGCAGAGTATGTCAAACCTGGCCGCCTCGATGCAGTCTGCAGACAGCCGTCAAAGCCTTCGGCCGAGGGGAGCGTTGGAGTGGATTCAATGGACAGGGGGAGCCTAAGTACGAAAACGCTCATCAATGATAGACAACTCCTCAAACTCGCGGGCACCCCCCAAGATCCAGGGATGAGGCTGGTCGCACTTGCTGCCTCCTTACGTTTGGAGGGGTTCACAGTCGAGCACAGAGCCACCGATACCTTTGTGCTGTTTACGAGTTTTCTCTTCTCCGCCGCGCCTCCATCTTTGGTTACCTGGCCAAGATTTGTCAAGAATTTGTCAGAATTTGCAGCCAAGGGTCGGAGAGTTACCTCGTACACGATGTCGTGGAAGGAGAGCGTAATGGGCAGGAACGCCAGCCCGGAGGACTTCACCGGGGACTTGGCCCCGGCAGGCAGTTCGCCCAGCTCCACATCACCGCCGTTGCTCACTTCGATCTCCCGACCGTTTGTAGCGCCGTTGGCGCCATTGCCAGAGTGCACTGTCGAAGCAGTCGGGGCGGCTTCGATGGCTTCGGGGGCGGCCTCGTTTGCATCACCATCTTCTTTTGCCGGGAGGGTGCGAGCGCGGGGGGGTTCTTCTGGTCGGGGAACCTGCAAACGAGAATTTACGCGGAGAGTTGAATCAGTTGACGTACGATGCCGCTCGCTCTATTTCCTCAATCTGCTAAAAACTAGGTCCGCCTGCGATAAGGAAGTAAAGCTGGACAGAGCAGAAGCCTTCTCGTGCCTTCGCATGAGCTACCATAGCGGCTAGTAGTACTTCCAAGCGGCTTCAGTTGGGTGGTGCAAAGCAGAAGCGCCTGTATCAATCTCCGAAGGTTTGAGATTGTGCGCTATTCTCTTCGAAAGGGCCCTTGAATTGCTGCTAGCGTTAAAACGTCGGAGTATTTGAACGTCGAGCGTCAAAGCCCTGCCAAACCCTCGAGCACAATGAGCCCACCTGACTTTCTCCATGGCAATGAAGGTGAGGATCGTGAAGAAGACGTAGAACGCGAACAGCACGCCGATGCCCAGCCAGACTTGGCCGAAACCTTTGGGGAACTTGTAGATTGCCAAGTACGCTTCCGCAACACTCGTGTCCGGCTTGCCGCGGCAGAAAGAAGCGGTTGCCAGGTCGACACGTGGATCGCTGCAGGGGTAGTCGTAGGTACCCGAGAGAAATTCGTTGAGGACGATCGACGTGTAGGCGTACTGCAGCGGGTTGATGTAGTAGAACCAGATCCTGGGGGTGGGAAATACGATGGAGAAAAAGACGTCAGCAGCGACGTCAGCTCCGCGGGTTCCTGCGGTACTGGGGTGCAGTCAGGCAAGCCAGTGTCTGAAAGACAGGCAGCTGAAACAATCTGGATTAGCAATGCAGGCACCATGGCATCTTCCCTCTTTCGCGTGTTGAATAGTCCAAAAACTTCGTGACTGCTCATTGTTAGGGCATTCAACGCGTTTTGATCAGGAGGGAAGCGGGAGAATCAAAAAGAAAAACGAAAGGAAGAAAGTAAAGGAGAAAAGAAAGGAAAAACAAAAACAGAAAGAAACGAGCTGGGACTCACCACCATGGGGGGATCTTGTTCTTTACGATGAGGAAGCCCGAGAAGAGCAAGAGCAGGATGACGAACAGACCTGAGCACAATCAAAGAAAAGGAATTGTAAAAAGACGAAAAAGGACCCCGACACGGCAAGGGACTTAAAAGTTCTGAGTTGTACCGGATGCAACCGGACTAGGAGTTCAAACACAAGATAGGCTGGAGATTCTACGACTTCAACTTGACAGTCTACAGTGTCGGACTTATAGCTGAATCCTTACGCTAGAAGATTGAACGAGACGTGTCAAAGGGTTGATTCCGCTCCCGACGGAGTTCCGGCTAGGGCCTGGCGGACAATTTCTGGCCGTTAGATGAGCCCATGACCCTGCTCATACGCAAGCGCTGGCTCTGCATACGCTGACGGGCATCCCATGTGACCTTCTAAACGCACTGCGTATGGCCGTCGAGACGCGAATCTATGCAATTCAACGCGATCAGGATCCCCTTTAGACGCATGGACGACTATCTCGACGCGGTAGAACACATCCGATCAGAATCAGAATGCCACCGTTAAGACGCACAAGTTACCGCTCGCAAACAAAGACACTGACGCGCATTATCCTCGTTCGAGCACAAGGTCACCGTCCGATGCAGCACATTGCCCCTGAAATCCACAATCAGCTCTGCGAGGCAGAAATGCACCGTTCAAACACACACAAGATCGTGTTCGGACGCACAGAGCTACGTGAGAAGCTGTTCGGACGCCCACCTGCGAGGCCGCCCGCGGCTTCTCTGGACGGCGAGATGGCGGCGAGAAGGCGCACGAGCGCGGAGCCGAAGAGCGCGGCCACGAACACGATGAGCAGGAAGATGAAGAAGTGCGCGCCATTCGTCTCCAGGCTCAGGCCAGTCAAGAAGTACAGCAACGGGCAGTACACGATAATCTGCAAAACATTCAAAGTATGTCCAATTTCTGGAGGGTTGTAGAGCGTCAAGATTTCGGACTTCTAAGTATTCAGAGTCGCCAAAGTGGACCGGCATTGTCAAAGCGTTAGTGGCACTTCTTCTGCCTGATGATGCGGTGAGGGCTGTCGAAGCGTGGTCAGATAACGGGGCATGCTCCAAATATGTGAGACTTGCTGACTTTTGAGGTTACGTTGATTCGCCCTGGTGTAGTGATACTGTTCTGCAGGGGACGTGCTGCTGCTGGTGAGCCCTCATCCATAAACTCCTCCAACAAACAGGCACGAGCTGACTGTCACGTCCCCCAGCTAAATAGGATTTCACAAAGGCTCACAAGAACGCTATCCAACCGATCATCGAAGCCGAAAGCAGCAAGAACCAAGGAGGTCATCCGGTTGACTTGAAGCCACGTCCTTCCTTGGCTGACTCAAGACAATAGTTTGGACGCCTCACCTCCATGAAGCTGAACGGGATGCCCGCAATCACGAGCGCCATAGCGTATGCCTTGGCTCGGAAGAAGCGGGCGTCGTGGTGCTTGTAGAACACCTGCGAAACCTCAGATTTAGTATGCCGTGGCAATGAAGATAATACCGGTGGATACCAGGGCTATCTTTTGCTTTCGCCAGAGACGCAGTCTGCTCAACGTTCAAGGCCGTTTGTCATCATGGACTTGTTCCAAAGGGCAGTGGAACAAAGTTTCCGAGCGCTTTGTATTGTGTAGCGGGATACAAAAGTCGGAGCCCAGACAGGCTGGTCGTGTCCCGACTCTCCGCCATCTTGAAAGGATGGATGCGTTGAGCACAAGTCCATTTCACTTTCTTCCGTTCAGCACCAGACCGTTCCGTTCCCTTCCGTTCCCAGCTCACCACTCGCTCGTCAATCTGGCTGGGGATCTGCGCCATAGCGCCGAGCGCCATTGCCAGCACGGCGATGAAAGAGATCGACTTGCGCAGGTCCATGTCCGTCTGCGTCGGATTCTTGGAGATCTGGTAAAACACCGTGCCCGTGAACGTGCCCAGCACCAACACCTGCGGGGGAAGCCTAGCGGGTTTGACGGGGCAATGGCAGACAGTAGTGCTTTTAGAAACGTGTTGATATAAGGCTTGATGAGGGGGAAGGTGAGGATATCAATCTGCTTGGAAGACGTCCAGTAATAGAAGGTTACCACCAAGATGGCAGAATGACGAGGGGGATTGTTGGAGTGCTTGACGATGAATGGCTTTATCCTCCCTTGTCGCTTGTCTAGAGAAGTCACTACAACAGTAAAGTGCTCCTATCACATATTATCGATGCGGACAAGAGCAGACAATCTCGGCGAATTTCGCACAACAACACGACTGAAAGCGTCACATGGTGGCCCCGTCCGAAAATGTTTGAGCCTCTCAACATATTCCCCTGATCAGTTTCTTCTCTCAGTTTCTTATCTTCCTCTATATGACCCAAATTCCGCAGCCAACGCTTCGGTGCCCGTACCTGGAAGAGCCTGGCGTAGAGGAAGACGGTGTTGCGAATGGCGACCTTGAACTGGCGGCGGAAGACGGTCTTGGTGTTCTCCCAGACTGGCTGCACGAACTCCCGGGACAGGAAGGTCGCCCACTCGGAGCCCACCTCCTGGACACGGAAAGGCACATATGGAGCAGTCAGAAAATTGGAATTGCAGACTCATTAACGGGCTCCCATTGAGACGTTCCGATTGGAAGGCTTGATTCACGGTGTATGGTTCCGGCGGACGAGAGAATTTTGAGTCGCTCAAAGTTACTCAGTTACGTGTCTCTTGTTTTTCGTTCAGAAAACAGGGATTCGGCCCAGTCGAGAATTCCAGAATCTAGACTGTTTGGCGTCCTATTAGAGGGGAGTCAGCGAGGCTTGGACGAAGCTGGACCAAGCGAGCCACCAGTCGGTTTATCGAACTTGCCAAGGACGGGTCCGCTTAGTAGGGGTGTTAGCATGGGTTGAGGTGCGGAGCAGGTCATATTGTGCTTGGTTGTTTAGCGTCGTTGAGCTCGTAACGACAATCACCACTGAGGTTGATGGTGACGTCATTGCACGCTTACCTTATTGACCGGCCGCTGCACCTGCAGCCGCACGGGGTCCATCGACGCCTCGAGGAGCCCCTCCACTGCGGACGCAGTCCGGACGTCCGAGTCTTTGAGCGCCAGATACTCCAGGCTGCCGGACGGTCCGGAGACGGCGGTCACGGCGTCCCCGGGCTGGGCCTTGTCCGTGCTGACGACAGAAGCGGCGGCCAGGCTGCCGGAGGGGTCCAAGGAGGCGATGACGGGAAGAGCAGCTGGGCGAAGAAATGAGACAGGTTCTTCTTCCTGTTTGAATGGTTGTTTATTCATGCAAAGACTTTGCCTTGAATTCAATTCTGAGGATCTAGAGTAAGATCGGGGTTGCCGATCAGATGGCAGCACGCTCTGCTCTAAGAATCAGGACTGGCATACCCACATGGCCACGCGAATCTTGAATGATTGAGAAGCAGAGCAAGTGAAGGGCCGGATGATCTTCAAGTTGCGCCTGGTCCTAGAAAGAGAGGTTGAAGCAATTCCGAGGCATTTGAGCGGCACACTTGAGCGCCAAGCCGGAATACACGTGAAGCAGGGCAATCCGCATTCAAAAGAGCAGAAACTGTTTGAACAGTCCAACGTCGAAGAGATGAATCGGCGGGAAAACTCTAAAAGCACCATCCGAATCAAGTAAAGTTTCCTTTTGTGAGCCGTCAAAGATTCAACCGAGTGAAGACCACTTGGCGTCTCTGTTTCTTTTTGGTGCCACCTCAACAGCTCAATGGCCGTCACTTCCGCTTGGCACTCGCATAACACGCATCTCTTTGATGCGCGCAAAGATCGCAGGGGCTTATGCACTCACCGGGCACTTTCCCGTCCTCGAGGAGCAGCCCCAGCGGCTTGGCTCCAAACAGCCCGATCTCGCGGTTCAGCTCGGGGCTCTCCACCACCCGCTGCACCTCTGCGAACGGCTCGCTGGCCTTGTAGGCCGCCGCAAAGCCGAGGCTGTCGAGCGCTCGGAAACCGGAGCGCAAAAAGATGCGCCCCGCCTCGGTGGTCACTTCTTGGAGGAAGTCGGCGACATCGACGTGCTTTGGCTTGAAGTAACTGCAAGGCACAGGGCACGTCATCAACAGTATAGGAAAAACTGCAAGTTGTAACGTTCAGAAGAGGACTCTTGGACATTGGGCTTGAAGCAGCTATGAAGAAGAGGTCAGAACGGCTAGTGACCATGAAAAGTATTCTGAGTAGGCTGGTGATTGGCACTATTCTGCTTTACAACGTACTTAGGCTCAGGCTCTTGACTACGAAGCCTGAGAGTCGAGGAACCTGAAAGCCCACAAGCCTTCACCGGGACCGATATCAAAGGCTTCTAAAGCCAGAGCCTCTGGTTATAAGCTCGAATACTATGACCTTGAAGTCTGCCACAAAGGTGCAACTTGAGAAGACCGGGTAGCCACACAAGCCCCGACATAATTAAACCACCGTGCCAAAGAGCTGGCGATACCCGAGCTCCGGATGGGACAGATCGTTCGAGCCACCTGCCTATAGTCCGCTTCTTTACAACTAAGAATGCCCAAGCTTTGAGGACAGAACCATACATATGAAGTCCCTGCCACGCAAAGAAATTGAACGGGGCGGCTCACCCCAGCTTTGCGAAGTAGGGCAGGACGTCCTCGCGCGGCCCCTGGTAGACAATCCGCCCCTCGTCGAGGAGCACGAGGCGGTCGAAGAGGTCGAACACCTCGGGGGACGGCTGCAGCAGCGAGAACAGGTTGGTCGTCTGGGACGTGCGCGCGAGCGTGCGGATCGCCGACACGATGTCGTACCTGTACCAGAAGAGCTGGCGAAGTTATGGGCGGATTGTGCGGAAAAGGGCGGAACTCGCAGGAATGGGCGGAACTCGTTGAAAAGGGGGGAGTGGGCAGAAACCCAAGAATCAAAACCCGAAGGCGCTGGAAGCTGGAAGTGAGTAGAGAAGAGGAAGATTGTGCCGTCGGCTGACTCAATTCCGAGCAAGATTCGGGGCAAGTCTAGAATGCAGACTCTGCGGAATGGCCACTCTTCGCCCGGACCATCCGAAAACGGGGCAGAGTGGTGACCTGAATCTCTGGCAAATGTTGGCAAACTAATGGTTGGTCGTGTCTGCAAGTGGGCGCATGGCAATTACAGGCCCAAACCCAACGAGTCCAGAGCCGCTGTTTAGCTCACCACCTGCGGTGCTAGGCTGCAGCAATTGCAAAGCCAAAAGCCGAGTCCTTTTGCAAAAGAAGATGCTATCCAGGAAACGCGGCGCGCTTACGTGGCCGAGCTGTCGAGCCCCGTGCTGATCTCATCGAAGAGGAAGACGACGTATGTCCCGCACAGCATCTCGGCAGTCGTCACGCGGTGGCGCTCCCCGCCGCTCACGCCCCGCCGGACGCGGTCGCCGATCGGGGTGTCGCCGGCGCGACCCAGGCCCATCAGGTTAAGGATAACCTGCTCAAAAAATGGGAGTCTTTTCAGCAAGCGGAACCCTAGGTTTGCGGGATAGGAACTAAAAGTGTGACGTCGTCACGGTATAGAAGCGTTGGAGGAAAGGAGCATAGGTTTGTACGCTCCCCTTCTGTATTGAAAGAGCTAGCCACATGCGATAACAAGCAAGTTAGGAAGTGGTCCGCTACCCATGCAATGTAGGAATGCATCCCAGAGTTACAATGCAAATGTTCCAGAAGCCATGCGTCTCAGAAAATTGAGCAACTGTTCCAAACGCAGCCGCAGCGCTACGAACGATCTCATCAGTCTGGTGTCCGCTATCTATATCTTTCTCCATCTTCGTGCGGAATAGGTCCTCAGTGAGCTAATTCGTACGAAACAGAACGTAACTAAGCCCATAATGTGTGCACTCACCTCGGTTTTCAAGTGCTTCCCCCACGGCCCCGCCAACTTGGAAAAGGTACTGCCGGTGGCTCTCGTCCGTCACCAGCGTGTCCGTCGTGCAGTCGCGCGCAAAGTCGCACGTCTCGCGCACCGTCAGCGTCGGCAGGTGCTTGTCCGTCTGCCGAGAAAGAATTGGGTTTAGTTCTTTCCAAGAACGTACGTCCAAGGTCTCGGGTTTATAAGGTTGGAAGAAAGGTATGCTTTCCCTTAAGAGTCTTTCTAGATCTAAACATCCAGGGAATCTCGACGATTTGCACTGACTATATTAGACGAAATAGCAGCAAGCTTGGGAGCGGTCCAGGAGCGGTCCTCGCTACGTTTATTTGCGAAGGTTAGTCTGGAAACTCCAAAAAGGAGATCGAAACAAGAGTATCACCCTCGGGGCAGTTCTTTGAGCAAATGATCTTGGCGAGCAGGCAGGGTTTCAGCAATCTCAATCGTTCGGATTTGGGTGCCAAAGACCTAATGAAATGAGACCAAAACCTGTCGGAAAGATACTTGTCAAGCCACCGAAAGGAACGAAGAAAGAGGAATCGCGGCTATGCAGGTTTGACTAGACCCACCTGGCCGATGTACGTGGCTAGCCGTCGGTATTGCGTCTCCGCGACCGGCTGGTGGTTATACGTCACCTCTCCCGTCAGCTTTGTCGTCTTGTCCGTCCAAGCTCGCCCGGCCAAGACCTGCGAAAAGCGTTGCAAGTTTTTTTTGGTTTGTCTACTGCTTTTCGGCACGTCTTTGCAAGGTTCTAAGTGTGAATTTTAGCCAGACGAATGTCTAAGTAGGAGACCTGCTCACTATTAGGAGACAGGCATCACGGGACGTTCGATAACAGGGTCATGATCATTGACAGTGTCCGTCTAAAAGCATCTGCATGTGCCAAAAAGAATCTTCGACGCTCAGTCGCACTCGACTCTTTCCGGTGGGGAGCCTCACAATTGCGACATTTGGGAAGTTCCGACGGTTTTAGCTCACGCTGCAGAAGCTCTCCAAACACGCTCCGAGGCTCGCTTAAGACGGCCAGTGCCAGAATGTAGAACCACGAGTATTGTATCGCGTCCTCACCTGATGGAAGCTGGACTTGCCGCACCCCGGGGGCCCCAGCACCAGCGTCAGCGTGCCAGGCATCAGGTAGCCCGTGCAGTCGTCCTGCACATGATCCGGAAAGAAGGGTTGACGTCTTCGGGAAGCAAATCGAGATTTGGAGTTTTTGCAGGTCGGAAGGACCGGGGGGCTTGACGTCTTTCACAGTCTGCTTCCACGGCGCAGCGCCTGAGCTTTGGCCTGCAAGATAAGCCGTTTCGAAACCCAAAGGATCTGATTTTCGAGAAATGGAAAGAAAGCATACGTTTCATAATCTAGCCAGCAGATTGACACTCCCTGCAAACCGACCAACGCGGACCAGCTCGGGAGACGACAGGAGCCAGGCGAAAAGACGATCCGTCTTTCAATGATCTGGTTCGCAGTAGAGCCGCCTCACCAGTATGCGGAACGTCAGGGTTATCTCAAAAGCCGCCTGCCGAGTACGTGACATGTGTGGGTTATCTCGAAAGCTGCCTGACCGGTACGTAGAACGTCGAGGATAACCCAAAAAAATTGACTCACCAGTATGTGGAACATCTCAATGGGCGCCTTCTCCTTCATGCAGGGCGCGAAGCAGTCCACCAGCTTGCTGCCGACTGTGGCGTAGCCTTTGGTGGTGCGCCGGATCTGAGACGTGTAGCTCACGTTCTTGAACTTGACCACCTGCCAAAAAACAGGGCCTCAGGGTTGTCAAGTAAAGAAGAAAGACTCAGTCAGCGACGCTTTTCAGTCTGCCGAATCCACGTAGTGGCAGATTTTCGGCGACGAAGAAGTGTTGCAAACGTCTCCGAAAACAATTGAGCGTCAACCGAGGTAAAGTTGGATAAGAAAGCAACGCTCATAGGCTGTGCTTGGATGACACAAAAACGAGAGGAAAAAGTCAGCACGTTCGTGATGCAGGGGAATGGACCACTTCGACCACTTCGACCAAGGCTCTCGAAAGTTTCAGTCTTGCAAATCAGAACCATTATGGCTTGTAGACAACCTTCTCAACCGTGAGTACAAACTTCCCAAACTGAAAGTGCGTCTCCATACATAGCACCCTGACCAACTTACGGTTGACACAAATCAATCCGACTCACGACATGGTGTCTTCGTGGACATTTTTGCTTTTTAAATGCCCCCTCGAGGACCAGTACACAGAACTACGACTTCCATGGAAGAAAGCCAAACTTCGAGACCGGAATCTGAAGGATCTCAGACCGCACAACTTTCAGGTGATGCCGCACCTGCTGTGGCACGGGTGGCAGGTGCGGTGTGAGCCGTTGCAGGAACGCAAGGAAACCGTCCTTGAGGAGGATGTCGAGCCCGGTCGCAGAGTCGTCCAACGGAGCAACCAGGGAACTGGGGCGAAAACTGCACATATTGAGAGTGGTTGTCTTGAAGAAGTTTGTGACGTGACAGCGAGCAGGGTCTACAAAAGTACCTGCAATTTAGAGGTCGTCTTTGGCACCCCAGAAGGAGCTCAAGATGCATAAGACACGAGTTCAGTTTTGTTGGGAATGAAAGGGCTGAACGACGCCCAACGTCTTGATGTTATGATGACTTCCTCTTTGGTAAGCCCTATGAGGTTCTGATGGGAACACCGACATACACAAGCCAACACCTTAAACAACTACTATGTTCAATGCAGATACTCTTTGCATGTCAGTACCTTGGAAAGCACAAGATCAAGGCTGAGCAAATCTGGTACAAAGTGACGCGCTTTGGCAAACATTTATACAAGACAGTACCTCAGCCTGCGCTGCGCGCGCCTGGCAGCCACAAGGGATGACGAGATGGCCTGCGCTTCCTGTGCGTGGCCCAGGCGCACCAACAGCTCCTGGTACTTCAAAACGGCGTCAACGAGAGCGTCTCTCTCCGTTTGCTGTGACAACGAGGGAGCACTCATCAGAAAGCGGGCGTTGAGGTGCATGCCATTCATGTGAAAGAGTCAGGGAACATCGAGAAAGATCCAGAGGGCATCCGAAAGTGTTGCTTTTAGGACAGGAGGAAGCTGTGGTGAGCTTTTCTTAAGCAGGGCAATATGACATCTGTGTCCTTGATTGTCTACAGGCTGCTTATACAACTGAGATGGCCCCAGCAGTATATGATCTTCCCAGAAAGAAAAATAGGTTGAGCTGTTGTCAACGGTGTCAAGAACTGACATCCCCTGATCCTAGTAGCAAAGTGTCAAGTGTCTCTTTGAAGACTCTGATGATGCCAAACACTTGAGTGGTAGCTGAAAACACTTGAGTGGTAGCTGTGTGCAATGGAAGGAATCAATCTTGGAGTTAATATGCACCTTCCTTCAAATGCTTGCTGATAGCCAAAATCTCTACTGTGCAGCAGGAGGCCTTCCCATCTGTGGGCGCTTTGAGGCATATTGGTAAACTTCAAGCCTGCTCTGTCAACAAACCACTACCTTCACCGTTGCTGAGTGAGGCGTATTCACACAAAGTCATCATGTAGATGTCTGACAAAGAGCGCACAATCCAGGCGCCTTTTTCAGGTGGAGCTTCTTAGCAACAGTGCCTGAAACAACTCCACATTCCCAGATCAGTTGCCCCAACTCACTATCAACTCATACATCACAAACTTTGACAGGTGGTTCGGATGTTGATCTGTGAAAAGCTTCTGCGGCACTCACCCCGAGCGTGCTCCTTGACAAGTCCAAACCCCTGCCCTGGACGGGCGCCAAGTACTGTTCTGGAAACGCCTCATTCTGCTGCTGCTGCTGCAACGCTGTGAGGGGGCTCGGGCGGCCATCAGACCCGAGCGTCGATGATGTCAGTGAGAGTTTTGCCTGGTTGCGCAGCCCGCTTGCCTGCGGGGCCTGGGAGAATAGGGCCCGGCTCGCTTCTTGCAGCGTCGTCAGGTATTCTCTTTCCAGGGGCTGCGTTTGGGAGCTGGATGTTGGGGAGTCCACCGACCCTGGGAGTTGTGCAGCCATTTCAGGCTTGCTTGGCTTAGCAGTCGCCTGGTTGGCAAGCTTTCAAGAAGGGCGGATCAGCGCGCCTTAGAACCGATCACCTCAGCAGTCATGGCATAAGCTTGCGGAATGCAACGAATGTGAAGGTTGCAGATGTATCTACCTACTTAAAGAGTGCGCCAACGCCTGATGAAAGGAGGCAAGCATTTAACATAATGATACATAAACAATAGACAGAAAAGGCGCTTTCCTCCTGCTTTCCTGCTCAGGTCCTGCTCGCATTGGGCTGCTCGCGAGAGCCCTCAGCCAACTGGCACTGAAAGCTGAGCCTCCTGTGACGTCACGGTCACATTAGGGTTTGGTCTTTTGACAATCTGCGCCGGGATTCTGGATACCAACGGTGAGTACCGGCCGGTATGCTGAGGTCATCAGTTGCGCATAGCACTTTCACTGCAAACTAGAACGAGGGCACAAGTTAATGCAGGAAAGGCCGGCGCCGATCACTTCTGTTGCACGCGCGCACACTCACCCACACACACGAGCCCTGCATGACCAATGCCAACATGGTGGCATTTTCCAGCATCAGGCTCGCATTGTCCACAGTCCAGCATCCTCAGTGAACTATGAGGTCCAGGAAGTTTGTACGTCAAGCTTGCGTGAGGAGCAATTTGAACCTGCCACGATGTGCAGTTCCGATGGGCTCTGAAGATCCATTGAAGCTGTGCCACTCCTTTTAGTTGATGGAACGGCTGACCGCCAACAGGGAGCTGGATGCATCGCTGTTTGTTCACTGCAGTGGCGCAATAAAGGACGCTAAAGAGCTATGCTTACCTTCGTCACTTAAAAAGTGAGCATACTGCAAAGGTGTCTTGGTGCACTCTCGGCTTGAGCCTTCTCGAGCTTCCTCAAGTGGGTTCGAAGATGGGGGTGAAGTGGTGAGTCAGTCAACTCTGGCTTTTCAGCTGTCGCGTATCGAAAATTGGATTTCACTTTGCAGGCAGCTTCGTTCGCAACGAGGGGTTGAACGGACGTTGGATGTGCGGTACGGGCTCAAGTCCAATTAAAATCAAGAATCTGGAAATTTTCAGTCGGACGGGCACTACAAAAGTACAGCTTGTGATTAAACTGATCTGTTTGCCCAAACCGGAGTTTTGTATGTTTTTGAAGAGTGCTCCTTTCCTAAGTTATGGCAGTGGTGAAGGCGGAGAAGGAAAGGAACACCATCGCACGCCACGTGGTTCTAAAGCTAGGACTGTCACACGACACAATTTTAATGTATAGAACATGAACAGATTGAACTGAATCAATTTAAAAGTCTCCAGTCGTGCGGACCCAATATGCACACATGCTTTTGCACTCTTTCTGGCAGGCTCCTACGATGGCAACCCCCGACGAGCCTCCCACTGACCACGCCCATGTTTGAGGAGATTCTGGCAAACGCAGAGGCAATTGGGGCGCAGCAGGGCGGCCGGTGGCAGCTGACGAGTACACTCTACCGGCCAATTGTGCGAGGTGAAGTGACGATCTTCAAGTTTCCACTCAGTAGGAGGATGGATGAGGCACCGGGATGAGGCACACACCGTTTTGTCAAACTTCCCGGCATCAACTGCGGCCTGTTGTAAACATTTCAAGCTTTCCAGGTGGAGTGGACAACATGGACGACATGGAAAGTGTAGATTGTATGTCTGAATATCAGGAAACATGAAGTGCGAGGACGTGTTTGACGCTCTTGAAACCATCGAGATACTAGAATCTCATCGAATCAAGCACTGCTGATGAGCCCCGACAATGCAATCCTCATCGCCTGTGTATTTTTGTCAAGTCGAAACTGTCACAAGGGCAGACCAGGACTGCTGATTGATGACTTCGCTAGGCTCCTTGCTTATCACCCTTGAAAACATGAATTTCGGTGGCGCCTATGCGATGTTTGCGATATAACTTTCCCCGAAAAGGAATTGTGCAAAACGTGGCGCGCGTCGAGGCTTGGTGGACCTGCTCACAGGATCTCCCCCTGCTTGCCTCTGTCAAGTATGTTATTCTCAGATTGCCTACTCCTACTCCAGTTCACTTCTGCGTGTGTCACAGTGAAGTTCTCCCCATCACGTTTGGGTCACATTCATGAGTTATATTGCAGAGGCCAAAGGTGGGGAGCCAGCCGCTGTGCGAGATCTCTTCATGATAACAGGGACGGAGCATCCCGAGAAACTGTGGCTGGTGGTTAGGCAGGTAAGCACGGCTTTCTTTCTTGACTACACTCACTTATGCCCTGTAGTTCGAGTGTGATTCACTTGATTTGAGCAGGCAACTTTCAATCGAGCTAACCCAGACCTTCTCCAAACCAATGTTCTTCCATTCCTAGATTCCATGCCCGACCCAGAGCATGATGCTTTGAGAAATCACGGATTTCAGCAGGCTTCGGCTGACAGTTGTCTAGCTGTGCGTGCGCCTGCTTGAACACGGAACAGCGTCTGACTTTGGGTGATCTTGTTTCTGCATAGGAAGACGCTTTCCCTAGAGAGTTTCATGACCAAAAGGCTTCGGCTCAATAGAAGTTTCTGAGAGTCACACGTAATAAGTCCCATGAGGCCTGCATCTCATCATTCATTATAGGACGACTTTCAGTTTAACACAAGGATGTCGACCGGAGCACATCTCTGGTTGTCGGTATGAGTACGTTCTTCCTCGACACAAGCCAACCCGTCTTAGCCCTCAAGAACCGCTCAAGCACCTCTGGAGAACCCTGTCAAAGAATTTCACGAGGCGAGAGTGACTATTGGACATCGACTTGTGATCTGCACGAAGATGAGGTCTCTACACACGTGTCGGATCAGAGAGCACTTTAAAAACTCGCGATTCTCGGTCGGTATGGCTGCTCCCTCACGGGGGCCATTTTCACAGAGCTCGGAAACCCAGGAGCTCCACCTGGCCCGCAACTCGCGGACTGGCCCCATCCCCCCTGAACTGGGGAGAAGTTTCAAGCGTGATCATGTAAACCACGAGCGACAACCTCCTCACAGGGGCCGTCCCTGTTGAGCTTGCCCACCCCCCGCTGCTCATGGGCGTGAGAGTCGCCATCTACTACAACAACCTTACGGCAACCGTGCTGTAAATTTTGCCGCTGGTGTTTGAAAGCCGACGGTTGATGTGCAGGAGAAGCAGGTGCTAGTAGCGGACGCGTCGCTGCTAGCAATCCTGGACAAGGTGCAGCTGTACAAGCAACGGACGGCAGTGACCTTCGAGGTGAGGAACGGTGATGCTTTAGATGTTTCGAGAATTTTCGAGAATGAGAAGGCGTTCAAGGTGCTGTGGAATTATTTCACAGGTTGAAGGCAAGGAAGGAACAGTAGGGAAACAGGTTTGGGGGCACAGTCTCTCAAGGTGTTGCCGAATTATTTCACAGGGTAAAGGCAAGGAAGGAACAGCAAGGAAAAAGTGGTTGGGGGCATAAAGATATTTTGTATTCACCGTCGAACCCGTCTTTCAGCGAAGCCGTTTCGAAATGAATTGACGTTGTCCGTTTCGAAGGAATGAGCGGGTGCGCTCACTCTGCTCGGAAGAGTGCGATTGTGTTTGAAACCCTTTCCTCACTCTTCAATACAGGGCCGAGTTTATGAGATGGGCGACTTCCGGTTGCGGCTGGGGCGAGCGGTCTTCTCTATCAATGAACAGCTTCGCGGAATTACTCTGGAGGTGAGATAAGCGGCTGTTCCATGAAAGAGGCACACGTTGAGGACCTTGTTACTGCCTGTCGCGCAACATCATCTTGCAATAAGAAGCTTTTTGTGTCCGCTGTGTGGGCCCTCTTTTTGGGTTGTAAGCATCAATACCATCGTATGTTTGGGCGCGTCTGCATTGACGGCGCTCTGATTCTTGATTGGGGATCTTCAAGCCAAAGATCACAACCAGACGCAATGAGCTTCTATTGGATTAAGGGAAGGAACTCCTTCACCTCTATCACCTCTCATAAGAGGTTTGTCGTTCCGTGCAGGTCGAGTACTTGCCCACGCAATCATCTGCGCAGGCGGTTCCGATGCTCACGGAATTTTTCGCCGTTTGGGACGAGTCGCTCAAGAGCAAGTCTTTGCTGGGAAAGTTTGTGGTCGTGGATCCCCTCTTCGAAGAGTTTGGTTTGTCAGACAACTACTCCTTGCAGCATATGGCGCTGCACTATGTGTATCTAAGCACACTTTTTCTTATTGGAACCCGAGTGTCGTGACTCACTTCTATCATGCTCGACGCGCAAAAGCTACTTTGCACCTTCGAGGACCTTCGAGGAGTCATTGGAGAATCCTTGCCACATCGAAAAACATCAGACAAGCACACCACAAGCATTGCCCGCCCAGCTGCGTGTGCACTTTTCGTTGGAGCGTTTGTCATGTGTGGTGCATCCATGCAAACAAGATGCATTTCTGATAGGACACTTGCAAGTCACCAATCGATCGAGCGCAATATGTATCTCGAGCAAACAGAGCATGCTAGCTCAGTGCTTGTGCAGCTGGTGGCCTCAAATGCTGGCCAAGTCAATTACTTGCAAATGAGTTTCATGACCAAACTCGATCCAACTTTATCGGAGTTTCAAGCCATACTGTACAGTTTGCCTAGCATGCCTCGATATGATCAGCATATAGATCTGAAGGTTGTGAATTGGCCCATGCATTGACTCAGTGACATGTGCAACTAAGCGAATCGATCCGCATGATCATGAGAGACGCAACTTGTCTAATTGGCTCATGCGCAGCTGCCCATTAATTGCTGCACCCGGGCCTAGGTCTAATCGGCGGTTTGCATGTATATTCCTACATGTGCTGGCGTCATTGAGCAACATATGTAAGCATTGTAATCCTGGTACGTTTCTTCTACGTACATTCACTAGCTACAGATTGGTTCGATCAGAACTATATGATTGCCTAGTGCGCACAGCTCGCATGCTAGCCATATTGGACTCCATGGCAGGCAGCTCAAACACGGTTCAACATCCACATTCCGTGCAATAACCAGGCAAGTTCAATGACCCGAAGCCTGAGGGGCTTGGGCCATGCTTGCATGCCGGTACGATTTGATTGATAACCTTGGATGCCCATGCAACAATCGGCGGCACCATCATCAGCAACTAACACGCAAATCAGTTTATGTGTTATGAGTTGCCAAGGTTATGCAATCACTGATCGTATGAACACTTGAGCAGACCATCGTCACAGACACAAATCGCTGGAAGTGGATGCAAGTCTTGCCTACCAGTGTTTCAGCACAAACTAAAAAATCTTTGACGCTAAAATACAGAAGTCGCTGTCAAACAGTACGTGTTTTTTCTGCAGCAGTGATCAGAACAAGACTCAAACGACCCAGATTCTACTGGCCCGCCATTGGCAACATCGTGCACATCTCGTCGGCGCCGCTGGTGGTGAGGCCTCCGCTCTCCTCCAAGTTCAGCTCCTTGACAACCCCATCTTCCGCGAGCAACGAGAACCTACGCAGCCTAACACCCAGACCATGGCCTGAAAGGTCCACCTCAAAACCCAGCTTCTTTGTGTAGTCCATGGTGCCGTCAGCCAGGTACAGGATTTTGCCCTCGGAGTCTGGGTACTGCTCAGCCCAAGCCTTCATCACAAAGGGGTCGTTGGGGGCCAGAATTGCAATCGTGTCAACGCCCTTGGACTTGATCTCGTCGTGCTTCTTGATGTATCCCGGCAGGTGCTGACTCGAGCAGACCGGAGTGAACGCACCTGCGCATATGGTCGTGACAGTTGTAGCCACTTCTCACCCACCTCCAGTAGGTTAGGACACAACGGCGGCTTTTCAAAAGGTCCTCAAACAGACTTCAGACTGATGGAGGGGGCCAGCAGATTTCGAGACACGCACGGTAGGTCTGGCGGTGCGAAACCCACAACTGTCAATTTTATAACTCAATTTCAAGGGTTCTACGCAGGTCCGTTTCATGCACAAGGGCAAGGTTTACTTGGATAGAGGTTGACAAGGTTTGTTTGAATAGAGGTTGGTAAGATTCCCTGAAGACAGAAACATATAACTGCTTCCAACGCACCACCGGTGACCAGAAACCCGATGTGAATTGCGCCCTATCAAATTGCAACAAGAGATTGGAGAAACTCCAGCTCCAAGAACAGAATTCTCACGAGGTCCTCGAGCGAACCTGAAATTGGCGAGAAGGGGTAGAGTTTCAAGAGGTACATGGCAGGCCGGAGGAGCCTGATCGAGAACCACTCTTCCATCATATTCTGACAGTCCTTTGCCTTACTCCAGCACAAACATGATCCATTTCCATGCAAGGAGAAGCATGGTTCACTTAAAGGCAGAAAATTGGAGTTTCCCTAAAAGCAGCCAAACAAATTGAACAACTTACTCTGAGAAAAATCAACACCGCCGACTCAATTTAGGCATACTACATGTCAGCCCTGGAAAATATCAACGTTCAGAAAGTTGTTTTAAGCTCTCCAAACATACTGTATTTCAGCTGCACGGGTTGAAAGCCCGATGACAATTGCAGATTGAAATGCTTACATACCATTTGCACCCCAGAGTCTCTTTCAGCAATGCAAAACCGCAAAGACCGTACTAATCCACTCCTAGCAAGAATCTCAGGGAGTCATGTCCGCAGCTCATTTCCACCATATGACCCCTCATGTTTCCTCAATAGGTTCCAATGCATTCAACACACAAGCTGACATATGCTGTCCTAAACAATCTTCATAGCATCAATCTCAATTGGTGCAAGAGCGGACACGCCAGATTGATGAGACAGATCAAGAACAGCCAATCCATGCTCGCTGTGGCGCTAGAAAAGACCAGTTGCTGCCCAACCTCACACCTCATAGCTGAGCATGCTGCCACAATTGTAGGTCTGCATGGAGGATAGGTCCTCAAAGAGACATGCATGTGCTTACCAGGGACCCCAAAGATAATGACCTTCTTGCCGCTGGTCAGCTCCTTGATGGAGATATCCTTCATGTCCAGGCCCTTGACGGTGCCATCGGGGAGCTTATCGCCAACCTTGAGGGGCGCCATTTTGAGATTGAGAAGCAGCGCAAATTTCAATCCGGACAGAGGGGAGGGATCGCGAGCAAGACGAAAGGCTTCACAGATTGTGCTTCGAACTGAACTACCGTTATACTGGGTACCTACTTTCCTTCCTGCGAGATCGGATAAGGTTAGGTGCGCACGATGGAGTCGTGACAAAGAGAAGCTGGCACGAGTCGGATGCTGCATGACTTGGATCTTCTTCCTTGCTGGCATCCGCTAGCTTGCACCCTGAAAGAAGCGATCTTCTTTGAGAACCCAACCAATCAGAGCCTTTTTTGATTGCGTATTTGGCAGATCTGAAGATCCCGAGAATCGCGTCCCACGTGTGAAGCTGCAGATCGGCGGCCAGCCATCATGCTGGCGCCATACCTACCGTAGTGGCACGGACAATAAAGTCGCACCAAAAATAATCGTCAGGCCTTCGTGCGAAAATTTTCGGAAATTATTTTAAGATTGGTGCGAAAGTGCGGAACCAAAATAAATCAAATGAAGCCTAAAAACACGCAAAAAAGGGCCTAAAACACTGTTAATCTTGGCTACTGCGAAAATTTAATATTCCTCAAAACCCTGGTGCGAAACCAGGAACTGAAATAAAATAATTTTCGTAAGAGCCTGGCGCGAATTGTCCGTGCCACTACGGTAGCTGGCGACCTAGCTTATAAAGGCTGTGGCTCTAGGTAGCTAGTCCTAGGCTAGGCAGTTTGACTTCAAAGATCAGGGGTCAGCTAGCCAAAGGCTTTGAGCTGATCAGCAGGCTAGAAAATCGGAAAGTGAAGGAAGACGGCCTTCAAGGGAGGAACGAGCTGCAATATCCTGGACCTTGGGAGTGCTCCCATGACCCTTGAGCTCTTGTTTTGATTCAAGTGTCGTGCGGGATCTCGAGTGCCTGTTTGGTTGGTGCAATGGAATGACAGCCCTGAGCCTCAGCAACTCTGCTTTCTCTGCCGTCCTGAGATCTACAGCCTGCATTGCAAAGAGGACTGCTCAAGCACCGTCTCTGAGTTGTTCGGCGGGCTCGCACATTGTTCTGAGGCGAACCGCGATTCACCCTGACGGTAATGGTCCTTGGCAAAAGCGCCTCCATTGCACTAACGACCACTTTTCTGTAGCGGACACTGTTCAGAGGGCCGTATTCACGGCGGAAAGTGTTGGAGCGGAAAAAATTATGGCAGGCAGGGGCCCGATGAGGGCGGCTCCCTCTCCCGAGAGAGCGACCATGAACGGGACTGAAAAGAACGACAAGGCAGCTGACTTTGCCAACTATTTTTGTGAGTGGCGACACTACCCGTGTGAATGCGCACCACCCCTGCTGACAAGCTGCTGGCGCTTCTGATCTCACTTCTCTTTCTTGTGCGGATCTATCTTTCAGCTCCAATAAGCGAATGCATTGCGTCCTTCTGGAATGCGTTCTGTAAAAGGTAAATAGGAAGATCTTCCATTTTTTTGCTCAGCTTGGGTTTGCCGCCTTGTGATCAGTTGAGCAGAAACTAAATAGAGATGGGGCGGTTGTTTTCTTTTCCGTGCAGGCACATATGCGTTCCTCTACCATCAGAAAGAAATGTGAGCTCCATTCGCTCCTTCGTCTGTCACGTCAATCTGCCCCAAGGCAGGCCTCTTGTGTCACGCTGGTGAACCAGACTGCGCATTGCTTCAACTTGCACCACCCCTTTTGACTATCAAAGGTTTGTGCAGTGTCACTGTTGCTTGTTAGTGGCTATTCCCCCTGCTGCCGTCATTTATCAAGATCTGTACCGATGGTAAATTGTTATCTTTCCAGGCTCTCCGACCGCGTCCGGATGGAAGCGTACTACAACTCAGTGTTTAAAAACGCCCATCACTTTCAAGGAAAGGTCAGTTTGGGCGCCGCTTGTCTTGGTTGGAGAATACCAGTGGTTGATTAAAGACCCCTTCTCAAACCCCTTGAACAACAGTTCTTGGCCGTAGTGCCTGGCCACTTTCCACTTCAAGAACCTTGTTGGGCAAGAAAGTTGGTATGATACTTGCTTGCAGCTTCGTGGGCGAGTTGACAATGTGTTGGGCCTGTGCTCTTAAGATCTGACGCCCAAATCTAAATTCCAAGCACAAGATTCAAAGATCAGCGAGTAGCACTGACAGCTGCCCTTTAATTTGTTCATTGGGCGTTGACGTAGAGAATTCTCGCAGGCAGTGAAGTCGACATCAGCTTTGCTCCTTCACCAATCAGATTCGTATTTCTGGGTATGTCTGCGCTGGCCGTTCTGGGAGTTGCTTCTAGCAGAGATAATACAGAAAGTAATCTGAAACCTTGTACGCAGGTTGTGCTGGACGTTGGTACTGGCAGCGGGATCCTCGCCATCTGGGCTGCCCAGGCAGGCGCGCGGCGAGTGTACGCGGTTGAATACACAGACATGGCGAAGCACGCCGCCAAGCTGGTGGCCGCAAACAAGATGGATCACATCGTGGAGGTTATTCAGGGGTCGGTAGAGGAGATTGACCTGCCAGAGAAAGGTGAGCTTGCAAAGCAGAGAAGAGAAAGAAGCAGTAATGATAAGGGGGATGGCGTGTTTCACGGATGCGTTAGTTGCAGCTACAAATATTGGAGGCGTGATCGCAGATGCGGAGTACTGATCTATTCAGTCCACCGTCGCTGCCTAGTCAAACCTGGAGAAGCTGCGTGTAGTGAGTCCTTACACTGCCAGCTGTTCTTGTCATGTGACGTTTCAAGATTACTCCCTCCTCACTTGCTCAAGAAAGGCACACCACTTTTGAATCGCTCCAAAAACGGTTTTGCATGGCACCCACCTTCGACTTAGAAATAGTCACGCTTCGGTCTTCATCATCCAAGAACCCAAGCCTTAGAGATCAGGCGAAGCCCAGCTTCTGCGATTCTGTGTTCCTGTTGACACTGGTGTTGACCCTGCGCGCCCTACTGCTGTGTGTGGCCAGTGCCGTAACCCGCTGCTCCCTTGCTTGGCTCACCAGTCGACATCATCATCTCCGAGTGGATGGGCTACTTCCTGCTGCGCGAATCCATGCTGGACTCAGTTCTCGTCGCACGCGATAAGTGGCTCAAGCCGGGGGGGGCAATGTGAGCGTTTTCACACCCCCTAAAGATGCAACCTTCCTTCCTTTCTCGTTTCCCTTGGAGCAAGCCTTGACCTCCCGAGCATCCAAAAGAAACGGCACAGGAGCACTACAGCTTGGGGGATAAGATCAGAACGGAATATTGTTTGGAACACGTAGGAACCACTCACAAATGTTTCCCGTTACTTTCGGGAGACTTGTGGCAACCGCTCCGTCAACCCTTCGCAACGAGCTGAGATGCGGAGCTTGTTGTAGTTCAAAAGACGCTTTCTCGGCAGTTCGTTCCGTTCCACCATTGCGCGCCTTCCTCGAGCACGAGGCGAAAAGCATCTGCTCGAAACACTCTGTCAACGAGTCTTGACAACTCGTTTCGTTCCCCGCTTTCGCAGGTACCCGAGCCACGCGCGCATGTGGTTGGCGCCCATCAAGAGCGGCATGGGCGAGCACAAGATGCAGGATTACGAGGCGAGCATGAACGACTGGGTGCACTTCACGCAAAACACGCGGCACGCGTTCGGGGTTGATATGAGCACGCTGTCCAACTCGTACCGGGAGGAGCAGGTCAAGTACTTCCTGCAGGTGGGGGTTCAGTCACGGGCTAGGATTAAATGGAGGCTCTCCAAAAATCTGGTAGCGTGGTTAAAGTATGTATCTCGAGTTTTTGAAACCAGCAGACGCCTCCCCACCGGGATCATGTTGGAGGATCGAAGAAGCCTGGTCTGGTTGAAAGCTCGGATCAGATCCGCAGGGTTTGTAACGCCGGGACATCAGAAGGCTGAGTAGAATTCGATGCATTTTGGCAGCTCGACACCAAGTCCGGTCTTTCAGTCGCTCTCTCGTTTGCACCCCTTTTCGTCTCACATGACCTGACAATACTGACAGCCCGTCAACGTTTTCTGACACTGCGGATCATTCCCGCTCACTGCTTTTCACGCGTTGAATTCCATGCTGAGCTCTCGGGGTATTCTACCGGATCTTTGTATGAATACGCAGCCAATCCTTTCCCCAGTCGAGGACTCCAAATCGGATAAACCGTCCCCCGGATTTTCTATCGAATCTTTGTATGATTTCGTAGCCAGCCTTTTCTCCAGTCAAGGACTCAATATTCGGTAATCCAACGCTCTCTCCCACTTCCTCTGCAGACGTCACTTTGGCAGAGCCTGTACCCCAGCCAGGTGGTTGGCCAGCCCGCCCTCGTCAAAGAGATCGACTGCCTGACCGTGACGTTGGATGACGTCAAGGCCGTCTCCGCCAACTTCCAGCTGCCAGTCTTCGACGGCGAGACCAGGGTCTCGGGCTTCGCGGGCTGGTTCGACGTCCGGTTTCAGGCAAGTCTGGACTCCGCGGCGTTTCTTTGGATCAGTATGTAAGAGGTGCACTTAAATACTAGGCCGTTGGTTCACGAGAAACGGGCTGTGGTCAAAGGAAGAAGGCAGGATCAGAGAGGGGGCGCTTCTGGCCCCTGTGGACGCTCACTCTGACGGGGTATGGCCTTTTTTGGTCGTGTCCTGTCGTGCAGCTCTCCTGTCCAAGAGACCTTGGTGGTTCGTTGCAGAATGATTGCTTCCTTACGAAGGCTTCTTGTTGTACTGGTACGTTTGAGGGTGCCAGGCGCCGATGCTCCATGGACAGAATTTGAAGTGGGGGCTTCACCTGCCACGTGCCCACGTCAGATCACCTTGCTTTCATTACGCGTCGACAACGCAAGGCTGACCAAATTCCGAATGATTGGTCAGAGAGCAGCCAGCTGTTGTTGTTCAATGGATTGCGAGCATATGTTGGTCAGAAAGTTCGTGGTTCTTTAAGAATCGTGATTCAACAATACTCGATCGAGCATCCAAAGAGGTCTTTCTCAAGGATATCCCGCAATCCTGCCGTGTCGTTATCCGAAAGGTCCGCTACAGTCTGAGACTAATTCACTTGTTCGCCTTCTTCAGGGGTCCCCTAGTCAAGCAGCGGACGAAACGGTGGAGCTGACGACTGCTCCCAGCATAAATGACACAACCCACTGGGGCCAACAAGTGAGGCCATTCAATTTACTTCGACTTGTTCTCTGGTTAATGGCAGCGTTCTCAGTACGCAGCCGAGCTTGTCGGCGCCGGTTCTTTTGTGTCTGCAAGACTGTATTCTGCAGTTCCGCGCGTCTGAGAGGTCAGATGGAGATGCTTGAATGGTATGCGAACGTTGAAGAATTGTCTGCAAAAGCCGTTCGTCTGCAAGAGCGTTTCGCTCCATGCGTTGGGTTCTCGAACCCGACCTAGTGCGGCATATGCATTGTTGCAAGCGATTCATTCTTGGGGGCTCTTTGCCGCTGTGGTCACCCGTAGCGCTTCTGCAAAAAGTTGATTGCGTGTACGACGTCGTGCTGCTTTTGGTAACAACTTGGCCATCTTGCCGACGTGGCCCGCACTCGCTGCTGCTATCTCATGACCCGTCACCATGCCGGCTCCAACATTTTGTGGCGTTCCCCAGACGGCTTACCCAAAACTGGCCCCGCTCTGCCTGCAGGTGTTTCTTTTGCATCCCCCCCTCCACGTGCGCGACAACGACGTTGTGCACGGCAGCATACTCATGACGCGGTCCAAAACGAACCACCGGCTCATGGATGTCGTCATCAAGCACGCAATCGGGAAGGGCGCAGAAACTGCGTCAGCTTTCCACATTGAGTGATTTATTCGCTGCACTTGCCGCTCCAACTATTCTTATACGCTAGTGCATGGAGATTGGAAGGAAGAGCCGGCAAGACGAGGTCTTGCTCATGTGTGTTGACGACGCTGCTCTGGGACTTGGCATCGATTAGTGCAGGCTGCAACGACGAGAATAAAGTTCAATGTCCCGGACTACTTCTCCCGGACTACTTGCTCAGTAGCAGGGCCTCAGTGCTTCTGGAAAGTGTTTGCAATTTGCCCGGCCGTCAAGATGTGCGCACAAGTGGGAAAGTGAGCGTACTGACAGGCCGTCAGTCGTCAAGGTATGTCGTTGCTCGCGTTGTTGTTCAAATATTGAAGTACTGCATCCGACAACGCCATGCAGCGATCCTCGCATGCCATTTTTAGCGCAGAATAGTAGCAGCCGGGCTCCGAAACCGAGAAGAACAGTCTGACATGCAGCATGTACATCCGCTTCTGAAGGACGGCTGCTAAATGCAAAATTCTGGGCCGCCGTTGATCGCAAAATGCATTCCCCGTAGAAAAGAATGCAGACTGAATGATTCGGGTTGCGAGAAGGAGAGTATCGTCATTTAACCTGGATTGGTCCGACGACAAAAAATGCATATCACCGGATCCCATGCATCCTGCAAATACGATTTGCATGCGAGCACTAATTCACCGCGAGCCTCAAGCCTGGCAGATACGTATCCATTAACAGCTTTCTGTGCAATTATACAAGCACAATCGATCGAGCACATACTAATCATGCATACCATGTATTAATTAAGCATACGCGCATGCAAAAGGATGGAGGGCCGGGCCCATATGCATGCCATGCATGGTGCTCAACATATATGATATGTCTTCTTCATTCGAACAAGTTATCCTGATAGACTCGAATTAACTACTGTCATTGCACTGTGGCCAGATCCAATACGAGGATCGTCTCACCAACTTCAAACCGCGCCGGGACCATGAGCTGAGACGCATTGCACATAACGCCTTCATGAGTCCACAGCTGAATTCTTTCATGCAGTATATATGATCTTTGATGCTGTTCCTTGACAAGCCTGATACGAAACCTGGTCACGGCATTTCTTAAATCGTTTATTTGTCACTTAACCAATGATTGTATGCACTGAATGAACTGTGATCTCCGACCGACTTTCAAGCTTCCTGTGCTACATGTACCTTTCCCAGTCCTGTTCTGCAAACCCCTTCTTCTAACCTAAATTCAAATTGGCTGCTCCATCACTTTGATTCCACTGAAGCTTACAGTATAAACACTGGCCCAATCTAGATTCATCCAGAGCTACTCTGGCTTCTTGCAAAACACTTTCCAGTTCAATGCTAATGCAGCGCACTTGCCTCCATCCCCGAACTTGCTAAGCAAGGAACTTCAGCGCGAAACTCTACTGTTCTACATACCTCGGGTAACCCGAGAGTCAGCCTTCTAACAATGTGCTGGCCGCAACTACAAAACCTACAATTGCATTTGCAGCACTTGGGTATTCTTGCGAACGTCCACACTGTGCGGCACCCCATGCTGCCCCTCCTTTCGGGGCTTTTTCGGGTCTTCCAACAACTCCCTCTTGTCCATGTTTCGCACAAACTCGACAAACAGCCGCCAATGATCCGTCTGGAACAAGCTCTCCCCCATTCGCAAGAACGTAAACGCAACCATCCGCGGCAGGTTCCGCATATCCTTCCTGTGCACGTTGTGCTTGATCATCCGGTGCGCCGACAAGTCGTACCGCGGCAACGCGTTCTCCCCCGAAACCGGAACCCCGTACCGCGCCGCCGTTTGCCGCACCTTCAGCAGAAGCCGCTCGGGGCTGCACATCGCCTCGGGCGGCTGCTCGTTGTCGGCCATCTCGACGCAAGTGAAGTTGAGCACCGCCTCGTGCTTCGCGAACACGCGCACGATCCGCTCGTACCCCTCCTTCCGGACCAGGTTCTTCCCCCGACAGCTGTAGTACCCCGCCGTGAGCTCTGCCGCATGCGACGGGTGCCGGTTCCACCAATGCACCCCCGCCAATTTCCCCGCCAAAACGACCCCCGTCCCCTGAAACACCGCCGCGGCCGCCCCCAAAACCCTATCCCCGTGCGCCGCAAGATTCTCTGCGTACCACGACAGGAAAAAGTCCCCGTACTCGTTCATATACGCCCCGCTGTGCTGGTTGAAGAACCCCGTCTCGTCCGGCCAGTTGTTGTAGTTCCCGGAGTTGTGCGGGCCCCGCAGGCCCCACTCGGGCCGCCCGACTGCTGCCGCGCACGCCCGCAGATTGGCCATCATGTACTTGTCGTAGCACTGGAATTCGCCGATGCCGGGGAAGCGCCACCGGCCGTCGCCTTCCGGGTACGACGGGTAGCGCAGCTCGCCCGCGGGCCCCATGCCCACGGCAACTTCCTGTTTTTGAGTGGAAGAAAACGAGGTCAACTCAGGTCTCATATGCAGTAGCTTTTACTGAGTCTGTAATAACATGGGGCGGTCTTTCGCTGTCTGACTCACTCAAAAGGAGAAGTGGATCAAACTGGTGCTTCTGTTTATTCAAATGGTAGATGAATCGATCGCAGTCCCCTGCCTATCTTGCAAACTTGGAAAACATACGACTGAAATGACCTGATACGGGGCCGCACGAGCTTGGAGTGTCAGCGTCTTGCTTCTGAAGCAAAATGCTTGAAGGCCAGGACAGAGGGCTGTTGAACAGATAGATGGCATAGGATAGAACCCCTGCCGCGGTCCATAAACACCAGGCGATTCAAATGCAAGCTTCGTCTCAACCTCACAGATGTCCTACGGCGACTTGAGATGATCGCTCTGCTTTGCACTGATGGACCATAAGATGGACGAAAATCGTGAACCTGAATTAGGAACAGCCTGAGACTCGGAAACAGACCTGATACATGATCCAGAGTAGGCAGAGGGCAGAAGACTGCACACTGGGATTAGAAGTACGGGAGGACGATTGCAATTCCAGGTTTGGGGGCCAAGAGCTTAAACGCAGGGCCGCAGAGTGGACATTCTTTGTTCCACTCCCACTTGGAAACACAACAAGGCACACATGGACCATACAGAGACCTGGCAGATAGAACCGTACCACGATGCAGTCCCCAAGGTACTGGTGGAAGGTGTCCCGAAAGCTCTCCATGAAGTCGTGGTAGATCTGAACCGGGCTGCGCCCCTCAAACAGCGGCAGGCAGTCCACCCCGAGCGACAGGTACTCCCCGTTGCGGTTCCCATTCTGGTCAGTGTACAAAACCTCTGGATTTTTCTCTGCCTCCTGCAAAAGGAAGAAAGACGAAGGAATCAGAGTAGGTCCACTTTTGTGGACACAAAGATGCCAAGAAGCTAACGGTGCATGCATAACGCGCCACTGTCAAGATCTTGATAAAATGCAGTCAACCAGAAGGTGTCAGGTTGCGCTTTGCCCAGAGGCTGAAGCTCCATGTGAGATCCTCAACCGATTGGCAGCATTTTCCTTTACGTGGATATGACAATGAGGCCCCTATTACGAGAAGCAGTGTGCAGTAGATTGATCTGCTGCAAAATGCAAAGTTGGAAATTAAGGCACTGTTCAATCATGCCAAAAGTAACCAACGTAGTGGTAACAATGGAAGGCAGCACAACACCATGACGTGAGTCATGTGCAACAGAAGGGCCTCGGTGGCTGTTTCTCTTGTCTCGAGCAATTCATCTTCAGCAATGCATCTAGATATAAATCTGAATAAGTAATCAGGCTGCTCAGCAAAAGGAGAGATTTGCTGTACCTGGAGCACCCAGTAGGGCAGGCTAACTAGACACGAGTCCCCAACATTCCCGCCGCATGCGTGGAATGACATCACTGCCTGGACCTTGAGCCCCATGGAATGGACCATCTTGATGAGCGCCATGTACGCTGACCAGTCGTACTGCCGTGGTCCGTCCGCCTCCACGATGCCCCACTGCAGAAAGCACAATGCCAACAATGTTAAGGAACCAGATTTGGTGTGAGAGACTGGGCTAATCTTGGCTTGAGAGTGTCCTGCAAAGGCTGCAGTGCACATGACTTCTGTGTCCTGCACGATGGTCACTTCACCAATCACATAAGTGACTTGATTGGTAGAGAGGCCATCCTGGCAGACTTGTCTCTGAAAAGGGAGAGGAAGGCTCTGCAGGGGGCTGCCTGGGAGATATATCGCCTTCTGCAAGTGCTCCCAAAGTAAAGGTAGCTCCAGACAATGACTGACTTGTTAACTGGTCTAGACGAACAATGAAGATGGACATGTGAACAAGGACAAGGATGTACTAGCGCTGCCACAAGGTGATTAGCGTTAGTAGGATCTGCCGGGGGGCAACCACTTTCCTTGATGACAACAAGTACCGGTTCCGCTCAACGCCATGCCCTTTGAGTTGAGTGATATCCAAGCATACACTATCCAGCTGAGCAGGGAGAAGAGCAGAACCCAGGGGATCAGACAAACCCTAGTGATCCAACTTTCACTACCAGTCCGCCACAATGGACCAGCATTGCCAAACCAGAACATTGCAAACATCTCCAAATTTGAAGAGCGAAATCAATACTTCTTGTATGCACGCACGATGAGGATATTCTTTGCAAAGGGCCAAACAATCTGGAGCACTGCGTGGCTTATAATGATCAGCTGAGGATTTCTCCTCACATTTGCATGCCACCAAGATGAACTGCCAGAAATGTGCTCCAAGTCCAAATCGAATGCTGCCAGGAAATGAGTCTGCTTCTAATGCAGCTAAGAGCAGATAAGGAGCAATTCGAACAGTGACGCCAGCAAAAGAAAAGGGCGAATAGAAAAGAAAACAGAAGGCTTACCCAGACATCGACCATAACGCCGGCAACCCCAATGCTTTTCAAAGCACGCAGTCCCGCATTGAGGGCCTTCACATGATTGAGTGTGTTCACAATAGTGACGGTGTCAAGAGGTAGCATGACGTATATTGGAACATGCTGCAGAAAAGAAAGATCAGTGTGAGAACTTGAATGGAAAACCACCATAGAGTCTGGTTTTACTTGCTGCCACGATGAACGGATCAAGTTGAACAGATCAAGTTACACAGCCGGAGTGCATGACCATTGCAATATCTACACAGGTCGTTCGAGATAAAGCTGATACCCAATTCACTGTGGTACCATACACTCTGCCACTTGAGATGACACGGCGCAGACGTTGATTCTGCCAGGTTTTCCAGATGCTCTCCCCTTCAAATAAAGGACAATGTCCAATTCAAGACCCTCTCAGAAGCCTACCCTCTCAGAAGCTCAACCTTCAGACAGAACCGGTGAATAGATTAGCTTCGGAAACTGTCTCCTCTTCCTGCCAGATCACACACTCGCCTCTATTTGCAGGCATTGCGCGGTGAATCCAAGCTGCTCACAAGTAATCAGAGGCTGGCTACATCCGACTTGCCTTGCATTGGCAAGACCGAGGACTCAAGAAACGCTATCTGTAGAAACCCTCAATTGTCTCCATGTAGTGCATATTTACTCCACTGCTACACCATATAAGCTGCATTCCTTCATTGTCAAGGCTGGACGGGCCCTCAATCTGAAGGACAACTATGATAGAATAGAAATCAAAAACCTTGGGAGCCAAACCTCGTTTGAGGCTACCACAGGTCAAGTTCAAAATTGAGACGCTGGCGTAAAGAGATACGATCAGGAACTCAGGGGCTCACATTTTGTACAAGTGGTTCTCTACTCAAAACCTGCGGCCCTGAGCCCGGCAAGGGCGAAAAATGTATTGTGTTGTTCGACAACTTCTCCTCATGGTACACTCCCCTGCTCTTTGCCCTAATCCTGTATGGGGGAGGAGTCCCGCTGCTCATCCTCCCCCCCCTCTCTGCTGTTTCACTCTGTATGACCTGCTGTACAAACCTACTGCACCGACAGGCTGTCCCCGGTTCACAGGGCACTCTAGGCTTCAGATGTGCCTCCAACGATGTGAAGCCAGTTTTTCGGACACTGCCCGTTGTCTCGCACAAACTGGACGATGCCAAGCGCTCCTGCAAAGCTGTCCGGGTTGGGGACGGCCCAGGTGCCAAGGCCTTCAAGTTCAACATGGTGCCTGACTCTTTAGAAACTCCTCCCAAAGTCTGAGGTTTCTGCCGCAGCAAAGAGCGGGCCAGAACAGTGCATGGCCCAACCGACCAGTGTCTGTTTGCACTCTCTGGCACCGACTTTCCAGACAACCAGCCTTGATTTGGACTGTTGAGGTGCCGTCAAGAACAGGCAAAGCTCAGACAGCTGCTGGGCCGGCGGCCTTTCAACAATGAATCCTGGATGCCTGGAACGGATTCTGGTAGCCCGCAGCTGGCCACGAGCTCTCCGATTTGCATCTCAAAAAGCGCACTTTATTATCCTATCGCTCCAAAGCATGGCCCATGCTTGCGAACGCCTTCGAATGCACCATGTGTTGGCTCTTCTAGCAACTGTCGCAAGCCCTTCAGGCTACCTACACCATCATGAAACACGGAGCCATGGAACCAGTGTGGTAGGATAGAGAGATGGCAGAGATGTCTGGAGTCTGGACTCTGGATCAAAGCTTTCCCTGACAGTGACGTCAGCTCGTCTGCCCTCTCGAATCAGTCACGCGCAAGGACTTACGACCACAATCCTTCGGATATGTCTTTTTCGTGGGACGCATTTTATGGAAGGTTGTTTGGCACAAGCGTCCATGTAGACGCTAGTGGATGCCTGGGAAACATATTATGTCAAGTACTCAGCCGGCTGATTCAGGATTACGAGGTTGAATACAAAGAAGATGCAAGCTCATATCTATCCATTCATCAGCATAAACGCATCCTGACAAGAGTCAGATTCTGATTGGTTGATAACTCGGGGCTCAGATTGGCCAAGAATCCCATGAGCAGGTGCCAGGATCCTCCGCGTCACCCATAAGCCCGTCTCGGAAGCAGCCCGGTTGATCAGGTACCAGCCGGTAAGTCCTGATTGTCTGGCGCCCGGGTCGAGGGCCCGGGCCCGCTGCCCCACCCCGTAATCATGAGCACGCAAGTTACCAGTAGCGGTACGGTGTGCGTCGGAGTGGATACTGGTAACGTTTTGTTAACTTTTGTGAGCAGTGACGTAGAGCCCGAGCAAAGAAACAATGTAACAACCCGATCTTTCATAACCCAAGAATATCTGCGGTTCGCAGCCCGACTCAACCTAACCAACAATTTAACCACACCATTACCCCGGGCGCCAGTCTTACTTAAGGCACAAATCTGTTAGGGTAGAGTTACCGTCCCGAAAATCCAACGTGGTACCGACCTGCGTCCAGGTCAGCGTTTAGAACCTTCCTGCTTTGGGTGACATCGACGGATCCAGATGAGGATCTGGATAAGATCTCAGGCTGGCCGCCGCGATCCGGCTGGCGCGCGGCCGCGGGCCACTCAGCGCCGCGCCGAGGTCAGGCAACGAACTCCCGCTAGCCTAGGTACTGAGTCGCTCCTCAGGACTTGAGCGGTCACTTGCGATCTTCTTCTTATACTCGTGCCGTTGGTTCATCGTAGTTTATTGTACTCAATCGACCAATGATCTTGCATGCCGCGATTGCCGGCTTCGAAAATTGAGCTCCTTCACCCGCAAATTAAGGACCGCATCGAGCCAATCATGATATTGCATGATGGCACTTGCACTTAGATCTCGTTGCCGTTTACATTGATGACGTTCGATGGGCTGAGAATAATTCTGCGCGGCAGGCTTGCGGCATCATAACCTACTTACACCGTGTACAGTGTAAGCGTGTGCACGATGTCATTGAGTTGAGGAGGCGTGATCGGAACATGCGTGCAAACAGAGATCCAAAAAAGCAATGCAAGGATTCATGACAAAGAAGGATCACGAATTGAGAGGATACAAAGGCGCGTGCTTTGCTCCTCGTGCCAGAATTGTCCTATCGCCCCTTCTGTTTCGAAAAACCTGAAGTTGGCATACAACATCCAGCAGCATGTGCGCCACAATGCCAATCTTGAGTTGATGAATGTGCTTAAATTTTCAAGACATGCAAACGAGCCTACCAACCCGATGGAACGACTTGGACGACTTGAAGTACTGATTCTCTCTTGACCATACTTAACGCACTCCCATTCAATCTGTTCGCAAAGGAGGCTTGCGGGTGCATGCCGTCCTCTTACAGTTTCAAAGCTCCGCTCGATTTTGCCCTTTACTAGCTGCCTTCTTCTTTTTCTTCTTCTTTTTTGAGGGTCCTGTCGTGCCGGTCTTTGCGGCCTTCTCCTTCTCCAGAAGAAGAGCCGCTGCTTCGTCCTTCAATTGCTTCTCGAGCTGCACCCCGGAGCAACCACTTCATCAAGCTCCTTGGCGCCGTGACGTTATTTTGACCCTCACCTGACTCCTTTTCGCCAAAAAAGCGACTACGGAAAGTACATTTAGGAACATCTACCCCAGGCCAATACCAAAAGCATCTTCCGTCGTTCAGGCACTTTGAAACAAAGGTACAAAATGAGTCGGGAATCATAACATAGAAGCCTCCAACTAACCCCAAACGAAACTGCCAAAATGAAAGTGACGGCTGCCTCACCTCGGCAAGCTTTTCCTGACGCGATTTCGCATCGCCGGCGTCCACCTCCTCCTTCATGATTTCTTCCAGATTGAATTCCTGGAGGAATAGAAGCTATCTGTCACCAACGAACGCCCTGGATTTTGTACCAAAGTAGTTCGTTCTGACCGTCTTGATGCAAAAGGTACTGGCGTCAAAGTAGAGCACTGTGCGTTTTGCCGCATATAGATCTCTGAAGCGGACTTCGCAGTAGACTGAAGTAAGAATCAACCATCAACAAGTCCGACAGACTGATACACGGGTCCAGCATGAAGTAAGACAAATCTAGTCGTTTGGGTCCCACATTGACCGTCAGATTCAGAGGTAGAGTGCTTTTCTGACGAACTTTGAGGCTTGCTCTACGGCTTTCTCCCGACAACGTGCTTGGCACTCAAGTTAGTGAGAGCTCTGACCAACTTTGTCCGGGTCTGTGGTAGCCAGAAACTATTGTACCAAACTGTCTAGACAGGCCAGCTACTAGCGTAACGCTGTGCTGTTGATCTCTAATAAATTATGAACCGCAGAAGCGGCAGACTGTTCTGAAATTTGCATCTAATAAGTGACGCAAAGGACACTCGTCGTTCGACTGTAGCCGGTAATGGGAGTCTTACCTCCTCCACCTCTTCGACAGAGACGTCTTCGTCCTCAGGGGGCGCAGCAGCAAACGTCGGCAGCGCCTGCGAAGGAGCAGATTGCGTGACCAGGAATTTCTAGGTGAGCAATCTGGACAACGGATCTGAAAGATCCACGACGCATTTAGCAATTACCTTGGCTACTGATTAAGGTCGATTGCAACACCATTATGACGGATTTAACGGCAACCGCAGAGGGCAAGGCTTTGTAAATCCGAACCGAAAGAAACAGAAAACAATGACGGACTTGCCCTAGCTCGTCAAGCTGCAAGGAAAGCATCAGCTTCATAAAGGATACCTGCCTTCCTAATCTAAACCAGACGTGCCGTGCGAGCCAAGGTAACTGTTGCAGCGCGACAGCCAGACACCAACGGTACCCAAAGGGTCTAAGCTCCTAAATACCACGTAAGCAGAAACCCTAAGCCCATAGAACATCGCCCTCAATATTTGCCCGCCAGACGCTCAGCGTATAAAAGATGGAGAGCGCGCACTCACGTCGAGCTTGGACACCCCAATCTTCCCGGACACCACGCCGTCCGCAAACGCTGTCAGCGTCCGCACGTTGAACGCCCCCTCCAGCCGCGCGTACCGCATCTTTTTCGCGTTCAGGAGCACCACCGTCGGCGCGTCTGACCGCGACAGTCCCAACTGGTATGCGAACCCGGGCGCGGAGGTGACGTCAACCCAGGCGTAGCTGACGGGCCCCAGCGGGTTGAGCTGCGCAACTTGTTTGAGCGTGTCGACTTGGCCGGAGGGATCCCCCTGGGAGCCGTCCAACAGACCGACGATGCAGATGCTGCCAAAGAGGGACGAGATTGATCTAGCGTTTCTCGTGGCAAGGTTGGAAGAAGTATGATACCGGGAGAGTCGTGAAATTGTAAATATGCGGAACTTCGCTGGTCCATACCGTCAGGTTCATAGTAAAAGGTCATATGTTGTTAAGCCGAGTCTGATCAACGTCACAACAGTAGTAATTCGACAAGAGCGGTGCACGTTCATAAAGCGTTCAGGCGCTTCAACGTAAACAGTTGCCGCGTTCCGTGCCGAGCTGAGAGCAGATAATCCCAAAGTGAAGGCTGAAAGGTAAACGCACAAACGTCAAGAGCTTTTCCTTTTTGAGAGGCCGACTTCAAGCAGCCCAACTGCCTTGCACCTGGGTTCTGCAGATTCTTATGACGATATTGTGCTTTCCTTTGAGCACGTCGAACGCACAGCCTAGGCTTTGCAGCAGATTGCGACCACCACAGCTGGTCAACTTTACAGATTGAATTCGTGCAGCACACAAGCCCCAGCCTAAACACATGCTTCTATGTTTGACACTCCCGATTAGTAGCTAGGACAAGAAGGATCAGAAAATGTCCTTCTATTTTTCGCTCTTCGCATAACAGTCAGTTCCGTAACTCATCTGATGGATGGCAGGAACCTTAAGGTTCCCACTTCTTACCCCTTGTCCACGCATTGCTGCTGGAAATCCTCGTCGCTCGTCAATTGACGTACAGAAAGCGCGCCGGCACCGCCCTTTCTTCTCG
Organism: Klebsormidium nitens; assembly: GCA_000708835.1. Taxonomy (NCBI): domain Eukaryota; kingdom Viridiplantae; phylum Streptophyta; class Klebsormidiophyceae; order Klebsormidiales; family Klebsormidiaceae; genus Klebsormidium; species Klebsormidium nitens. Next base: position 28,864 of record DF236983.1, on the reverse strand, counting down.
TCGCCTCCAGAGTAGCTGAGATCTGCAGCACAAGGCAGACTCCACGTTTGGTGATGTCGAATAAGCTTTTCATTCAGTCGCCCTTTCTTCTTGCCCCCACTCGGCTTCTTCTCTAAGGCAACAACTCGTATGGTCAACCAGCGACGCTCCTTGCGAATTGACAGGAGGAGAGAGAATGTCAAAAGGAAGTGGCAAGGATGATTTAAAGTAAAGATACCCAATCACGCTCCGCAAACAATCTTATCAAGAACATACGAACATCTGTTGCATTTAAAAGATATAGGATTCGAATTCAGTATGAGAGACTCGCTATCTAGGAACTTGTTCACATGAGACAAGGAGGGCAGAAGCGGTGCCACAGTCAAGCAGGACTGAGACCATCACGAAAGAAGCAGAAGCTGCAACCCCACGGGTATCTGTTTAGGGCTCAGCATTCTGATTCAAACGACTGACCTGGTGGCACCACATAGCTAGGTTGCTGTGCTTAAGAGCCCGGGGAAAGGGCTGGATGGAGAGTCCAAGCTCGCCTGACTCTTCGCTCGGCTGGGCGAAGATGGTCAACACCTGAACCGGAATGGGAAGGAAACGTGAGTGAAGGTGGTGCAATCTCTGCTCTCTAATTCCAGTGTAATCTGAGATGAAGGATCAGACATGGCCAATCTTCGTTCATTCCGCTTCTGGAAGTGAAGGGCCTGAACGTCTTGGTGCTCGCCAATCGTTCCTCGTAGGAGCTGACGGCGTCTTCGACAAAATTTCAGATGGGCCGCTGCGCGACCAACGCTGCTTGCGACGCCGCTTAAAAGGTGGTCATATCGAAAGCTCGGCTTCGGTAATAAACTGAAAAGATCCTTCCTCTCTCTTGTTTGAAGAAGCAATCGCGGGAGGTTGCGGAACGAGAAAACGGAGGAAACCGGACAGCCTGAGCTTGGACCCCACCTTCGGAACCTTGGTGATGCGCAGCCGCTCCAAGAGTTCAGAGTCATCTTCATGGACCTGCAAGGGCGCCCAGAAAGGTGGACCGTCAGGATGAATCTGCCTGAACGAGCTGGCCAATCCTTGAATGCGTTCAGCAGAATCCAAATGGCGTTATTAGGCTACTGTTTCAAACGCCGCTTTCGAGCTGCTGAGACTCTTCCGTGTTCAAGAGCACTCGCTACTGAGACAAGCCACTGTCGGTTTTCTTCTGTTTTGCACTTGCGAGAACCACGTCCGGCAACCCGCTTGAGAACGGGCCTAACGTGATCGTCGTTGCTTGACAATCTCCCTCTTATGAAACCCTGTCATGCAACGCCGGCAACCGTTCCGCAACTTACCAAAGCGAAGCCTATCGCGTTTCGGAAACGCGCAGCGAGCGCTCGCCACATGTCCGGGGTCTCCTTCTTGGCAGTGAAGAGCAACATCTGCGACGCCCCATGGTTCCGTCAGTTGTGTATGCCGTGCTCTGGAGGGGACATTGTTGCGCACACAGTCGACTTATTTTCGATAAGAAAGAAAGAGATACGTGAGTCTGCACGAATTCAGCCGTTCATCATCCTGCGAACGGACGTTCTCAATCCTAACTGCAGGGCGCACCTTTGGTTTCCACTGCTCCCGCGACAAGAACACGTCCAGGGCCTCGTTGGACTCCAGTGGCGTCACAAAATCGGGCACGCTGTCCAGCCCAAACTTGTACAGCGCCTTGCCCTCCAGAGGCCCCTCGTACAGCTGCGCAGCAAAAAAGTGGGCCAATCTTGGTTCCCTTTCCTGTGACGGCTACTTTTGTGCGGATGAACGGCAGGATCCGCAAGGTAGCTTTAGGGCTCGACTTCTTCATGCTCTCGTGTCAACTAAAGTACGTGTGGTCCAATAAATGACATCCTTTTAGAGCAGAAAAGCCAAGTTCAATGCCAGGATGAGGCTGATTTTAACGGCCATCAAACCCGTCAAGGCATAGGATGAAAGCTACATAGTATTGGTATCCTGTCTAGCAGAGTGAGAAAGGCTTCAAGGTGTTTAACGTTCAAGAACAGCTCCAACTGATGGCTGGAGCCTGTTGCCAAAGCTAGGGAGCCGAATCTGTTTGCTTCTGAGATGTTGGGCCCCAGGGTCAAAGCACACAATGTATTCAGAGTAAAAAGATGGAGCTCACTTCGGCAGTGCCCTCCTCCTTGTCCTCCCCAAACGGGTAGCTCAAAACTCGGAGGCAGTCCTTGGCGGTCAGATGCGCCCCCGAGGCCGCGTCCGCCCAAAACCTGCGGCCGAATGCGAGGGGCTTGAAAAAGCGACACGACTTTCAGGCTTTCGAAGAAGCGAATCCAAGAGCGACCAAAGTTTTCCGCTCCCGGAAGAACAAGGTGCACCAAGGAAATAAGAAAAGCGGTCATTGACTAACAAGTCGGATAACGATGTAGAAGGGCGGCCAACCGAAGCAACCAGCTGGCTGGATGAAAAGCACACAAGCACATTAGCATCTTGAGAGAGCGGGTGCAGGAACCGTCACAGAGTAGAACGGGTAAAAAACCGCTTACTTTTCGCCTTCTGGATGCGCGGAAAGGTTGAAGGTACCAAGGCGCACCTGCGAACAAAGCGAGACAGAGTTGATGATCGGTACGGCCCGCAGGAAAAAACATCGAACACGGCATGAAGACTCATTTACAAATCAAACCCGTGACTGCTTGGGTCAAGGACTCTGCGTCTGGGCTTGCCAGAACTCTAACAATATCGTTTCATGAGCTTGATTTTAATCAATACAGTGCTCAGATTGTGAGTGTTTAAAGGTCTGATTAAGTTTTCTGGTGGCTGTCTTCCCGCTCAACAAGTATGGCTGACTTCTTGCACAGAGCGCGATCAACATGCTAATTCCTGTGGACACTTGCGCGTACGTTGGAACAGAAGAAGGAAGGTTGCATCAGCGCAAGGAGCATTGACGGCCAGGAAACTTGACCAGGCAGATGGGCACCTGTCCGGACAGAGGCAGGCTGGCCTCCCCCCACTGCTCATACTGCTCCTCACACGGCTCCCGGAAGAAAGCGACCACCCACGCAGCCTCCACTTTGAACACCTCTTGCTCGAACCCGGACGCGTTCAGCGCTGTGAGGTGCCCAGTGCGCGACGGCGTTTCGTCGATTGCGATGTCGTCCTCACTTGCGGGCGCAGCGCGAGGGGCCTTTGGTGGGCGCTCGATGGCGTGCGCGGAGAGGAACTCAGTGAGAGCGTCCTTCTTGAGCGGGCCGTCGTGGAGGAGGGTCTCGCCTCCGGGCTGAGCGTAAGAAAGAAAAGAGAGGCCGTCGACTCCTGGCCTGACCGGTTTCGAAAATCTTCTAAGAGAGGAGACTTAGGCCCAGGTTCGTCATCCGTTTCTCTTCAATGTACAGAGCCTGATAGAGTCTCCGAACTGCTTTCTGCGCTGTGGAAAGAGCCCGGGCGGTGAGACAAGCGAGCTGCTAAAAGGGTGAATTTGCAACTTCGGCAGACCCTCTAGCTTTACACCTTCAGCTGGGCAGAAAAACGAGCGGGCCTAGGACTGCTACTAACAAGTTTACCTTGATCACGAACAGCGAGTCTTGGCCTTCGCTTCCTGCTGGCAGCTTCTGTAGTAGCTCCTCGTCCGTGGAGGATCCAAAGAGAAACTCGAGACGCTCTCTGCAAGTACGAACGGCAGACTGTTCCTTTTCAGAGTACGACGTTTCTGCTTGTAGAACCATTGACTTCACGAACAAGCTTTTTCCTCGGACTTACGGTGTAACAGCCTGTTTCGAACTGGAGGTATGTCGCAAGAGTGTCGTCAACAAGTCTGGTAGACCGCTTAAATAATGTCCAGGATACAATCTGGAAGGAGGTCGTCCCTAGGCGAACCTGATTGGGGCCTTATGCGGTGCAATAAAATCAACGAACTAGGCCGTAACAAACTTTCAGCACTCCCGCCGTCACGTCTGGAGCGAGCATTTAAATGACGACAGCGCCTAACGGATAACGAGCCGTAAGCTCACCGGTATCGGAGTGACAGCGCCTTGAGAAGGGCTGACGGCTTATCCTTCGTGGACAGAAAGAGAACCTGCGAAGGAGCAGCACTGGGGGTAAGCATCCAAAAGCGGCGGGCCTCGGCAACTGTATTCTGCCCTGCAGCATCGAAACGACAGGAAACGAATTGGCCGATTGGAAAAACGACTTTACGTACGATCCTCGCAGCGACAGGAAACCTGAGAAGCAACACGGCTACTTCCGAGAAGCCACCGCTCTTGAACGTCCTTGCGAAAAGCTTAGACAAAAGCTGCAAATACGGTGTGCTGCAAGCACTATCTCATCCTCCGTTTGATCAAGATGGTCCATTTGAGGTGTCCAAATTATTCCACCAACCTTTGGGATCCCAGTCTCCTGAAAGAGCTGCTCTGCCTCGGCCGAGCCGCTCGCAACTTGTCGAACAAAGGCGTCTGGAACGAAGCCTGTGCCGAATATACAAACGAGTTTGACAACACCTCACTGGGGCGCATTCATCCAAGAGCCGACCCTTCAAGCCCAACCGCCTTCCAAGCCCCGCGTCAGATCAAGCTTCGCACACTCTCTGGAGTCAGACCTTTTTCAACAAACACCAAACATGTTCTCAAAGCGGGGCAAGTGAGTTAGATGTGTCCAAAGCAAAAGCGAACGAGCAGGATTGTTGACGTGACGTCCAAGTCAGGAAACCAGATTTTTTCCATAACCAATCCGATTATTCTACCTTTGACCTGCTTGACGAGGGCAGCGGGGTCCACTTCCCCATCTTTGAGCACTTCTTTTGGAGGCTCCTGCACAAGCGATCAGGAGCAGTCTCATCAAAAATGAATAAAACCAGTCTGAATATGTACCGAAAGTGGACCTGGTTCGTAGTATCCATTCTGAGACGCACATCTCGGCGGCAGGCTCATCGATCTCTACTGGACTCCGAGTAACCTTATTTTGAGCGCTGCATAGACGAACTTGTCGTTCAGAAGTTGGTGAGATCATGGCCCTACCTTGTAAGGCACCCCTGTGTACGGGTTCTCTTTGACTTCCCAGTCGAACACCTTCAGCGAAGGCAGGAACTGCAGGAGAGTAGAAGAGTTTCTATTTCAAGATTTTCGACCGCAGAATAATCACTAGCAGGAGTCATTGCGGATGACTCTTAGAAAACGGAGCATCATCGCACTTGTTGCAGAGTTTCACAAAGCTGCTGCATATAAAGTAATCTGAGTCAAAGGAAAAGTCGTTGGTGCAAGGAGTCAGGTCACTTGATATCTGGGTGTAAGGTCAGGTGATGAAGGTGACCTTGACCCCTATAGGGTGACCTTCCAGTACCTTGATTCCTGTGGCCCCACATACGATCGGCACCTGAGTACAGTTGACTGCCCCGACCTGTAGATAAGCAACTTAGACAGGTCAACTTGCAGATATCTCGTTGGGGCGTCTATGTCACTTGCAGCGCATCAACAGATTGAGTAAGCGGTGTCGTATGGTAAGGCGCTCAGCTCAAATTCAAGAGCATCCCGTCTCCATTGACTCCGAGACCTTTGCATTGTCGTCACTCCAAGACGAGAGCACCTTGAAAATCTGAGTACGCTCACTCACCTCCACAAAACCGTCCAGTTTTTCCGCGATCTTTGGGACCTGGGTGGCCAACTGCGACCAGAGAAAGCTTCAGTTAAGAACTAAACAATGTCTATCACTGTCTTCACTTTGACAAGATCAAGGAAGCCTGTACCGGGGCTGGTAGAGGAATAATTACTCTGACTGAATATTCTCGAATATTCCGCTTCTTGCCGGTTTCTCTTCGAAACAGACCTTGTCATAGGTAATTCTTAGTCTGTCAGTATATGCACATACGAAGTACTGCCCTGTCCAAATTGCGCCTGACATATAAGGAGCTGGAATGACGAAGTTATGTACGAGTCATATGGACATACCGGTGGGCTAGAGCATGCGTGACTCACCAGGATACAATTGTCACAGTCGTCTGCAAAAAAGTTGACCTGTGCACATACACTAGATTCAGTACGTTGAAAACCCTCCAACATCAGTCCTTTTCTCCTTTATTTGTCATGTAACTTGGATATTGTTATCAGCCCTGAAAGAGCAGTACTCCAGCGCACATTTGCAAAAGGGACAGATAGCACCAAGGGTGAGATATATCCCTGTGCCTGACTTGGAACGTGCAGGAGGCTTTCAATTCACTAGCAACACATTTGACCAGCCGTCAACTCTCCCTCTGGGACGCGCAGCATGTTTACATGGCCACATTGAGGGGCAAGGTGACCCAGAAGACTAATTACCACCATGAACTGACAATCAATGCAGATATAGACATGAGAGGAAGGCAAGAGACTCACCAGCCAGACCCGATCGTCGCTCTCTACGACTGCAGTGTTGAACTCTTCCGCCGTTTCGAACAAGTGCACCCTGGATCCAAGTACAAGCTTATCAGAAGTAGGGCCACTTCATGCCCCGCACGACCTCGAGCAACTGTCCTCACTAAGTGCTTTTCTAGGAGATGATGTGGAGTTCACAACTGGAAAGGTCTTAATCCCGCTAAACATCTGCGCGCCGAAAGGAAATGATGTAAGAAGACCTCGCTGGGAAGAAGGAACAAGATCTCCAGCAACCACTGGGAGAAAAGTAGTCAGTACATTTATATGTTTCCAGCAGGTATATGAGCACAGTTTATTAGTTTTCAGTGGTCCATGAAACGATGTAACGTCTGCAGAACCTGCACAGCGGACACATCTTCTTGTCTCGCAAGGATTGCCCAGAACTTGTGGCGCCACCACACTCAACAGTAGATCCCACACATTACACCCCAGCATTGCCCCCCAGTCTGCTCTTTGCCCACTGATAAAAAAAATGGCTCACCTTTCTGTATCTGTATACAGTTTAGTGGTGGTAGCCATTGAGAACTGCATACACAAGGAGGCAATGCAAAGGAGCGCAATGCGCAAAGAGCGCCGTCCCTCCATGGAGCCCGTTGCTGTGCTATACGGCTTGCTGGCTCCCAAACAGTCCTCCTCATGTGAAGGAATCAAACTTATTCAGCCAAGTGCCTCTGCCATCACGCAGATGGCGAACTCCCTTTCCTGCTTTTGAATGATGCCATTGAATCATTGATGGGCAGGAACCTCGAATGCTAGGCAAGTCTAGGCAACCCATTTCTTCTTTGCACTGTTATAGATCTATGATTTTTAAATTCCAGCTAGTACGGTAGCTACTGGTACGACAATGACGAGAAACACACAACCTGGGTCAATATTCGAGTTCACTTCGACTTAGGGACTTGCAGGTCGATCACGTGAAATGTCCATCTTTTGTCAGGGCAGTCGTGCTTTATATTCACGTATAAAAGAAAGCTATATGGGAGTATAAAATGCTGATATAAGCGGAAATTATTGGCTGGCCACCAGGCCACCGTTGACTGTGCACGGTATGTATGCAAGCGTCTGTCACTGTGTAGGTATGCAAGCTTCTTGCTGTGTAGAGCCTAGCTAGGGCCTCCAATTCCCTCCTCTCTTCTCGAGTAAGAAAAGTGGCTTATTTCCATGCGATGATCGACGACCGGACAAATTAATTAAAACCATATATCGCAGATGTCGATGCTCCCGACAAAATTGTCAAGACCGTGCGAAATGGCACATTTGACAAGAGGGTTGGACCGCGGTTGCATCGCGCACCGTACGATATCCAATGCACGGTCCGATAGCGCAACGGGTCCGTGTCGACCCACAAAGTTGCTCGCCGCGACCGTCTCAATTGCAGTACATAAGGGCGGCGCCCCTTTTTGGAGGGAGTGGGGTGGTGGTTCGCGGCGGCTTGCCCCGGGTTCAACCAGCATTGCAAGTCCACTAGCATTAGGGTCTCGCGTACCGCCCGGGAAGCAACCGGGCCCTCCCTGTGACATTAGGGTCTCGCGGGCAACCGAGTGACAACCGGGCACTTCCCAGTGACATTAGGGTGTGTGGCGGTCACTCTATCCTAGGTTTTTAGTGTGCCCGGTACTTCCCTGTGACAACCGCCCGGGGATCCCAATTTTGTAGACCACCCGACATCTGCGATATACGGTCTTTATTAATTTGTAGACCACCCTCGCTATCGCACGGATTACAAGCACTTTTATGCCTGCTCTTCTCAGTGTCACCCTTCGCTGTGGTTGTAAAATTGTGTTGCTGTCAGGATGGTTGAGGTCAAGGATGGCGTGGTCCTCCAGCCCCGTAGCGACAAGCGCGCATACCGGTGGGTGCGGCTAGAGAATGAGCTGCAAGCGCTTCTCATCAGCGACCCAGAAACCGACAAGGTGAGACTCTGGAGGGCAAACAAGAGCGCTCGTGCAAATCACCAGTTTCTGAAAACTAAAGTTCTTTTGATTCGTCACCTGAATGAGCCAAATAAATTATGTTGGCAATTGAAATTACACGCCATGCAGAGCAAGGTTGTCAGTTTGGAGTGGTGGTCAACACTCTCTTGTGGCTAAAATGTTGGTCAGGTTGGAGTTGGTTAGAAACCCCTGGAAGCGCGCAATCAGTTGTTCTAGACACGAACTCCTGTCAATCAATGTACATGCACCACCACTTTCTGACTTTGGCGCTCTCATCTCCCACCTTAGGCGGCGGCGGCCATGGACGTGAAAGCGGGCTACTTCCTTGACCCTCCTGACCTTTCTGGGCTCGCTCACTTCCTTGGTGAGTTGGAAGTGTCAATGGGATTAGGATCCTAGCAATACTGTAAGGGGTCTGGCATAGAAAAGTAGGGGATCAGTCGATTAGTGATGGACCACCACCTCTTCATCAAAGTATTGGGCAGCCTATTTCCACAATTATCCATTCTCAGTGTTCTGGCTTTCCAATGGCGCTTCCATTGTTGCAGGAAGTGCAGTCAATCCATCTATAAACACTGCTTGGGCTAGAGAGACTCACAAGCTTTCTTCAACAGCAAACCGCAGGGTGGGTGCAAGTCATCGATGGCAGGATTGACAGATTTCAGAATTACTGAGAGGTTTGGAATCTGTAGGCGGCCTCCAACATTCTGATTGGTGCCTCACTTCCGCAGAGCACATGTTGTTCTACTCAAGCGCCAAGTATCCAGAAGAAGACAGCTACTCCAAGTACTTGACAGAGGTCAGCCCCCATCTTGGATATTCTGTCTCTTTTCTGATAGCAGGGTATAACGCTAGAGCACATCTCCAGTCCTGTGTTATTGATCCTTCATAGCCAGTGGGTCTTACAAGCCAGTGGGTTTTCCAGGAATCAGTTGTTCCTTCTCTCCTGCTCGTGCACTTTTCTTCTGTATGTCCTGTTGAAATATTGACTTTTGCTCTGCTTCAGAATCATCATTGGGCTCGTCCTTTCCGAGCTTGTGTAAGGTGGATATTAGATTTTGAATGCTATCAAGCGGGGTTTACAGATCAATGTTCTGAACGCCCGGATAAGTGTGGAACTCAAGCCGCAGCTTGCTTTCATAAGCTGGAGCTACTGTCCAACGCTGGCCCTCTAAGCGGTTTGATTGGTTGATTGAGAGGAGACAATTCATTGTCCGCATGCAGCCTAAGTTGGTCGCTGAAAGTCCATTTCCATTCAGACGTGTATATATATCACCAATTCCGCCACACATCTCAGGTGTCGTGTTCTCCCAAAAAATTGCACCACTTGTCTGATAAGCCGTTTCCCGTGTGCAGCACGGCGGCCGCTCAAATGCATACACCAGCTCAGAGGACACCAACTACCACTTCGACGTCAACGCCGAGTTTCTGGAGGAGGCCCTGGACCGCTTCGCTCAGTTCTTCATTGGGCCGCTGCTCTCAGAGGATGCAACCTCACGGGAGATGAAAGCTGTGGACTCAGGTCAGCGAATCATCAACTTCACTTGCCTTGGCCTTGTGTATGAGTGAGCAAGAGATCTGTCGAGATTTGGTTGGCGTGTCGTGAAACCCTCGTGTTGATTGTACTGCTGTTCCTGGAATAGCAAGTGGGCTTTAACGATCGGATTTCCGATCTCCACTTCGGAATGCTGGTTTCAAAGCATCTATTGCACTTGGGGCATGCCTTGCAAGAAACTCTTCGCTTTTGGGAGGACGAGCGAGCAGGCGGCTGGTCTCTTCACTTCCACTATAACAGTTGGTAGTCCTTCTTGGTTTATCTACCTCTTTTGGAATCTTTTGGAAGGATGAGCGCTTAAGACGCTGACTGGCATCAGCCTGGCCCTCATCCTCAGTCCGTTTGTTACTGCAGAGAACAGCAAGAACCTGACGAGCGACGCATGGCGCTTCAACCAGCTGCAGAAGCACCTCAGCAAGGAGAGCAACCCCTTCCACAAGTTTGGCACAGGTGGGTTGCGTCGCCCATCCTCAGACCCGTTTTAACTCACTAAGAGCGCTCGCGTTGCGGCTCCTGTCTCTGCTTCCCGCATTATCAGTCGGTCTATTCCGGTTTGACAAGAGAGGCTTTTGCTGATATTGGACACTGCGAGCCCTCGTTTTTCTAGGGTCCCCTTGTTAGAATCTTGGACCTTCCCTTCAATGGCAGGCAGCCTGGAGACGCTGGATGTCCAGCCAAAAGCGTGCGGGAAGAACACGCGAGACGAGCTCATCAAGTTTTACACCGCCCATTACTCCGCAAACCTGATGCGCCTGGTCGTCTACGGCAAAGGTAGTCAATCGCTCCCCTCTCTGTCCTTTCCTTAGATGCACTTACAGACAAGGGAACCACAGTTCTGTTGTCCAATTCAGTTCTTGTTGGCGTTGTTCGACGCACCTTCAGAGCGAATCTTTTGTCGGGGGTGGTAGGCAGCGGCATATTTGCTACTCTGTCACGCACTCGCCTTGCTCATTGAGTTGAACTCTTCGTTGATTTGGATCGAACCGGACAACTCGCGGAGGCTCGGATGGAGCTTTTATAACACGCCTCTGCCACCTGAACACCTTCCGTCGAAATACCTTCCGTCGAAGCTTTTCAGCCTCGATCTACATCATGCGGCTCCACTCGCTTCTTTGTGATGTCATTCAGACGTCGGCGAAGCTGTTGCAGACGTCCGTTGTGTGCCGTCGAATTTTGCAGACTCACTCGACGTGCTTCAGAGCATGGTTGTGGACAAGTTCAGCGCCGTCAAGAACACCAGCAAGAGCACCCCGCAGTTCTCCGAGATGCCGCTCGACGCGCCAAACCTACAGGTCCGTCGCACGACCTTCCTAAAATGGATCGAGAGGACCGACTTTTACCAGGCACCTTTGTTGAAGTCTCGTCGGGGTCGAGCTGAGCCGAAACTTTGTGAAATCCTGCTTTCAAGTTCGAGCCCACGAAGTGTTCGAGCATTCCTAAGAATTCCAATATCCAAGTTTACTGCCTTTGCATCACCCTTTCGAAAGCGTGGGGGAGCTCTAAGATTCTTCGCAACGATTGTTTTAGTCTTTTTAGTGAACTGTATCTCCTTTCAGTTCCAATCTGTCTCCCTATGACTCGGACGGTGGCTGGTACGAGGTTTCGTACCTTGGTTGTGATCCTCCCCACAGTCAAACGCTTCTTACTCAACCATGGGAGAAGTATACGACCCTACAATTAATACGCGGACAGACTGTTTGCAAATCTTGGCAATGAATTGTCCTGGCCTAGGCTTCCAGGCGTTCCATCACTTCGGAAACTCTGCAATGATCCGTCCAACGCCTTGAAAGGCTTTCATAATGTTTCTTGCCCTTCATGTTTGCGTCCCTCAACCAATCCGCCTGCCGCTGGTTGAGTTGGGGGAAGCCCGTGACGGCGGGCCACAGCGTCGGATTCATTGCCGAAGTTTCTGCATCAATCGTCCAACAAACCGAAACCCTTTCATTGTGTTCCTTGCTCCTTGATATCTCTGCCTGTCAACCAGTTGCACTGTCTGGTATGCAGATTTTAATTCGGGGGGAGCCCGTAACGGAGGGCCACAACGTGGAGTTTCTGTGGCCAATCTCCCCCGAAATGAAGAAGTACAAGGCCGCGGCGAGCCGGTACTTGGGTCATTTACTGGGGCACGAGGGAGACGGCAGCCTCTTTGCGCTTCTGAAACAGCTGGGTGAGGAAGGATCAGGGGAGTTTGGTCTGAGAGTTTGGCTGACTTGGGTTCCGTCAATGTGAGCCGTCAAGGGGAACGGCAGCTCCTTTGCGCTGCTGACCAGCTGGGTGGAAAACGGATGAGGGGAGTTTGATTCAAGGACTTGGCTGGGTTTCTTCGTTCTGTGATATGAGTCGTCACGGCCAATCCTAGTCGGAAACCTTAAACTCGGAGATTGTTATTGTGTTCAATTGTCCGCATTCTTTGGTCCGTTGTCGAAAAGGGCAACGAGGAGTATCCATAGAATCAGTCTGTACCTTGTTTTATGCAACTTTAGCTGCTTTGAATCTCTTCTCGATGGCCGTGACGAGGTTGTTCTGAGCTTCCAGGCTCATCCGATTTAGGGAGTCCGAAAGCCATTATCCATGTCCATCCCTAAGTCGTTGCTGCGGATATACAAAAACGATATCCTGTTTTGAAGCGCAGCGCTGTATCCTATTTGACTGCGCCTGTTTTTAGAGCCTCAGCCAAGTGTATCTGAGCAAAAATATTTTTTATTCTTAATGTTGTGGGATCCCTCAAGTGATGCCGTGGGCAGCCAGGTTTCAAGTACTTGGGAAACAATTATCTCGCACTGCCAGGTTGTCGTTCGCATGTTGGGATGCGGATGCGCTCATTTCCTCTGTTTTGTAAAACTCTCCTGCTAAAAGTTTCACCGGGTCATTTTGAAAAATGTTTGTTGAAACAAGCATTGGCATTTTGAAGATTAATCAGTCCAACTGATGACGAGGTGGTCAGTTTCACTCAAGCTTTCAACTTGACGCCGAACGATCGATGTGACGTGGTGGTTCTGTCTTCGACCGGTATCCGGCATCGAGCGTGTGCTTGCTTAGACCTTTGTGCCAGCATGCGTAGCTGGTAAGAGCGCTCTTTCGGGAAGTTCTGTGTCTTCTCCAGTTCCATAAGTTTTCCTAAAATCTCACTGCCGTTCACTAGAGCGTGAGTACCAGGCTACACGCACAGAGCAACTCGGTCGAGATGCCACTTGCGTTACTTCCACCTTGGAGGCCCGGCACGATTTGAAATGTTTTCAAGATGCCTTTTGAAAAAGCCGGAAACGACGGAGGTAATGACAAGAAGAGGAAATGCTTGCCATCAAGCCGGCCGTCCTTTTCAGTTTAGCAGATTGTCTGATTGTAAAGACTGACTTTCTTCATCTGAAGCTGTCCATCCCTTTCAATGCTGCTCCTTGGTCTGCAGCTCTAAGCTCGCCTTGCGCGACATACCTGGTGTATGGGATTGGCTAAGAGTCAGCAGAACTGCCTTACCGCCCATTTTTGTGGCTGTTCTTGTAAGGTCTTTTTGACTGCCATTGGCAAGGACGACACAGAATCGGGTTTCGGGACCTAGTATGTTCCGTTTCCTTCGCTGACGCCAATGCGCTCAACTTAGCTCTGACGTGGTTCACCAGTGTCGTTACGATCGCATGATACCAACTTTCGGCTCTGTTTTTGTGCGACCTGTCCTAATCAACGTATTGATACCCTGTTCTGCCAGTTCAGCCTCTGCCAAGTCGGAATAAGCTTTTGACAGGCAGTGTCGTACAGGCTGGTGGACGGTGGACCAGACCCGTTCTTGTGCGGCTCCATAGAGCCAGAAGACCCGTGGCTTTTTTTGAACTCTTCATGCAACGAGTCGGGATATTGGTGAATTGTCACGGCAGCGGCTCGGTGGAGTTTGTCTTTATGTCTTCCTTGACGGGCCTGCATCGATCGGCGACTCTAACTGCCGGTCTTCTGCTCTGATGCGGATGCCCAAGACATCAGTTTGGCTTGACACAGAATGACAAAGGTTGTGTACTAGGATTATCATGGGCTTTCTGGCCGACGAAGCTGCTACGCAAATGGCGTGCCATCTTCAATCTCGTTTGAACAACCGTTGAGGTTCAATACAGCGAGGACGCGGATACCGCTTACGACGCGTGTGAATTACGCTGTCTGCTTCTGAATCTCTAACCGCAAGGACAGACGAAGTTGATTGTCACAGACTGCGCTAGAATGTCTGGCCCAGATCATGCTGACTCACCTCATTGCCCCAATTCCCAGGCTGCTACTTTCTTTTTTCAGCAGTGCGGTTGACTGGGGTTTTGTTTTTGATAATAGCAATACCGTTACACACTTGGTTTTCTTTATTTGTCCTCGTCAAGATACTCCAAGAGCTGCGATGCTTTTCTCTTTACAGAGGTAGTCACCCTGAAGCTGTGCACGCATTTCTGTGGCTATTAAGCCTTGCCTTTCGTTTTTGGCTCGTTCGCGCATGGTAAGCTTCAGTTGACGTGGCAAGGACGGAGCAATCCTGGGTCTCTCTCACCCAAATTGCAGATGAGCACGTTGGGGAGCCCTTCTATTGTCTCTTGTTGACGCTTCCCCTCAAACATGTAATATGAGTCGTTATGCACTCAGGAGCGGCAAAGATGGGACGGCATCATCTGATGGTCAGAGACAGCCCTTGCCAAGTAATCTTGATGCCAACATGCTCCTTTATGCGTGCACTAGAGATTGTTCTAGAGTCAAAACTCCTCCTGTGATGCCGTCGAAATTCTTTCTGTGATGCCGTCAAGTTGAATTCCGCGGCTGCTCCGAGGTGTTGCAGCCAAGTCAGCAGCCGCTTTAAAGCTTTTCCTCTCGGTTTCGGATGCTGCCAATCCTGCCTTGAGATCTGGGAGAGCGGCCCAATGGCGCTCATTAGTGTGAGTCATTGAGCACTCTTTCAAAGGCAGTGCTCTGGGAGACCGCCTTTGCCTTTGCAAAAATTCTGGCTTTTGCTGCATGCTTTCTCTTGTGTCCAAAGCCGTTCATAAGGTGCGAAAATTACTCGTATCGAGGTGGCTAACGTGACTAAGTGTTGTCTGGTTCTTGCTACTTCCGGTATTCCCGTTTCGAACCGTTGATTGTGGTCGATGTGTCTGTCTGTCAGAGAAAAGGCGCAAATATGATCTTTTGTCACTGGCTCAGACACTCAGGGTTACTAATGGTCCTACCAAGGTTTCCGAAGCAGTTCTTGATAGACTTGGTCGGAGATTCGGGGCCTTTTCGTAGAGCTCTGCAGACACTTTCTCCTTGATGACGATAAGCATCTCTCCTCGTTTTCAAACATGACTCGTCTTGCTACAAAGATAATGGATTTCATCAGCATTTGAGGGTCAGGTTCTGCCGGGGGGCTCCAGCCTCGCTGCCAGCGTCTCAACTTCGGTCGAAGAGTGCCAAGTCTGATACGGCCTGGGCTTCCATAGTCGGGGTGTTTGGCAACACGAGAAGGTGTGGTTTGCAGGTGTAACGCCCTTTCTGTTCCTTTCTTTGTGTGGGCGACGATGCTGCGATTCACATACGATAATGAAATAGTACTGTGTGGCGGATGCTGAAATGGTTGGTGACCAGCATATACCATCCAGTCAACCCGCAGATGCAGACCCAGGTTGATTTGCCCTTCTCACAGGCTATCTGTCACAGATGCCTGTACTCGATACCTCCCATCAACGTATCTTCTCTTGTACGTGATCAGGTTGGGCCGCAAGCCTGTCAGCTGGTGAGGGCGACGGCAACCCCCACTACGCATTCTTTGCGGTCAATGTGGAGTTGACAGAGGAGGGGCAAAAGCACGTGCAGGAAGTGGCGGCCTTCGTCTTCCAGTACATTGCGGTGCTGAAGGAGAAGGGGGTCCAGGACTGGATTTTCAAAGAGGTGAGGGAGAGTCTATGTGAGCTGCGTCAAGGTGAATGAGCTGCTTGATAGGCTGAAAGTTTGTTGCGAGGTCGGAAACTAAGGCTGTTGCTTCAGCACGCAGGAGAAACTTTGCTGTGAACGGGTTGTTCAAGCTAGGCGTCGACATGTTTTCGCTCATTGAATGGTCATCTGCTGGGCATACAAAGCACGTGGGCGGTGAAGAAATTCTGCTTGCGTTCTCAATGATGCCCTGACGATCGTGGTCGGATCGTTTGTTCCTCCTTCCGAATCCCTATTTCTTAGAAGAAGTACTTATATTTGTGTTGCCCTTATCTTTATTCAGGTGCAAAGTGTGTGCGAGACCAAGTTCCACTTCGCTGAAAAGTCGTCGCCCTTCCAGTACGTCACCGGAATCGCGACAAGCCTTCAGGTGAGAGCTTCCGCGCAGTCACCAGAAACCTCGAGTAGGGCTTGCTGGAAAGTTCTGTTTGTAGATCAAACCAGCAAACCCCCAGGCCGCAAGATGCAGGGTACGGATCTCTGGTAAACAAGTTTCAGTCCGCTTTTGACCCCTCCATCAGCGTCAAGCTCAACTTCAAAAGCTCCTCGTTAATCTTTGTGCCGCGCGGTCATCGAGTTGTACGCCTCGCTTCAAGGGTCCCCAAAGAACTTGTCGCTGTAGCCTCACAGAGATCAATCGGTGTCGGACGAACCGACTTGCTCCTTGCTCGACCCTTTTCTGAGCCAAAGAATCGCTCATGTCGCAGCTGTACCCCGTGGAAGACTGCCTGGCCGCCCGGCGGCTGCCCCGCACGTTCGACGCGGCCGCCATCCACGAAGTGTTGGATGCGCTGACGCCCGCCAATGTCAGGTGCGGGACGTCGGCATGGTCTGGCTTATAGTCGAGGTTTCTGGGGACTTACGGGCTATGTCATTTGGATTCTGTATCGACGTTCGTCCGTTGAGATCATGTGGTCGAATGGCCTTCATGTTGGAAGACTTTTGTATCTTAGGCGTCGTCAAACTCCCTCGTATCAATGACGTCATTATCCTTTGCGCCATGCTGTCTCGGCGTTTAGAAGGGTTCTGTGACAAGTGGTGAAACCCGGGCCAAAGCTTTTTGATGCAGTGCTGAAGTCAAATTTTCCCCTCTAGACTCTTTGGGCCGTTCAGAAGGTGTGTCGGCCCAGCCGATGCATTCAATGCAGGCTTTGAAGAGCGCTTACGACTTTGACTGCGCGCCATGCTGCTCCTCCCTCAACATCTTTCGAATTTCAGACAACTTCGGGAGCCGGCTGCCGATCGCAGCATGAACTCTGCAACAAGCCCTGACGTAAATGATCCTACCCACGCGCTCACGCCATGTAACTCCCCCCTCAGGATCTTTTGGACATCTAAAGAGTTCACGGACCAGCTGTCGGAGAAGGAGCCCTGGTACGGCACCAAGTACAGCGTCGAGAAGCTGGGCCCGGACCGGACGGACGCCTGGACACGTGGCGCTCCGGACGTCCGGCTGCACCTGCCGGCGCCGAACGAGTTCATCCCCACGGACTTTGCGCTCAAGGCACCGGTGACAAAGGTGCGGGGCCGCTGCATGCTTTGGTAGTAATTTCCTCGGATGGGAGGTTTGAACTGGCGCGATGGGTTGACGGCTGTCGGCTTTCCAACTGCGGGAAAATCGTCACCATTGCGGCTCAAGCGAAGGGGAAAGAGCATAGCGTAGACCCACTCAATTGAGACGTTCTGAACTCACAATGCTTTTCTGTTGGAGGCAGCCCTTTCTGCCGAAACCCTCGTCTTGCTGCTCCACGTTCAGCACATGGAAGCGTAACACGACGATGCACACCAGGCAAAGGAAGAGCACAGTTGTTTCCAGCTCAAATCTTGTTCCCTTTGAGCCCTAGAACTCTGTCTGCGGAAGTCGTGAACTCCATACCATTCTAGAAACCACTCCTGGAACCTCAACAGCTAGATGCCTGAAGTTTCGATACCCTCGGTTCTAACATTATTATATCAAGACCCTAACCTGATCGAACTTTCATCGTCGCGCAGACGGAGCAGCCGGCGTTGGTGAGCGAGACGCCCCTGTCACGGCTGTGGTTCAAGCCGGACACCAAGTTTCAAATCCCCAAGGCGTTCATCGCGCTCGACTTCATCTGTCCCGAGTCTTACATCAGCCCCGAGACGGCCGTGCTCACCCGGATCTTCGCCAAGCTGCTCGTCGACTATCTCAACGAGTACGGTGAGCGGAAGATTCTCAAGTGCCTTGTGCAAGCAACGTCTGCCAGATATGGTAACCGTTTTCGTGATGCAAACATGATACCTGGAGAAGCGGGGTGTCAAGCGGCCTTATTGAGTCTCATCCGCCGCTTTTCGTAAGCCTCTTTTTGCAAGCTTGTTTTACTGCAATTATGAGTCTTGAGGAGGGGTGACTGCCTTGACGGCGCCGACTTTCCGCAGACCATTCCAGTTTCGGTCTCTCTGCGCCACATCCCGGTTTCGTGAGAAGTTCATTTTTTTAGTCGACGTAATTTTACATTCTTCCATCACTGCTGCCAGCTTCTCCAAAGGTTCCTTTGTTCGCTGCAGCTTACTACGCGGAGATTGCTGGGTTGAACTACACGATCCACAACACGGCGAGCGGCTTCCAGGTGTTCCTCTCCGGGTACAACCACAAGCTGGCCACGCTGGGGGAGAAGATCCTGGACAAGATCGTGACCTTCCAAGTCAAGGAGGAGCGCTTCACAGTCATCAAGGTGAGCATCGGGTGCAAGTTTTTGGAGAGGAACAATCATTGTTAAAACCTTGTCTAGGCACTAGGGGTGGCCTTGAAGCATCGACGAATGCCGGAAAGTACTCGCGCCCATGTTGAGGTTCTTCAAAGAAGAAACTCCCAGAATCGTCTCCGCATTTGCCGTAGACTCTAATCTCAGTCCGAAAACACAGCAGAAGATCCGAACCGTACCTGGTCGTACTGGATTTTTGCCGCCGCGACTCCGGCCCACTTGAAGAAGGACTGCCAAAATAAGGTTGAATACTCCTCCTACAAAGACGAGTCAAACGCTTCCCCACATAGTCGCACTTACAAACGCCCACCAATTGCTGCTTATACCATCGCTGTATTTTACTGCGACCCAGGCCCAGTAGGATGCACTACTTCTACATATCTTTTGCTTAAGAGACCCTTGCAGTATAACTTGGTTTCATTTTGGTAGAGCACAACGTCTGACTTGCAATTACTTCCTCATTCCGCCGCAGGCCCAGGTGAAGAAGGATTACCAAAACTTCAAGTACGAGCAGCCGTACCAGCAGGCGATGTACAACGCGTCGCTGCTACTTGAGCATAAGCGATGGCACATGGACGAGTACCTGGCCGTTCTTCCGCACCTGCACGCCGCCGACTTGGCCGCCTTCGTGCCGCGCCTGCTGTCCCGCGTGTTTGTGGAGGCGTTCATTGCAGGTAAACCGGCATTGATCCAGCAGGGCATCGGAGATCTGGAAAAGGAATGTTGGAAGCTACTACACCTTTGCTTAAAGGGCTCTCCCAAAGTCTTGACTCGTATCTCATACGGGAGACGGTT
This sequence comes from Klebsormidium nitens, assembly GCA_000708835.1. Taxonomy (NCBI): domain Eukaryota; kingdom Viridiplantae; phylum Streptophyta; class Klebsormidiophyceae; order Klebsormidiales; family Klebsormidiaceae; genus Klebsormidium; species Klebsormidium nitens. The sequence continues at coordinate 9,567 of DF236983.1, read as the reverse complement.
GCGGAGCAGACGGATCCCGCTGCTCACGACGCTGCAACCAGGCATTGAAAACGGAAAATGGATCTGCTTTCTTCCTTGTTGCTTTCTCCCTCGTCCGAACCAGTGCAGCTCCTGACAATCGGTTCTCCATTGCCATGTTTCACACCGTGTGACGCCTCCAGGTGACCGAAATCGACGCCAAGAATTTTCCTGCTTGTCTCCGAGGCGACGCTGCAACCAGGCGTTGGACGAAGATTCGATTCACTGGACCAAACCAGAGTGCTCATTTCCTCGTCCAACTCAGTCCAGTGCCATCTCTGATATTGTGGGTTGCTTGCAGGTAATTGGACGGCTACGGAGGCCAAAGACTTTACTGCCCACATGGAGGCGACGCTGCAGCAGGGCGTCGGGTCGCGGCCGCTCTTCCCGGCGCAGCATGTGGAGAGGCGAGTGGTGCAACTAGAGGCGCGCAGGCCGCACTACCACGCGTCGCCGATCCTCAACCCGAAGGACGAGAACTCGGCGGTGGATATCTACTTCCAGGTGCGTCAGTCTTGGCTTTCAGAATGCAGAGGGTAAAGTGATGCAGAACTTCTTGGTGGAGTCAGAATGGTCTTTTGACAGCATTCCACGTGGTCAGAAGTCTGTTGTTTCTCCGGTTCTGGCAGCATGTGTTCCCTGCGCATGGAATTAGTGGAGCGCTGCTATAATTCGTAGACCCGGCCACTTGAGTTGCACGCAAGCTACTGAACGAATCTTATTGGCCAATGTCTCACGTCCTGCTATGACAGTCTTTCAAGGAGAATTGTGGGGATTCCACCTTTGGTGGAGTCTTTGCTGTGGTCTCAACTCGTTCTCTTCTTTCCCTTGGTTTTTTTCTCTTCCGAATCAGCCATCGTCGATTTGTTGTGAAGTCGAGGAAGGTTCCCTAGCGTCCAGTTTTTGCGTTGGTGAGTTCACCATTTTGATGCAATACTCGAGGGCTATTTCGAAGATGCATACCAGTTCTCACAACCGCGTCGATGTTGGCGTGCAGGTCGGCCCCGACGAGTCCCGCTCGAACGTGCTGCTGGAGCTGTTCCTGCAGACCGCCAAGCGCGACGTCTTCTACCAGCTGCGCTCCGTCGAACAGCTGGGCTACATCGTCTTCCTGATGGGAAGGCAAGTGCTGCGCAGAAAACTGGGGGCGACACGTGAAGCGCAGGGCGGCTGTAAAAATTGCGACTTTGGCCGCCTTTTCTGAACGCACCAGATATCCGACCAGCTCACTCAGTCAGCGGAATACACACGTGATGCGTTTATTGCTTTCTACAACAAGCAGGCGCTTTACTAGTGCTAAGGATGCTGATTGCCTTTTTGACTTTGACTGCGTTCCTTTTTTGGTCTTCCAACTTGGGCAACGGACTTCACTTTGCATATAGAACGTGTGCCTTATGTGCCGCTTCGGTAAATTGAAATTATTCAGATCTAGCATGTCTTCTGTGGTAAGCGTAGTCAGCTGGTCGTTTCTGGATGGTTGTATCCAGTCGTTGAAAATTCGGGTTTGTCAAATGCGACTCCTCGTTTACATGCAGGAACGACTTCACTGTACGAGGGGCGCAATTCATCATCCAGTCGAACGTAAAGGTGAGAAGAATCTGAAGACGAAGCGAAGCGAGCTCTTAAGTGTCTGCTCTGATTCCAATACGTCGAGGTCTAAAACGAGCACCTTTCATTCAACAAGATCTTGTTTGCTCTTGCGGTTTCTTTCCAATGCGTTGGTCAAGCCTTCGCAAACGTTGAGCAAGAAGTTGATTTTTGCTCGAAATTCACAAGCTGATGCAGTCGGTTCCATCTATGTCACGCGTGCATCTTGATGTCCTCTCTTCGAGCTGAGAGTACGATTCACGTGACCAAAGCTGGCAAAATCGTTTTGTGAGGTCTCTGGGTTGATGTCTGTTGTCCGTTCTCTCGGGCTGTTGCCAAGATTCTGCGCTGTGTCGTGCAGAACCCGACCGAGTTGGACGAGCGCGTCGAGAACTTCTTGAACCTCTTCTCCAAGACTCTGGGGGAGCTCACGGAAGAGGATTTCAAGGTGCGCCGCATCCGCTAAACTGCTAAGGACTGCACTTCCGTCACCCGTCCCCATGATGGCTGTTCTCAAGTTGGGGTTCCATCCTGCTGCAACGTAAAACCTAAACTGTTGGACGATATTTGAGTCCGGATTCGGGGTTTGGATTTTGATTGTTCTGGTTTACTTGGGTTGTCTCGTTCTACTGTTCCAATGAAGCGGACTGAACCCAGTGCAAACTGAGCCAGTAAGTTCCCGAAATTACAAGATAGAGAAAAACTTTCTCAAGAAAACTGTATACGCAAGTGGTTTCACATACGCACTTTTCAGGGCATTCAGATTGGATCGTTGCCCCAGTGCGCCACTTCATGACCACTGACGTCATTCAAATGTGTACTGACGTCTTCTGCCTGCAGGTCCACGTGGAGACACTGGCGGCCACGAAGCTGGAGAAGCACAAGAACCTGGGCGAGGAGTTCAGCTTCTTCTGGCGCGAAATCGACGAGGGGTCGCTCGCCTTTGACCGAGTCAAGACGGAGGTTAGCCTTACCTCACGCCTTCCCGCAAGGTTCCGCCGTTCTGGGTTTCAGTATTTTGCCATTTGCCGCTCTCCTGGACGAGTGACTCCTTCGCTGGTGGTGGGGGGCACAAGACAGCGGTCGCTTGTTCTGACAAGGGTTCGATGTCAGCAAGGACGCCTGGAACACAGTCCAGCGATCGTTCGAAGCTTGAGTCAACAATGAGCGGCATATTCAGACGGGTAGCGGGACGGTTGTTGGAGGCGTGAGAACGGGACTTTCGGTGTGGTATGCGATGCTGTTTGGGCACGTCGTTAGCTCCATTTTGTTTCCTTACGACCAGAGGACCACTGGCGAAGAATGCCGCGAACCGCTTAAAAGGCAATGTCTCCACGCTTCATCTCTTTGGATTGCCGTCACAACTGACGTCAGCCGTGACGTCAGCAGGAACAGGCAACTCAAACTGGTGCACTCGTCTTCCCCAGGTCGCCGCGCTCATTAGTCTCCGGCGGCAAGAGCTGTTGGACTTTTACGAAACGTTCATCCGGGCGGGCGCTCCCTCTCGGCGGAAGTTGAGCGTACAAATCTTCGGCGGGCCGCACATTGCGGCGCTGGAAAAACTCAGCGCGCCCCCAAACGGCTCCGCGCTCGAGAATGGACTGGGCGGCTTGTCATTGGAGTCACAAGAAAGTGGTGCGGAGATATCTGGAGAAGAGGGGTGCGTGCCTAACGGCTCGCCTTCGGAGACATCTGTGTCGAAGGATATTGTGAACGGAGTTGCAAATGGTGGGCCGGCGAAGGAAGTGGATACTGGGAGTGGGGGAAGCGGAGAGATGGTGAGAATCGAAGATATTGCGGCGTTCAAGCGGGCACGGCCGCTGTACAACTCGGTAAAGGGACGTTCAGCGAGACTGTCTGCTCTGTAGATTGCTCTTGACTGAGGCTGGCTCGTTGGATAAAACAACCATCTTAATACCTTGTGCAAGTTGTTTTGGAGAAAAAGCCAGTCTCCACGATTGCATGATTGTGTCAATATGGTTCGATCATCATGAGAGAATCCTTGTTGAAGAGTTTTACGTGATGTTGTATGCCTCTATGGTTTCAAATTCAAGGAGAAATGCAGCTCGTTGCTGTTGCCCGTAACAACACCAATATGTGCAGTCATTCAGCATGTCCGAGGTTCACGGGTAGCTGCAGAGACCAGGTATGCATGCACCAACACTGTGCATGCATGCGCGCGCTCTATTGGGGACAATGTAAAGCGCCTCTCAAATGCAATGGCGGAAATCTGTAAACTCGCGATGACATGCAACATGCAGCGCTGCCGCCTGTTGCTAGCTCTAGATGCACGAATCGAAACGGCATGATGCATATGCAGTGCGTAAGCAAGGGGTCATGCCACGAGGAAGATGACCTTCTTTTAGAATGAACGCCTGAGCCAGTGACCTGAGCCATATGCTTCTCCTGGCTTACATAATCAATTGTGCGTACGCGGTGTGATGTCGACCCTAAACTCTCGACCATGTCAGTCCTTCAAACGGGCAGCTGAGGCTGACGCATTATAACGAGCAATTCAAGCACTAACCCCAAAAGTTATTTAGGAACGTTCCTACCCTCGAGCCTCCGAGGCTCCAACCTCGCAAATGAATCAATTAGAGCTTCAATGAGACGTCGTGTTCTCGTCTTTGTTGAATCCAGACCTCAGATCGGAAAAGAATAAAAACCAAGACAACTGCATCAGAGCGATTCAAGTATACATGTGATACGCATCATGTCGGCCTTTATAAGACTTTTGGCCCGTACTTCAAAGCATAGGGGATTTTGTCAATTTGAGTCGAGGAAAAGGTACCGACATCTATAGAACATGTATACATGTGTGTAATACAGACGAGGTAGATAACGCCGGCGTTGAAAGCGGCTGGCTGGGGTACTCTCACCCAACGCCACCTACAAGCGATCAGACTCTTGCAGGAGCAGATTGTATGGTCAAACGGAGGAGGCTAGCTGGGGCCCACTCTCCGTGCAGTTTGAGAAGCTACCAATGAGATCAACGTCTAGTTCAGAGACATTAGCGGATCAGCAATGATTGCTGTATTATATACAGATATGTAGACACCTTTGCTTCGAACCAGCCTCACTGGAACGAAGGCAGCAGCATTTGATCCAGTAACATCAAAGAGCCTTGAGATGTATTGCGTCTGCTGCCGCAGCAATTGGCGCATCGGTTTGTTCGGTGAACGGAGTGCCAAACTCTTCGCATCTCCTCAGCAAGTTCTGCTTCTATCAAAGATCTCTTTCCACTCTTTCCTAACGGCATTGAATTGTCGTTCTGCTTTACGCAGTTCCTCTAGCCGATCATGTTTCTTGTTCGTCTCCTTGCTCTTGAATGCAAGCGCCACCTCAACCTCAAGGACATCAGTAGCAGTCTGATAAGCAATGCGCTTCTGTAGCTCCTCGTCCACAACCTTCCGGTACTCATTCAGCAACCATTCCTGCATCTGCAGACGGTTCATGACGAGCCAACTGTTCTCTGAATCCGCCTTGTAGCCTGTAGCAAGCTCGTTCAATGGTTCAAGGCCCAATGGTGCCCAGGGAGGAGGCAGGGTGACCCGCCAGTTTCTTGGGCGTTCAGGATGACGTCAATCTGCCAGGTCTTGCCATTTCCTGCGCTCTTGCTTTTTTCGAGAGCTCTCTCTCCTTCAAGTTCAAGACTTGTTCAGGTACCAATGGCCGATGGCCGCGCCGCCGCGCGGTCGGATGTACACACA